>JAHVYC010000154.1:0-110598 GCA_020623665.1 Calonectria multiphialidica
GGCCGCGCCCCGGGAAAAGGCACCCCCGCCCCCCGCGCCCCCTCTCCGCTGGCTGCACTGTCTGTGGCCATGAAACTTGGATGTGGGGCCCCTCCTCCCCCGGCTTTTTTTTATTTTTGGCCTTGAGGGCACGCCTGGCCTAACGCTCCTTTGGGTTAGAGCGAACCAAAAAATATCCCCGCCAATTAAACGCACTAACCCAAAAAAAAATAAAAAAAAAAAAAAAGCACCCCCCCCCCCCCCCCCATCCCATCCCATCCAAACGGAACGGCCGCGAATCGATTCGAGTTCGACGAGCGACTCCTGCCGAGACCAAACAAAACCAATCGCAGCGCGAAGGAGTGGGAAGAAAGACCGATCTAATTGATGCATTGTAGTCGCAAAGACCCGATCACAGCTCAACCGCAACCTAGCGGCGGGCAAGAAGCTGCCATGGCCGCCGTTTGGAGCCCAGTGGTACGCTGGCTGCACCACCCTGATCATTGGCAACTCGGCCAAGGCCGGCATCCGTACGTTCATCGGGGAGGGGACTCAAGGCGCCATGCCGGCCGTGGGCTAACACGCAAACTCGGCAGGATTCGTCGCCTTCGACCAGTACAAGCGAATGCTCGCTGATGCCGACGGCAAGCTCTCCGGTCCCCGCACCGTCCTCGCGGGCTTCGGTGCCGGAGTGACGGAGTCACTGCTCGCCGTGACGCCCACCGAGAGCATCAAGACGACGCTGTGAGTGCCCTCCGTTCACGCCTCCGAATACCGGCCCCCCTCCTTCGACTAACACATCATTCTCTCCAGCATCGACGACCGCAAGCTCCCCAAGCCCCGCCTCCGAGGCTTCCTCCACGCCGTGCCCATCATCGCCCGCGAGCGCGGCATCCGCGGCTTCTTCCAGGGCTTCGTGCCCACCACGGCCCGGCAGGCGGCCAACAGCGCCGTCCGCTTCACGGCCTACACGTCGCTCAAGCAGCTCGCCGAGTCCTACACGGCCCCCGGCGAGAAGCTCGGCACCCTGGGCACCTTCGCCATGGGCGGCCTGGCCGGCATGATCACCGTCTACGCCACGCAGCCCCTCGACACCATCAAGACCCGCATGCAGAGCATCGAGGCCCGCGCCATGTACGGCAACACCTTCAAGTGCGCCACCATGATCTTCAAGCAGGAGGGCGTCCTCACCTTCTGGAGCGGCGCCCTGCCCCGCCTGGCCCGCCTGGTCCTGAGCGGCGGCATCGTCTTCACCATGTACGAGAAGAGCATGGAGCTGATGAACAGGCTGGATCCCGAAATGAAGTACATCTAATGGCTCGAGAGAGGGGGGGAAAGAAACTGGACTTCTGTCTTTGACAACGAGGGGCAGCAGGCAAGGAAGAGAGGGACAGAGAGAGAGAGAGGTTCACTGCTGAATACACACAAGGGCGTTGGGCAAGAATGGGACGGACTGTACAAGAAGAAGAAAAAAAAGGCATTGTGTGGTGCACATACAAAAATCGCTTTTGTTACAGATATTATACAATAAACGTATATATATATATACACACAACCCGGGTGTCGTAGCACGGGTATCCTTTGCGCGCCGGCAAACCATGATCCTTCTTTTTTTTTCTTTCTTATTTCTTTTCGTGAAATAATTGCCTTCTAGATTTTTGTCTCGTTTTAGGCGGTTCGTGTTGTGGCTCGTGGATAAGTTTCGTGGGGTCGTTGAATTTTGGGGGGATATTGGTGATTTTGGTGGTGGTGGTGGTGGTTTTTTTTTTCTTATTGGAATCTAATCATTCCAGAAAGCCTCTTGCCAAGTCGGTCCAGCCATGAGCGGTTGGGGGCTTCCTCAATTTCGCGGATCAGGTCCTCAAAGTATGAAGGCTGGCTCTTGGGCTCCAGGAGGCGGCCCTTCAGCTTGAACTATATATACCGTCAGCTATGCGGGCACTCCGAGAGAGAAAAAAAATCAAGCCCGCCGGAACTCACGCGGTCATTGTAACGGTCCTGGGCAAGGAACTGCAGCGCCTTTGCCTTGGACAGCTCCTCGGGCTCGGCGGAGGGGTTGTAGTTTTGGTAGCGCTCGGTCACGGCCTTGGCCAGGACGTCCTGGAGCTGGTGGTCGGGACGGAGGGCCTGCTGGGGCCAGCGGGCGAAGACCTCTTGGTACAGCTTGTACTAGCAGGGCTGCGTTAGCAAAAAATTGAAGGTGTTTACGGAGGCATTGGCTCGGCGGGAGGCGAGGGCAGGCGTACTGAAGCCGAGCGCGACATGTTGGATCGGGGACCGGGGGTCGCTGGTGGGAGGAGTTCTGGCAGGGGCCGGTGGTGCTGGCAATTGAGACGACGTCAGAAGCGCAAAAGTGAAGAAATCCCGATATACAGTGTGGTGCGGACAGTGCACGGGCGTTGTTGGGACTGTAATCAAAAGAGTTCCGATTGGCCAGAGATGGAAGAACCAGAAGAATGAGGATACGAGAACGAATGGAGCGTTGCCTCAGGCACGGACACCCGAGCCAGAGCTGGATCCATTGCCTCATCAGCCGCCGCCGCCATGACGGAAAGGGAAAAGAGGCTGCGCAGCATCGGGCGGAGTTGGCGGAGCTGTGTGGAGTCCGAACCCTGCAAATGTCTGGCGTTTGTCGGCTGACGCTGGTGCTGCCCCCCCGGGCCAGGGTGACCCGACGACTGGTTGCGTAACCACTGACGCCGAGACACGCCAGGGGGGAAACCAAGGAGAGACGGAGGGGGAGACCACGGGGGAACCAAGGGTCTCGCGCAGGCCGACGCAGCGCATGAGGGCGCTGTAACCTCCAGCGTCAATGCCCTGAAGCAGGTCCCCTAACGCACTCTACCGCACCCTACGGGGGCCCTCCTGCGGAATTCTCGCTGGGCGCCTCCGGGGCCTGGTTCCTCCACGCGACCCGGCTGGCCAGGCACCTAATTATTACCCTGACTCAGGCGGCCTATCATAGCTCCCGTCCTCCGCGTATCGTCGCTCTTCGCGCTCGTCTCTCCCCTCCAACCTGCATCCCCGACGTTCCCTCAACTTCTCCTCCTAAAGTTCGCCACTCCTGCGTGCGCTGTATGAATTACTTACTCCTCCGTTCCTTTTTGTGATATTTTCATTTTCTGCTCATTTTTTCTTTCCCCTTCCCCCCCCTCTCTCCTGCGTCGCCCGGCCCGCTACACGACGACGGCCAATTTTCTGCTTCACCCGCCCAGAGCGCCTCTTGTTCCAGTTTCTGCGTCACGCCCCCAATTAGTCACGAGGCCACCTTCTAGAGGCCGCCCGGGCTAGGACACCGCTAAACAACTGCCTCCCATCTCCCCATCCAACAAACCCAACATCCACATCAGCGTCGCTCGACATCCAACCATCATGTCGGGACGATACGAGAGGGTATGTGCAGGCCATTCTCCCCTTGTATTTTTTGGCCGTCGCTCCCCCGATTTGCGCGCCTTGCCCCGAAGGAAACCCCCGTCTTCTAACACAATTGTCGCTCCAGGTCAACGCCCACGATGATGACGATGTCAGCACCCCGGTCGACCCCCGGGGACTCCAGCCAGTCCCCAACTCTCCGCCGCCTTCCTTTCACTCCCGCGCCTCTTCGCCCTCGCGGCAGAATCATGTCGACCCAGCCCTCGCCGACGCCTTTGACGATGATGATGACAGCGACGATGAAATTGACGACCGCCGACGCCTGGTCAGCCAGAACTCGACCCCCAACATTTCGGCCCCGGACAACGTGAGCGCCTTTCAGCCAACCTATCAGCCTCCGGCCCCAACGCCCTCGGGCTCCCGAACCACCCGCATCGTGGGCGGCGGCGTTGGCTCCGACGGTGTCTTTGCCAACCTGTCTGCCCGTCCCGAGAGAGGAGATCCCGAGAAGGACAAGGATGAACTACCACCCGTATGTCAGCCCCCGTGGAGATGACGGCACGACGGTACTTGGGGTTTGTGTCGCTAACCATTCACGCAGAGCTACGAGCAAGCAGCCGCCGACGCTGCCCCCCCTTACTGGGAGACCACCATCCTCGCCCCCGGCATGGGCGGTCCCGACGAAGTCTACGTCGACGGAATGCCCGTCGGATCCTTCTTCTCCTTCATCTGGAACGGCATGATTTCCACCTCGTTTCAGCTTGTCGGCTTCCTCCTCACCTACCTCCTCCACTCGACGCACGCCGCCAAAAACGGATCCCGCGCCGGCCTCGGCATCACCCTCATCCAGTACGGCTTCTACATGAAGGGCGTCACCGACGAAGACCCGCCCCAGATGAGCGGACCCGACGGATACGCCGCGCCCCCGGACCCCAACTCACACGACTTCAAGCAGAGCGACGTGACGGACGGCGGCGAGTGGGCCAGCATCTCTGGCGGCGAGTGGCTCGGATACGTGCTCATGGTTGTCGGGTGGTTCCTCCTCATCAAGAGCGTGGCCGAGTTCCTGCGGGTGCGTCGACACGAGCAGCTGGTTCTCCAGAGCCCCGACCGGGGACTGGGCGTCGCCGTGATTGCGGAGGGCGAGGAGACGGTGCGAGTGGTGTAAGCGGCCGTATTGACACAAAAAGCAAATGCGATGTCTGGCTGGGGTCAATGTACATTATTAAGCGAGGTCTTTCCCAAGACACTGGTGCACTCATGGGCGTTTTCTGGATGGAATGGGGAAGCTGGATATATGGGTTCATTTTTATCTTTTTTTTTTTTACTCTTTTTCCTTGATACACACTACACACTATGCTGCCCTTTTGGCGGCCACACGACCTGTCTCGTAGCAGATAGAGTCACTGTCCAAACGACGAAATGGGTTTCCTTGGCCTCTCTCACATGATTTTATAAAACGGTCCCGTCCGCGTCCCGTCCACGTCCCGTCTGCGTCTCCAGGTTTCTGCGTGAATTATGGTTTTTGCTACCTTGTAGATCTGCGCCTTCATCGACTTGATCAAACCCAACGACCCGATTCGCGTGGGGTCGGCCGCCGATCTTGATAAAGGCCGGCCCCGCACCAGCTCCGTCAAACGTCAACTCTAGATCATAATTAGATAGATGGTGCAGCAACACCAAGGAGCTTCGCGCCTCCCATAACTGCATCTGACGACATCCGGCTTCCCCGCCAATTGGAAGAGCACGTGGTGTATCCCTCTCGAGAGAAGTTCGCATTGCGCATCCTCTCTGCTTTTTCTCACTCCTCCTGCTCCTCCTGCTCCTCCTTCAACACACACGCGACCCCGCATCCACTCCACATCGACGGCAGCCAACATCGCGCTTCCGCACAACCCATCCACGCATCCATCCGTACCCAGGCACTAGCCAGCTAAGCTAGCTAGCGAGTGGGCAACGCTGGCGCCGGCAGGCAGAGCCCTCTGCGCCCCTTGCCTCCGTACAAGAGGAGGCGGCTCCAGCCCGAGGCCGGGCACGTCTTTCCTCTCGCGAGCCAGGGACCGAGTCCGACACCGCATGACCATGGCGTGGACCTGCTCGGGCGCGACCAACACGGCGCTCATCGAGAACATGTGGAAGAACGGGCTGATCACAGACGCCCGAGTCAAGGAGGCGTTTATAAAGGTATGAGAAACAGCAATCACTCTGAAAGGGGGAAGAAGAAGAAGAAGAAGAAGAAGAAGAACGATTCCTGTCAAAAACACCACAGCCAACTAACACGCCGCCAGGTCGACCGCGCCCACTACGCTCCCTCGATGCCGTACCAGGACTCTCCCCAGCCCATCGGCCACCACGCCACCATCTCGGCCCCGCACATGCACGCCTCGGCCGTCGAGCACATGCTCTCCTACCTCCTGCCCTCCTCCGCCTCGCCGGCCCCGCGCGTCCTCGACATCGGCTCCGGCTCCGGGTACCTGACGCACGTCATGGCCGAGCTGGTGGGCGAGGGCGGCGCGGTCGTCGGGCTGGAGCACATCGACGACCTGCGGCGGCTGGGCGAGGGGAACATGGCCAAGAGCGCCGAGGGGAGGCGGCTGCTGGAGAGCGGCAGGGTGCGCTTCGTGCTGGGCGACGGGAGGAAGGGGTGGAGGGAGGACGGGGCCGAGGGCGGCGGGCTCTGGGACGCCATTCACGTCGGGGCATCCGCTGTCAGGATCCACGACGAGCTGATTGACCAGATCAAATCCCCTGGGTGGTAGGTCGTTTCTTGCCTTTGTTTTTTTTTTTTTCCTCAGCATGCTCTATCCATCTCACTAACACGCTCGAAGCATGTTTATACCCGTCGACGACGACGACAGCGGGTACAGCCAGCACGTCTGGCGGATCGAAAAGGACGGCAACGGAGAGGTTACGAAGAAGAAGCTATTTGGAGTTCGCTATGTCCCCCTGACCGATGCGCCAGCGGCGGGGTGAGTTTATGCAAACAAGACTGGACAAGAAGTGAAGGAAAAAGGGGGTTGGAAGATGGTGAGCAAAAAGGTATGACGAGTTTGACATATGATACCCGGCTGTAAGAAGAAGAAAGAAATCCATCATTGCCTTCTCATTCTGTTTGAGATCTCACAGTGACATGGCCGAAAAGAAAGAAAAACGTCACGAGTACGTGTTGAATGATTTTGGTATTAAATGCCAACACTCTCTACTCTAACTGTCTAGTTGGTATAACTCCGTCCATAAAAATAGGCCCTGAGCCCCCTTTTTTTTTTCTCCGCCTGCATACTCTTACAGTTCAATTCAGTCGAGTTCCCCCCTCCGCTAAAAAAAAAAAAAAAAAAAAGAAAAAGAAATAAGGAAAAAGAAAAAAAAAAAAAATTAAAACGTAAGTGTTGAAAGTTTTTGGTAATAAAAAGCAAAACAACTCAACTCTAAAATTTTTGTTGGTATAACACCGACCCAAAAAAAAGACCCGTGACCCCCTTTTTTTTTTCTCCCACCGCAAAACCTTACATTATAAATCACACGAGTCCCCCCCCCCACAAAAAAAAAAAAAAAAAAAAAAGACAAAGAAAAAAAAGAAGGAAGTAGAAGAAGAAAATTAAAAAAAAAATTAAAAAAAGTCAAGTCCTTTGCTATAGGAGAGGGTGCGCAAGCATACCGACAAACAGGGCCGCAGCGATGAGCCCGCCGGCGACGCTCTTGCTGCCAGCACTAACAACGACGTGCTCGCAGTGAAAGCCCGCGCATTCCGAGTCGGCAGAGGGCTGGGGTGAGGGTGTGGCGACGACGGTGCCGTTGCTCGCCTTGACGTACGCCTCGGAGCCCGCCTGGGTTCCCCCGGAGGTGCTGCCCTCAGTGGTGCCCTCGGTGCCGGTGGTTGTACCGCCGCTGTCACTGCCGCCGCTGACCTCTTCGGAGCCGCCGGGGACCGGCGTGCTGTATGTGTAGCTGTAACTCCAGCTGGTGGTGTAGCTCTCACCCTCGTTGCTGCTCTTTGAGGCGCCTTCGTTAGTGTTGCCTTCAGTGCTGCCTTCAGTGTTGCTGTTGCCGTTGCTGTTGCCGTTGCTGTTGCTGTTGCCATTGGTGCTGCTGCTGCTGCTGCCAGTGTTGCTCTCTGTGGTGTAACCAGTGTTGCCAGCATTGCTAGTATTACCAGTGTTGCTGTTGCTGCTACCACTGTTGCTCTCTCTGCTGCTACCATTGCTTCCACTGTTGCTGCTGCTGCTGCCGCCATTACTAGTGCTGCTGCTGCTGCTGCTGCTGCTTCCAGTGTTGCCACTGCTCTCATAACCAGATCCCTCCGTTGTCTGACCACCGCTGCTGGAACTACATTTGCCATCCGAGCAACTCTGGGATGTCGAGTAGCCACCACCGCCAGAGGTAGATCCAGAGCTGGACACGGAGCTATACCCGGAGCCAGACCCTTCGGAGCCGCTGCTCGATTGGCGATACGGGCAGTGCTTCACTTCAGGGGGACACTCGTGGACCACTTGTCGGTAAGGGCAGTTTTTCACCTCGGGAGGACACTCGTGGATCACGACGGTGACACCCTGTTCATGCCCTCCCTTTGAAGTCCCTGCTTTGTGGCCGGTTCCCTGTGTCGTCCCCTGATTGTAGCCGCCATCGCCAATGGCTGGCGCCGTACCGGTCTGAGTGCCGTGGCTTTCGTCCTCGTCATCCTCCTCCTCGCAATCTTCGTCGTCGTCGTCGTCATCTTCCTCCTCCTCATCTGCCTCTGCGACTGCCTTCTCCTCCACCTGCCTCCTGGCCATGCGGACCGTCTTGATTCCCGAGGCAGCGACGCGGTGGTACAGGCTATACCGCTGGGGGTTGCGCGCGCTGAAGCCGCCGCCGCCGCAGAAGCCGCCGCGGTCGTCCGCGGGGAGGCAGCTCAGGCGGCACTGGTCGTCGGCCACCATCCGGAACTTGGTCGGGCTGGCGCCCCTGGGGTCGTCGCAGTTGCACCCGGCGCCGAGGGCGGCGTAGTTCGCGTTGAACCTGCCGGCGCATTCCTTCTGGCAGGCCTGGGCGCTGAAGAAGCCCGCCTCGAACGAGGGCTTGTTGGGGAAGAACTCCATGCTGTCGGTCTCGACGCATCCGACGTAGTTCCACCCGGGGATGGCGAACTTGACGTTTGCCATGGCTCCGGCCGCCATGAGGCCGGCGAGGAAGACTGACTGGGCCATGATGGTGTATAAAAGGACTAACACGCGGCTCAAGGCTGATTTTTGACTTGTGAACAAATGAATGAATGAGGGCAATCAACCCTTTTTTCTTCTTCTATTCTTTCTCCAAGCTCCCAAAGAACAAGAAAAAGAAAAATAGGATAGGAAAAAAAACACCAATTAAAGAGTGAATGAACAATTACCAAGTATGAATGGAAAACAGATGACAGGCAGGATGAGGTGTGGAGGGGGCCAGTTTGAGATGCCCATCCCTGTTATACATCCCCCAACTCGCCCAAACTCTATTGCAACCCCCCGTTTCCCCTCAGGTATGAATGAAATAAGACTGCCTCTGGCATTTTAATTCCAAGACACTAGCCAGCCGCTCGCTGTCTTGTGGTCTTTCCGAGTAGGTGGTGGCGCAACTCGTTATATTGGCCCAGCTAGCCTCGCCCCTCGGTACGAAACGGATCCAGGCACAGCGTTCCAAGGCCCGGCCGGCGGCGCGCAAACTCGGGGGGCTACCATACATGACGTCCGAGACATTGCGTGCTCGCATCCCCCCCTTCCCCCCCGCCGGGGCCAGCAGTGGAAGCGGGTTACAGGTTGACTACTAGCCTGTCTCACAACGGCGATCATTTTCGATGGGCCGGAATGCCCGGGGTTGCATGACCAGACAGACACAAGCCCTTTCGGTCGCCCGCCATTCATTCCAGACGTTGCCAGCGGTAAGTGGTAATTACACTAAGACCACTGAGACCCCCTTCCAGCCTGTAAATCGGAGACTCTGGCTGGGTATGATCCAAAATAGCCGCCATGCAATGCATTCGGTTGCATTGGTGGAAGTGGTTAGAACATGGCATGCATACATACAATAGTCTCAGTCGATTGTAGACAATGGGGGGGGCGGTCTTGGTCTCAATGGCTGCTAAAGACATCACAGTTCGATAGTATGTATGTAATTACCTGAAGAGACGGTTCCTCGGCCCATCGTCGCAGCCACCCTGCAAGCATTCTTATTATACTTGGTCCGAAATCATTGGTCAAGGGCGGTTTCAATTAACAAACATGAAACCACATGCAAGAACGGTTTCGATGGTGCCATCTATTGGCAACGGCTCTCACCCTGTCTAGACGAAGGTTTCCCAACGGTCTCTTAGTCAAACCGGTCTCGCTTGTCAAGTTACCCACCTATAAATGCCACCTGAAACCTAAAAAGTAAGGCTTTGGTTGCCATCAACACTACAAAAGAAATAGAAAGCACATTATCCAACACCAAAAATAGAAGAAATAGTCAAAAATGAAAGGTTCTCCGGTACAGGGAATCGAACCCTGGGCTCCGCGGATCAAGATGATTCTCTCAAGTTATGAGAGCGCGAAATGTTAGCCACTACACCATACCGGATATCGCTTGTTGAAGAGGGGGGCACCAATTCCATGCTAAGGAAAGGATGAAGCGAAAGCCATGAGATGCGAGGTGTCCATGCGGCAAATGAAGAGGCATGTTGTTGATGAGATGTGATAGTGAAGGGGGCGTTGAAGGATGGGACTCAGGATGGAGGAATCAGTTTGCAGGTCCATTCTGGGATCCAGTTCTCTTCAATTGGCGATAATCGGACTGAATCATGGCTACCCTCGTGGATTGCATGATCTAGGTTTGACCGAACCGCCGCAGCACCTCTGCCATGCCGCCCATCCCCGGACAGGGACTAACGGCAACGGTGATCGTTGTCAATTGGACTGTAAGCTATCAGCGAGTGTTGCTGCAAAATGAGACTCTGTAATAGAGCAGGAAAGGCCATGCAAACACCATGGTCTAACGTATGGTAAAAGTCGGTCGTTGTTGGTTGAACTCGAGTGTCATCACCCTGTGTTGTTGGTAGTAAGATCAAAAAGGCAAAGTTGGCATCAAGCGAGACGGGGCCAAGAGGCAAAAAGAGAATTCACTCCGGTACAGGGAATCGAACCCTGGGCTCCGCGGAACTGATCTCTCAGGTTATGAGAGCGCGAAATGTTAGCCACTACACCATACCGGATTGTGATTGGCTGTTGTTGAAAACCGGTGCGAAATTTTACATTCCATAGCCTACTCCATTGTCCCGTAACGTCGACCTAATTCCAGGAGACCGGGAAATAGCACTGGCATTAAAATCTTAGGGTTATTGATGAATTATCTGGTATTTTCAGCCATTTCATGCATTTTTGGCACTGGCTGTTTGACGTCGCCATCAATTCCAGCTGCCTCTATGGCGCACAGCTAAATATTCTGTTCAAAGCCAGAGGGTGAAGCCCAAAGCAAATGACATGCTAAAGACCTGACGATATCGCTGAATAAAACAATGGATAATACCGCAGACTCCTTACAATCAAGGTGGGTTAAGTGTAAACTCGGGTTTTGTTTTATTTTGCTTTAATGGGGGACATGTCGAACTACATAATGAGTTGTTCAAGATGTGCTTGGTCATTAACATGTCAGCTTTGGGGATACAAACACGGTGAAGGGTTATATATGAGCTTATAACAATGACATTACCGCAGCGACTCGATTTCATAAACAAATAATTAAGTTTGCTGGCGCAGCTAATGTCAGGCCTTCAAGTTGGTAACTAGAATGCCTCGAGACATACATGAGACATCGACTGGTTCATGCACGACACCACAATTATCTAATCAATCAATTTGTTTAAAGAGACGATGTGTGTTAATTTATGGATCGATTCTATCCTGCCTTCTCATCCATGCAAAACGACTCTACCATGGCTGCACGCTACCACTCACGTGCACAACCTTGCCAACGTCGGCGTCCCTCTCCCCCTCGATAATCCTCTTGAGAAAATCACCACTGACGGCGGGGTCTCCAGCGCGGCTCTTCTTCATCTCATCCGGCATTCCTCCGAGCCCCGTTTGCACAAACCCGGGACTGACGCTCCATGTCTTCACGCCGTCCGCCTTGAGCAGGTGGTGCCACACCAGCATGGTCATGTTGAGACCCGCCTTGCTCGAACGATAAGCGAACGCCGTATGAAGATCCTTCTTGGGCCATCCGGCTGGGGCCTCCAACGTAGTGTTGGGGAAGAGTGCCTTGAAGCTGCCCTCCAGGGTGGAGAGGCCAGATGTGATGAAGAGCAGTCGTGGGTTGGATGACTTGATCAGCAGGGGAGCAAAAGCAGCCGTCATGACCTGAGCGCCAGTTGTGTTGAGATCATAGGCCTTGTTAAACAGCTCCCTATAGTTGGAGACATCCTGGTCAAAAGACATTTCGAAGGTGCCACCTAAAGCCCGTATATAAGCATACAATCAGACAGACTTCATCAGGAGAGCTTACCAGCATTGTTCATAAGGACATCAATTTTGCCAAATTTTGATTCAACAATCTCGTATGCCTTTTGGATGGAATTGTCGTTGGTGACATCAACCTGAATAGGCTCAATCGTGCTCTCGGAGTTGGGAATCTCTTCCTTCAACTTGGCAATTGCAACGTCTGCCTTGCCAAGGTCACGACTACCGAGAAGAACATGGTAGGGCTTGGGAGAGGCAAAGAGAGCCTTGACAGTCTCAAATCCAATGCCAGTGTTGGCACCAGTAATCAGAACAATCTCGTTGGCAGTCATGATGAGTGGCCGTGTAGGAATAGGGTAGCTTAAGTAAATATTGACTGATTGGAAAGTGTTGGAATGATTTGTTAGAATCTATTACTTGAGATTGGTTGAAATATGTACTTTTCGTATTTGCAGCTGCATGAGAGGCCAGTATAATTCGGCCTCGCGACGAAAAGCAGGCATTCCGAGACACGGCATCTCCAACGGAGTTAGGGGATTGGCTGTTCAAAGGATCGAAGCAGTTTGAATAGATGAATAATTATGAAATACATTCGCTGCTCGGACATCGGGGATTATTATGCTCCTCCTGTTTGAATACACGAATCGACTAGTCCCAGCCGCAGGCCGCGACCCACATGCGGCTTGGTGGACCTCGAGCTCGGAGATAATTGGAGATAGGCATTCCTCTAAACTCGACGGTGCTGATCGAGGGGTCGAAGCACCGTCGGTATAGAAAAGCGCGAAGCCGCGAGGTCGGTGTTTAGATGGACAGACACGCCGGACGTGGGGACGTAGGGACATGGGGAACGAAGCTCAGGAACAGGAGGTGACGGGCCAAGAACAGCCAAAACGCAGGAGAGTGCCCTTCACAGCGGCTGCGCGGTTACTTGCCCTGTTTCCCCAGTTTTCACCCGTCTGATTAATAAAAGCAGTCTTATCCCGGCTACCAGCGGAGTCTAACCTCCATCTTGTCCTGGACTGGTGCAGGGCGCGCCCGTTAAAATCGACAGCGATACGGAAGGCCAAACCGACGCCGACAATCGGAAACAGCGACCGACAAGTCGGCAGAAAATGCAGGAACAAAGTGACTTTCCAGACGAATGACGGAATGCCGTCCAAGTACTGCCCCGCACCGCAGCTGCATTGAATTACATTACCCCGCCATACCTACCATTCATCAACGGCCGACAACACTGCTGCTGCTCTGCAACACCAAGGCGACATCACGAGTTGACGGCAAGTCTACACGCAAATACCTTCACAATGGCTCTCAACAAGGTCTGCCTGGTCGGCGGAAATGGAAACCTCGGCACCGTCCTCCTCGATGGTCTCGTCGCCGCTGGTGACTTTTCCGTATCGATTGCGAAGCGGGCGTCGTCCAAGTCGCAGCCGGCCCACGCCGAGTCCATTAACCAAATCACCGTCCCCGACGACATGTCCGTCGACGGCCTAGCGGAGGCCCTCCGCGGCCAGGATGTTGTCATTGCCTCGTTCCCCCTCGTCGACGTCAACCAGCACCTTCGTCTGGTCGAGGCGTCTGCCAAAGCTGGTGTAAAGCGATTCATCCCTGCCGACTTTGGCAGCTGCGATGCTGCCAGCCCCAACGCTCGCCGCCTGCTCAAGCTTTACCGCGACAAGGACCTCGTCCGCCAGAAGTGCGAGGAGGTTGCCGCAGCCAACCCGGCCTTTTCTTGGACGGCGCTCGTGTGCGGCCACTTTTTCGACTATGGTGTGCACGACGGCCTGCTGCACCTGGACCTCGAGAAGAAGACTGCCGACATCCTGGACGATGGCAAGGTAAAGGCATCAGCTTCCACTCTGCGCCGCGTGGCTCAGGGTACCGTTGCTGCGCTCCGCCGCCCCGAGGCCACGCGCAACCGCACCTTGTACATCCAGAGCTTCAACGTGACTCAGCTCGAGGTCGTCGAGGCGCTGGAGAGGGTCACGGGGACGACGTGGACACGACGAACGATCGACTCCAAGTCATATGTCGAGGACGCGTCACGGAAGCTCGAGGCCGAATTCTCGAAGCATGTCATGGAGGAGATTGTGTTTGTGCTAGGAGCGCTAGAGGCGGACTGGACCAAGAATGAAGGTTTCGCAATGGATCTGCTCGAGCTCAAGGATGAGAACCTGGACGAGGTGCTAGCCGAGGCAGTGGCTGGCATGGGTAAGAAGCACTAGATAGACGTGTGCATCACGCACCTGGACCTAGATTACACAAGGCAGCATCTTGGCGATGTCGTCGTGGTCGATCGCCGTCATGCCAACGACAGCGGAACGAAACCTAAAGAAGCGCACCTGAATCATGTCACCCAGAAGGGTTAGAAGGATCTAGACTCGAGATAATTTAGAAACAGGGCATAGATATGCCGTCTTCAACTAGGAAACTAAAGTTGCGGTATCAAGCGAGCCGAGGGTCCGTGATTTCATTCCTGAGTCCTTCAGCCGTCGTTGCGCGGGGCGGGGTGTGTCGGGTCATCATTCCCTCCTGCGCATCCTACGCACTCGCCTGTGGCTTGGTGCCCGTCAACCCTCCAACGTCACCGACCACCCAGCTTACACGCATCCCAATGGCCTAGCTCGAAACTCTCAGTAACACTGAACCATCAGCAATGTGCCGATCTCACCAGCCGCATCACATTTTTTTATTCTATTTCTGGCACCGTCAGCTCCAACTCCCGACATATGCGGGGCCCCTACCCTAATCTCTGCGCCGCTGCCATGTAAACTGAACAGCCCGCCCAGCGTTGCGGCCCGTTTAATTGGACGGCACGCGCGACCTCCCGATGATCACCAGATTCCCGTCCAGCACAATAGCGCCGGCCGTTTTGAGTTGCGGGGAGGCGCCATCTCCCGGTGGGACTTTTGGATGGCTTTCCTTTCTGTATCCTTCTCGGACGACAGGTCGGACTCGTATTCCCCGAGGATATGTCGTCACATATACTCAATCTCTGTGCACCAACTCGACAACATTGCGCTTTTAGCTGCAGGACCTGAGGCATGCAGCGACTAGTGCAATGCGCAGAAGCAAAAGGAAAGAAAAAACTAAACTAAACTGCCTTTTCCCATCAATCACGAGTTTTCGCCAAATGAACCACCCCCCTCTTGCCCCCCCTCCCCTCTCCCTATGGATTGCCGTCCGAGCCATGGAATTTGTATTCGTGCCGTAGTACCGAGTTGGCCAAACGTTGAGTATTGTAATGACGGAGAGGACTGTGTCCGTCGCACGATACACGGGAGGCGGGTGTAATGGACGAAAATCTATATAGACCTATTTGATCCTCAACTGCCAAAGGGGAAAACAAGACATTGAATCCTGCAATCTACTTCTGAAGCAGACGATAGACGCCACTATTCATCTACACTCATCTCAGCAATATCTGATACAGCTCTTGTTCTCAACCATCATGTGGTCCAAGCACGTTATCCTATCCATGATGATGGCCGCGTACGTATTTGCATCACTTCCCCCCCACCATCGTCCAGTTTAAGCACACAGGCAGAAACAAAGCTAATCGCTCCTTGGCAACCCAAACAGCGTCCTACCATCGTCAGCCGAACCAGACCAACGCCTGTCTGTCAACCCAGGTGGCCCTATGATCCCCGCGTGTCCCACCGTCACCACAACGGCCCAGGTCTGCCGCACCTGCATCAGAGATCCCTGCGTCACCCTCTCCACCATTGTCAACCCCGGCCTCTGCCCGTCCCATGTGCCGACCGTGACCAAGCGGTTCCCCTGCTACGAGGGCGTGTGCCCCGGCGGCTGCTCGACCCAGTACGTGCTACCCTGGACCACTTCGACCAAGCCGACGACGACGCCGTTCACGACGCCGTGCCCCACCGTCACTGAGCAGGTGGGAGGCTGCTCGACGTGCGTCAGGCCCATGTGCGAGGTCCTCTCCATAATCAAGAATGTCTGCGGTTGCCCGGCCGCGGTGCCCACCGTGACGGAAAGCTACAGTTGCGGCGGGCGTTGCCCCGGTGGTTGCGGCACCGAATACGTCTACGACACCGCCACGCCGACCTGTACGGCGTAGTTGGACCCGGCGTGTGGGGGGGGGGGAGAGGATAATGAGTTTGTCTCGACATGAGAGAGAGGCAGAGAAGAGGGAGGGGCAGGAGGGGCTGCTGCAGCATCCTTAGGGCGACCCGCGTACTGGATCAGATGAGGGGCAAATCGGCCGTCGATCAGTACGTTGTGCAACGAGGCTTGGATGTTGTTCGTGGGACGACCGGCACTGCGGTGGCCTCGGTGAGCGTCTTGGCGGGCTCATGCGATATACCGAGCATTTTTCGCAGAGCAAGGGTATCCCCCCCAAGCACGTTTGTTCTCCTTTGGGTGTTATTTTTCTTGGAACTTATTTTTCAGACTTATTTATTTTTATTTTTTTATTTCTACGAGTTTCTCTTTATCCTTATCCGCATTTTGCCTTTTTCGAAGACTCAATTACGCGTCTGTTGTTTGTGATCAACGGTGACATCGTGACCATGATATCCACCTGCCCACCCCATTGTAAGGAAAACTTGTAAAGCCATCACCATCACCACCATCACCACTGCCACTCTAGTACACACCTCCGGCTGCCGGTAGATTAGCCGCGGGTCAAGTGCCGAGGATTACGGAGGCGTCGTCAACATTGTGGCTATGAAGTTTTAATGTTCTGTGGGAATTTCTAGTGTAATAAAAAAAATACGACCCGGCATTATGCCAACTGGATGGAGGTGTCTGTGTGTCTGTGTGTCTGTGTGTGGACGCTTTGTTCCTTTGCCAGTTCATCCTTTCGCCCCCAGTCATCACGCCACGGCACCCGGCAGGCTGGCCGAGCTCTCGGGGGCAAAACCTGGGGGTTTAGCTTGGAGGATTATAGATGGGCTGATTAGCTGTTTGGGGCATAGACCGGGTGGACAACAAACAAGGCAGACCGCGGCCCCAAAACAATTTAAAAGACAACAAAACAGAAGCCAGGACGTTGGGACCCGTCGGTCGGGGTTGCGCTGTCCAGCGGGAAGCCGGGATATCCTGAGCACCGAACCGCCCTACAGCCCAGCTTGCTGGCGCCGAGATCTTGGCCGGGGCCGGCGAATCCGATCGGGACAGTGGCTCCCCCCGTCCGTCGTCCCCCAGCGGCCGTGCCGCACTGTATTTCGAGCCTGCAAATCGGCACGCGATGGTCCGCTGGGGAGCTTGACCGTTTGCCCGATTAGGCTTTGAGCTCCCTGTGGTGTTAGGCTTTCGGGCACCTAGTCAGGTACGTCCGAGATGGTGATGGGCACAGTGCCTGGCTTGGGGGGGGAGAGAGGAGCGGGGAGGGGGGGACCTGTGACCCTCTGATGCTCCAGGCCACCACTTAGACGCCATGCCGGGTTCCAGAAGTCGGATCCCTGCTCCGCCAAGTGACGTCGGCACTGCGCGTCCGACACCAGGGCGAGAGAGACTCAGAAAGAGAGCGAGAGACAGGGTGGTGAATGATGAGATATTGATTCATTGACTTGCATCCCGCTTGTAGCACCGGGGGGGCTGATGGGATGGGGGGCGATTGGGGGAAGCACATAGAAAGTGCTGGGCACTAACACAATAAGCCCAAAGAGTGGGCAGTGAGCGCCGCAATTGATACGTCATCAGCCCGGCCACGACGGCGCACGCCCACGATGGCCTCGTTTGGGTCCCCATGTCCTCGTCCATCTGCCCTGTCGTCCCATCCATTCCGTGCGGCGCCGAGCAGTTTCTTGGCAAGTCCAAGCCGCCCTCCGCGCATTGGTTTTTTTTTTTATTTTGTGGTTTTCGTACTACGACGCAGACAATCACAGTCGATGCTCTACCCGCTCTGCCCGGCACGTACCCCGTCTCACCATTACATTACTCCTGCAGAGTGGGTGCCAGTGCATCTTCCCAGAAGGCCGCTGATGCTTGCTGAGCTGAGCTGAGCTGGCTGTCTGCTCGCGCTTCCCCTACCTACCTACTACACCAGACCGGACCAGGACCAAAAAAAAAAAAAAAACGAGGCGCAGGCGCTCCGAGATATTGTCGGAGATTTTTCAATCCACAGCAACCACGCTGAGGCATGAAAAAGGCCCAGAACGGGATCCCCTTTTTTTGGTCCCTGCGCCAAGGAAGATGCCAAATCCAAGAGGCGTCCCAACTGAGCATAAAAAACGAGACCGGATGGAAATAGTCAAATTAATTAAAAGAGACGGCGGTCCCTCCTCTTCCCCCCCTTCCTTTGCCCAATTGTTCTAGACGCTTGACCAGTACCAGATTTGGTTATTAAACAAATACGTGCTAGAAAGAAAAAAGACCAGTTACGGCACGGCACTGCGTACGTACGCCGGCGTCGAAAAGAAGAAGAGAAGCCGACGACACAGGACACAGCCCCCCCGCCAGCTGACGTTGAATATTTGCCTCGACCAGTCTGCTCAGCTTGCAACGGGCATATCGGAGCCCGTCCTAATTTCGGGTTCGCTTCTTGCTTCTTTTTTACCTTATTTTTATCTCAGGTCTCTCTGTTGGGGCACTCTCACCCCCCTCCCCCTCCCCTCCCCTCCCATCTCATCCCGTCAAGCATCAAGCAGCCCCGTCTTTTTGCCAAGACAAGGCCTGACTCTTGCTGTTTCTGCCACGTCGTCGTTCGTTTGGCCTGTTGGATATTAGTCGCCCGTTCCCGAGTCCCCAAAAGGCAGACGCGCAGTGAATGAGAGAGGACCCTTGTCCTGCACAACCACCCGCCCCTCCACCCGCTCACTCACACACACGCGCGCACACCCACTTCTTTTGTGAAGGGACCTTTGGCTCATAAACTTTCTTTATCCCCTCCCCCCCCCTTCTATCTGCTCGTTTATTATTATTATTTTACTCTTGGTCCGCCCTTCCTCCCGTTGTATAATAAGCAATCACCGAAACCGGGAGCACCGACAGCTTTTATTAAAGCGCGGTGGAGCACCTGTCACCTAATCCTGACCCTCGCCTGTCAACTGCCGACTCCACCAACACAGACCCCACGCCCGTCCTGGAGGCCGCTGACAAGCTCCGTTACGCTATTACACTGCGCTATCACCTGCTGCAACGGCTTGGGAAACGTCGAAACCTCGCTCCCGCAAACGCAACCGCGACTGAAGCTGCGTGTCCAACGACTCACAACAAAGCGATGGAGGCCCGCTCCCTCAGGTCCGTCAACGAGCTCGCGGCCAACCCGCCTCAGTACCCCGTCAACCCAACCGAGGAGCGTCAAGATCCCTTGGTCCTCTACATTTCACGTGTCCCCGGCACCAGAGGTAAGCCCATCCTTCCAGATCGCCAACACGCCCCCGCCCCCGCTTGCAAAAAAAAAGAGAGACACCATGACACTGACGTTCGCTCCCGTCCTCCAGACGTCATCCTTTCGCCCTTTAAGCCCCAGCAGAAAATTGTCTCCGCAGAAGATGTCGCCAGCTGCCTCTACTACATCCACCTCGAGAAGAATGCGCCCGGCTTCCAGTCGCCTCCCCCGACGCGAGATGACGGCTTTGGCTCGTCCGGCGACGAGGGCTCCATGAGGAACATCCCGCGGAAACCGGTCCCCGAAAACCAAAACCCAAACCCAAACGCACCAGCCGTCTCGAGCAGAGAAAACCTGTTCGTGCCCGGTGAAGATGGCCAAGGGTCCACGCGGACGCGTGGCCACACCGTCAGCTCTACCCTCGAGATGCCCCACCACGGGCAGGATGGACGACGAAGTCTCGATGGTCGAGGGTTTGACAACAGGGCTGATTGGACCCCTGTTCAACGCCAGAATCCCACCGGACTGAGCCGCTCCCAGACCATTTCCCGAAAGCCCGTCGGCCCCAGAGCTCGACCGAACCTGAACCGGCCTGTGGTGGAGCGGCCGGTCCCCCTGGGTCCCGAATTCCAACCCAGGAGAGAAGGCGAGAGAGTGCCCGCGCAAGGATACAATCCCCGAAAGAGCATGCAGACGAGCCGATCCCCGTCGCCCAGGAAGCTGGCAGAAGCCTCTTACACCAACCCGTTCACCCTCGCCCTAATTCGCCGCGACCCAAGCACAGGACAACAGTGGAATGTTGCCCACGTCTCGTCCTATCAATCGGAGACCGCTGTGCAGCCCGAGTCGGAGGAGCAGGGCCCGCTCTTCTCCCCCGTACCTCCCGTCACCCAGGGACCAAACACTGCTGCGAACCCGCCCATCAACATCCAGATTGAGACGCTAGGATATGGCAAATTCCGCAACATGCCCACGAGGAGGAGTTTCGACGCCGGCCCCGGAGACGGGATCCCGGAGGATTCCAGGTTCCCTCGAGGCGAAGGCACGGTGCTCTCCCGACAGGTCCTGATGGGCTATGCCAAGACCTGGTCGACAAACTTCAAGGAGAGATGGAACCAAGACAGTCTCAACCAGCAGCGTGGAGAACACAAACGGCACGGAAGCGTGGCCTCGGTCGACTCCGCTGGTTCTAACCCTGGTGATCTCTCACCAGGACCGCAGACCTCCCTCGGATTCCCACTCCCGGGCATGAGGCCCCGTGGATACATCTTCACCAGCCCCTGGAACGGAAGGTGCGAGTTCCGCACTGGAACCACAGGTCGCAGCCTCCGATGCTATCACATACTGAGCGACGAGAAACCGGCGTTCAATGCTATGATGGAGCAACAGGGACTTCCTGCACCACCGCAAGGAGGATCGATGCCCCTAAGCGAACTTCGTTTCAACTTGCCAACCCACGAGCTCTTCAAGTCCCCCGAGGGCCGCGAAGAGGTCAAGACGCAAATCCAGGGACACTTTAACAAGCTCCTTCAGCGACTTGACAACAACCGACAGGAACACAGCGACGACGATGACGGCACAATTTCGCCGTTCGACGTCAACCTGGGCAAAGAGAAAGCTGGTGGCGGCAAGCACGGAAAGCGAGCCAAGCTGGGCAAGTTGATCATCTATCCTGATGGACTAAAGATGATAGATATGGTGGTGGCCGCCAACATGGGCATCTGGTGGGGTGCGTGGGAGAGAAGCTTTTAGTGACATTCTCGGCGAGGCTTTTCCAATTGAGTTATTTCGAGGGAATACGGTTTGGGAATGGAATGATATCAGGAGCTGGCGCTATAATATTTTGGATAGACTTTTGTATACCCGCGAGGAAGCAGAACGATGACAGTAACGATCTTATGGGATCACGGGATAACGAATTGCAAATTCTGGGTAAATTTTGAGCGAGTTGGAGGTTTTGGAAGGAGAATTGATACAAAACTTTTTTCATTGTTCATTTTATTTTCAATTTGGCCTTCGTTGCCCGAATCAATTGAGTGAAGTGCCCCCTCACTACGTGGCCCGGCATACATACTTTCGGCCGTTGAGGTTGACGGGTGCACATGACCTGTCACGTGGACCACGGCCACCAATCAACTGCCCAGCATTGTAATCCCGCCTGGGTCCTGAGCAACTTTCCCCGAGCCCGAACACATCGACCTCAGGATCCCGATCACGTCCTCAATTGCTCGTCGCCTCGCCCGCATCCCGCCCAATTGGCCTCCCGTCAATTGTCCTCGCCTCTCCGCTCACTCTCCCCTCTGCCATGGCGCCCGCTCTGCAGGCTTCGACCGCCATGCTCGCGCGACAGGTTCCCCGGGCTGCCTCGAGCGGCCTCGTAGCCACCCGAGTGCTCGCCTCCCTGCCCGCCCAGCAGCAGCAGCAGCGCGGCTACGCGACCCCCAAGGGCCCCCCTCCCGCCAACTTCCGCACGAGCAGGCAGGTCACCTGGACCTGGGACCGCGACAGCACCCTCGACCGCATGGGCAAGTTTTTCCTCATGACCGAGATGGCGAGGGGAATGTACGTCCTGCTCGAGCAGTACTTCCGACCTCCGTATGTTTGCCACACCAAGAGTCCATGACGACACCCAGTGCGATAGAAAGAAGAAAAAATTCTGACTTGCCCCCAGCTACACCATCTACTACCCCTTCGAGAAGGTACGGCTCTTCTCCCCGAGCTCCCGCCCCGGGCCGGGCTTGTGGACTAACGTGATAAACAATAGGGCCCCATCTCCCCCCGATTCCGAGGCGAGCACGCCCTGCGACGATACCCCTCTGGCGAAGAGCGATGCATTGCCTGCAAGCTCTGTGAAGCTGTATGCCGATTTTCCACCCCTCCGAATCCCCGGTAATCCGCGAAGCTGACCCGGAACAGATCTGCCCCGCCCAGGCCATCACCATCGAGGCTGAGGAGCGTGCCGACGGCTCCCGACGAACCACCCGCTACGATATCGACATGACCAAGTGCATCTACTGCGGTTTCTGCCAGGAGTCCTGCCCCGTCGACGCCATCGTCGAGAGCCCCAACGCCGAGTACGCCACCGAGACGAGAGAGGAGCTTCTGTACAACAAGGGTGGGTTTCCGATTTCCCTCAATTTTGCTCAATTGTTTTGTGGAGGGTCTCATTGAATTGGCATTGTGATTTCCATGCCCGGATTTTGCTCTTCCGGTGTTTCCTGAAGCTATATGACACAGCTCAAACGGTTGCGCGGTTTTGCCCTGGAACACCTCGGCTAACAGATATAAACAGAGAAACTCCTTTCCAACGGTGACAAGTGGGAGCCCGAGCTCGCAGCCGCCATCCGCGCCGACTCGCCTTACCGATAAACAAATAAAGACGAAAAAATCACGACGACATACATCTGTTTTGTTCCCTTGGGTTTATTGTATCTGGCTTGACTAGTCGTTGTAGGAATTTTTTCTCTATGGGGAAGGAAATGAAGGAGCAACAGCATTTATTATGCGTTGGCTTGCCTGCCTGTGGTCGTGAGGCAGGTAGTGGGCAAGCGGGCAGCATCTGGACGGCGAGGTGCAGACTGTGTATATAATCTAGAGCTCAAAAAAAAAGCCCTTTGTCACAGGTCATGTTTTTCTGGGTTTCGTGCGAGATTGGCCAACTGGAGAGACAGAACTTGTCCTTGCGGTCACGAAATGTTATTAACAAATCTCGTTTCCTCGGAACCAACTATTGCAACAATTCTCGTATTTGATCGCCATATTTTGGCTGAGAGTGAGACCAGCGATATTCGAATTCACTGCGTCACAATTTCTGAAGATTAACGAACCTGGTTAATGGACAAGTGCAGAAATCTAGGACTAGTGCAAGGGAATCACTCAACTGGAATGTGGTGCTGGGGTACTTAATCGGTTGAACCACACTGCCCGCACATGGAATCATAGACACGCAAATACCAGCCAGATGGGATGAAAAGTATTGGAGCTAATAGCCAATGTCCAATCTAAGAAGTTTAACATAAACTACCAGTTTAGTTGATGAGTTGGAGGGGCATCACTGGTGCTCTCACTCCCGTCAACTGATCCCACGTGTATTGATTGCCACTGTCCGTGTAGTTGACGAGCTGGGCATTCGTCTCAGCCGCCACGGATGAATGCCTTTGGAGATGGAAACCGGTATAGAAAACGAGACATGAGACCAGTGCGGTCTCAATTAAACTGTCCAGAGCTCGGTTCTATATCTGGCTTCAAATATAGTGCAGGGCGACGCTGGGCCAACTCGGTTGTATCCAGCGAGAACTCTGGAATGCAACACTCCGCAACCTCGATCCAGGAGAGCCCTGCGTGGGGAATTTAATGCAGGCATTGGATAGACATGTCTTCAAAGATTTTGGTCAACAGTCAACATGCAAGAAGACGTTGTAGCTTAGTCCCTAAACTAAGCAACTTGACTAGATAGACTGCCCCAGTCCCGCCATACTTTCCACAAGCGGGGCCCCCCTGATAGAGAAAAAAAAGGGGGGGAGGAGTAAGAGTGTAACTTGAGAAAAGTGTACAACTGTTCTGAAGAAGACTTCAAGCCTCAAGTTGGGCAAAGTACCTGACGTCTCTCGAGACCAAAAAAAAGTATGTTGGAAATGCTCAAAAAGATAGGAGCATCGACGTGGGCCTGATTTGAACAGACGCCTCCGAAGAGATATGATTTCTAGTCATACGCATTAGACCACTCTGCCACCACGCCTTGTAATTACTGGCATGTCTGAAGTACTACTGAGCATCATAAACGACGTATTAGCGGGGAAAGATGTGAGGGCGCGGAGTAATTGCAATCAGTGATCTTCATTTATTGTCAAATATATCATTCACCAAACTCCAGGTACTCTTTGTACCCTGGATACATTTCGATCCTCTCCTCCAGTGGCGACTTACCCTTGAAATATTTTGATCGCTTAAACTGACCAACCATCCAAGCGTAGTGGCTCTGTTCTTTGCTGGCGGTGCGACTGTCCCAACCATATCGGCGGATGGCGTTGGCTTTGCGCCTCTTCTCGTTCAGATATTCCATCCCGACAATGAACTCCTCCTTCTCTTCAACGTCCTGTGATGGCTCGATATCCCAAAACCGCCCCCTAAATTGTTCAAGCCCCCTCGACGTCCAGATCCCGCCCCCGTGATAAATAAGCTCATTCCGATCACTGCCCCCCCCATTCAACACGCAACGCGACAGCTGACCTGCATGGAAATCTTGATCTTGGCCGTGTATATTTTGGTACTCTTCTTCACTTGGTAGTGGAGGACCAGGGCGATTATTTGTGAACAGAGGCCAAAGCCGTTGTCTGTAGAGACGGGTGAAACTATTCGGATATGAGGAACACCAAGATGATACACTTGTCCCATATATTGGAACATCGATATTCGTGGCATTTATGTATGGTTGGATGTTGTATTTGTCATCTGCGAGCGAGACCAGATCGTCCTTTTTTATGCCCGAGGTAAGAGCAGGGGTCAGAATGTCAAACCCCCCCGAGGCTAGAAGTGACCATATTTCATCCTCCCAAAGTGGTAGATACCTCAGAATTTCGAATCTCTTGTCGTAGGAGCAGTCGAGAAAACTATCTTCCTGGGCCGAGGGAGCCTTTTCTAATTCTGGGCGACTCCCTGGAGCGGGAGTAGGGATGCTGAACTCCATCTGATCCGCCAAACAGGCTCCGTAGAGGGTCACGATGTACTCGCGGACGCAAGGGAGTAATTGAAGGTCGGGTGAGTAGATGCTTGCGCCTTCAATTTTATTCAGGAAAGCCCAATCCCAATGCCTAAATGGATCTTCCGCATCGAACTGGGCCATGACTTCAAATTCCGCTAGGATGGAGTGATCTTTCGTAATGTCAAAAGTGCGTTTCATAAAGCTCATGTCTCGTCCTACAGGACGGTATATGCGACAAAGAAGCTCGTACCGCAGAAATGCTTGTAGTAACCGGCGCTGTTGATCCGATGTCAAGGTATTGCGATCAATATATTCGGCTTCTTCCTGCAGCTCCTGCTGTGTTTCCCTTTTAGAGAACGGAGACCACCTTGGAAGCCGGCGATAAGCACGGGGCAGAAAGTTACCGGTGGCCTTGGAAAGAAAGTCGTCAATGTACAGAAGCATCCAAGTGCAGAGATTGTTGAGCTCAAATACCAGGGAGGTATCTTCTGTAGCCGGCATGGTAGGATCTGGGAATGCCTTTTGTCCCCATCGGTGGAGGTGTTGATAGACCGTAGTCTGGTAGTCATTGTTGTTCAGCTGCTCCGGGGCCTCGGGAAAAGTAAGAATTGCCATGGCATCTTGGACGAGGCTGCTGTTAAGGTGCCGTCTCACATACTGCCGACAGATTCCATTCCTGTGAGCTTGGAAATCCCTGTATAGAATGGGTGATGCATGGCTAAATGCGATGGCCACCTTGAACTCCGACAGTGACTTGAGCAGCAAGAGCCGGAGCTCTTGGTGAAGTTGATGAAATGGATCCATGGAGGTTAAGTAGTAATTACTTCGAAGAGGGAAAAAAGTCTGTACAGATAATGAGGGTGTGGGATTTTATATAGAGCCAAGGTGGCGAGAGTAAGCTTTCGGCGATTGGTGTGAGTTTGGCTTTGCAGCCCATCAAGGGAGATTCTGTTATAGCGGTCCGGGCTGAGACCCGGAAACTTTGCAGTATAAGTTTGTAAGTCGTAGGGGCGTGTACATTGATGGATGGAGATGTATCAGTACCACGCGTCTCTTTGGATTGTGGAGTGACGGGTCCAAGTCCGGGATCTCGGGTTTTCGGTTCGGGATCAAGTTTGTATCTCGTTTTTAAATTGATAAGCAAACATCGCGGTGATTCAAGACCTGGGGTGTGGCGGTCTGCAAGACCGCGATGTCGTGGGCTGACCGAGTGATCGTGATGGTCACATCTGAAAGAAAACAGGGTGTTGGTATTGCGGTCGTGGTTTGCTGATAATGTGCGATTGACTACGTCAGAGCCTGATCTCTGAATTTCCCGTGTACGGTAACGCATCTGCATTGAGTCCACTATTGAAAGTTGGCGTAGCAGTTGGGCGGCAAGATATTTGCAATGGCTGAAAGTTCGGTGGATAACTCGGTGGATTATTCATTGCCTGGTGAGATGGCAAATGAGTTCGTCTTGGCTTCCTGGGCACTCATGGCCAAGGAATTGATCATCGACACTACGTAGAAGTGCGAACTCATCGTCGATGTTGTTTTTTTGACGAGGTTTCCATCCTCGGGTTTTGTACGTTTTCCATCGCAGTTTTTTAACGAGGGGTCTTTTCCTCAGGATATGAGCCCGACCCATGGCCATGCTAGCATTTCAGTTAGCCCATCCACTATTTTCATAAAATTCATTCAGTGTCCTTACCGGGTAGCCGCATCTGCGGCATCCTCCGCATGCTGGAGGGCGCTACGCACAGACTGAATGTCTGCCGTAACGAGGACCCTCCGGAAGCCGGCCAGGTCAAACCTCAGAATTGAGGTTGCAGTCGACGGCTGCAGGAGGTTCTGGCAGCGTCCCCGAGGGGCTGGACCTCGACCAAAAACAGGCCAACCAAGTGGTTGACGCTGTCAGTGGCGTCGCGGTACGACTAGTACCGCCATTGTCGACTTCGTAAGAAGCCGAACAATGACCCGTGCGTCGGGTCGAAGTCACGGCCCAGTCGGCGCCGGAATGCCTGATCCCAGGCGAGGTGGCGGCTGAGGTAGGTGGCCGGGGTGAGGTGGCCGGGGAGAAAAGTGACGATCAGGGCGTCGAGACGCCCGCGGTATTCCATATTCCTAAGCACAGCCATTAGCATCACTTAGACAGTAAGGATAAATAAATAAATAAGTAAATAAATAAACGAATAAATAAATAAATAAGAAACTTACAAATACAATATGGGAGTAAACTGGCTCAAGTCGATACTAAAGTAATTCAATGCTAATGGCCTGTTAGTTAGAGACTGGCAAGCAACAACAGTATACTGACCGGACAGATGCTTGGGAATGGTTAAAGAATCAAGGCTCTATTCGTGAGATCGTGAATTACATCATGACCCATCAAATGGTCCTTCTTCAAATCTTCTGTATGGCGCTTACCTGGAGAAACTGGTACAATGCCACCACCACTCTTTCTCCAACTGAGCCATCACCCAACGGGAAAAATAGTGGAACATCGTAATTGACATTTCTGAGGAGAAAGAAACAACAGATCTGATTGCAAAATTTCCTTCCATGTCGTTATCTGGGCATGAGCTACATACGGAGTGGAAACCAAGACACTGTGCGTCCTCAAATATCGCCGCATGCACCTCAAGACCGCAGCAACATTAATAACAACGAACGCACGAACGCTAAGGGTATAACTAAACCCATGCCCGATTAGAATAAGATAAAACAAAATAAATTAAGAATTATTTTTATATTATAATACGACTATGAAGTCTAAGGGTTTAGTTAGAGTCTTATTTTATGGCATCTCATCCTTGCCTGGTTGGAGGCCATTCCAAACACTACTTGGCAATCTCATTGTGTGGTGTGACCTCAGCACCGAACCACTCGCGCCGGACCTTCGTTCGCCACGCTCAACATCAACTCCATGAATCCTGCATTGACCTCCCTCATCCATTGGTGATACTGGTCTGGGTCGGGATAGAATGGACACGGCGAGGCCTGGCTCTCTTCTCCAAACTCGATTGTGTAGGCCATCAGCTTTCCTGCACCGCAGCGCCGCTTGTACCATCTGGCCATGGCATAATCGGAGCTGGCCCCGGACGTCGGGTACAAGGCGACTGACTCACTTACGTTGTACAGCAGACGGCCGGCGAGCTTCATGGCCTTCTGCATGCGTTTGCCCACTGCGATCTGGGATTCCAAGTCTTTGGTTTGGAGATATTCGCGATACTGGGAGTTGGCAGGGTCTTTGCCGGTGTATCCTCGTTTCTTGTCATAATGGGGGTTCGCAAAGTTCTGGCCGGCATCCTTCGTTTGAAGATTGTCATCGCCCCATCCGTACAGGATGTCCCCGCCAAACGAGTGCAAGTCGGCGAACCATGTCAGGCTCGGAAACGAATCCATCACCCACCCCACCGTCTTAGTCTCTGGCTCCGACATGGGCGCTTTGCCGTGAAAGATCTCGCTATTAGGATCTGTGGAACCGATACCTTGCCAGTTGGCGCCGGGGGCAAAGTAGCGCGGGAAGTCCCAGAGGAAGTCGAAGTTGCGGTTCAGGTCGACTCCAATATCTGGTCCATTTGGGTCACCCCTCGAACTCGCTGGGTTGCGGTTCTTGCGCCAGCACGAATCGGTCTTTTGGTCATAGGCCACGCCATCCGGGTTAACAAGCGGGACAGCAACGATTCCCGCGGACAGAGCCTTTTGAACTTGCGCGTGCGTGTAAGTCTTTTGGTTGTACTTGAGACCGGTGCGTGCGCGGTTTGCATGAAGCAAGTCGGCGAGAAAATACAAGACGTAGTCAGGTCCGCCACGCTCGCGGGCATGAATGCCGCTCATGATGAAGACTCGTGGGTTTTTCCCGACACGGATGCCCTCAATTGAAGCCTTTTCGTACGTCTGGTAGGGCGAGGTGAACAGTTTGGCCTCCTGGAATGCATGGGCGAGGGCGCGGATGCCCGAGACGACTTCGCGCGGGTTGAGAATAGATGCGATCCTGAGGCTGCGGACGCCCAACCCAACCGGCGTGATTTTGCCGCCCTCGAAACGGTCACCAGTGCCGATGGCCATGTCGGATCGAGTGCCAGCGGTGAAGCGAATGGGGGAGACGAAGTCGCCCATTTCGGAAGGGAGGAGACATGCGTACACAGAGGTGGCGAGGAAGAGGAGAAACGAGAACATGAGCTTCATGTTGGATGATGAGCTGCAGGCCAGCGGTGACGGTGACATAATGATGGATGAGAGAGGCGAGCGAGTCTTTCCCGGTTGAGCTGGCCGCCTAAATATATGTTACGCGATGCAGCGTAGTTGCAAGGGACTACGCTACACAAGAACATGTTGAATACGGCATGCAGTGGTGGGGTGGATAAGCAAAGGGAAGGAAAGAATTGCAGTCAACTGCCGATCTGTGTGATGGCATAGCGACCCGGTCTTCGATTAACCATTCCCGCCGAAGTGTCTAAGAATAAGACAAGAGGACCTCGTAACCAAGACTTTGTTGCCAGGCACCGCATTGTGCGGGGTTTAGTCTGAATGAGGTTACCCAGGCAGCCTTTTTTTTTTTTTTTTCTTTCTCTTTTTCGGATTTTGAGCTGGAGCAATTGGGATAGGCATGCTTGGGGTTGCTTGCCTGCTATGTATTCGACACCGATGGAGATGAGACGCTGGAATAATGGTGTGCGGAACAGTCGGCTTTGGAGAGTGGGTGCAGCGCTGAGACACAAGTTGCTCGTAATGGATATCACCGAAAGAAATTAATAACGAATTGAAATGTGATAGTGGACAAGAAATATTGGGCTCTGGTTGTATGAGAAGCATAGTGGCATGTACTTTTGGCTATGCATATCGCCTGAAATACTACTCAGGTCAACGCATTGGTCAGGGAATCTCCATGGAAAGTCAGGTCTGCTCATCATCTCTGGAGGACGCTCCGATTCTAGGTGGATCGTCATGTGCTGCGTGGGATGGAGCACAGCTGCGACGCCGCTGGGCGCCATGAACTCCAATCCCGGTAATCAACTATCCATACACTGAGTTCACAAGCGAGACAACTGGGCATATAGACATAGGCATTGACCCATGCCGTGAACAAGGTTGGCCTAGACGTAGTTTGGACGTGGGTGGGACCAATAAGGGCTCGGTCTTTTGTGCTGACTTGGGCGAAAGAGCGAGAACCGGGGGGTAGAGATGCGCATTTGGGCGAACAATTGAACAGCGCACATGGCAGCTAAAACTTTGCCGAAAGTTCGAGATGCAAGTGAGATGTCCTTCACCTTTAATTAATGATTTCCAAGTCGCAAAATCCTCATCTCTAGCTGGCAATTCAGTACGAATTGGCCACTGCCCCTCCCTTCGTAGCTTGGTCGCGGAGATAAAATATCCTCGGGAAAGCTGGGTAGTTTAGCGCCCGCCAAATGCACTGACGTACCAGCAAAGAGGAAAAAAAGGCCAGTCACGTGACTCCAGCAATCCCAGCTAGCTCCGACTCCGTGACCCGAGCAGCAACGAGAAATTTATCATCACCACACCCGCCAACTAAACCACCTTTCGGCCTCGCACCACCGCTTCTCTCCTCCCCCCCCTCCATTCCCCCCGCTCTTCGTCAGCATCTCAGCTACCGGCACCCGTCTCCTTTCCCCCAATTGAGACCACCAGAACCGCCAACATGTTCCGCACCGCCGTCCTCCGCTCCGCCTCGGCCGCCCGCGCCGCCCTCCGACCCGCCGCCACCCTTCGCGCTGCCCCCCGTGTCGCCGTCGCCGTCGCCATGCCCAAGATCCAGACCTACCAGCCCGTGAGGTTCTACAGCGCCGGTGGCGCCCTCAACAAGGAGGAGGTCGAGGGCCGCATCGTTAGCTTGCTGTCCGGCTTTGACAAGGTGAGCCAAAACCAACCCGCCCGCCCTCTTATTACCGGGGGCAAGCACCAAAAGATGAGCATGGGATGAGTCGGAATGTCCAATTCGATCCCGCCAGCCCTCCAGCTGCATGGTCCTATTGTGCCGAGAGCATTGATGCACTTTTCGGCTTTTTCTCGTCATCGTCTCTGCTCTCGGCTCCAACTACCGCCCACCCGGCTTTACCCTCCGCAAAATGTCATCCCGCTATCCTCCATCCGAATAGTAGCTAACCAGTGTCTGATATAGGTCAACGATGTTGCCAACGTATGTCTCCAAGCCACATGAAACTCGCCCGCCACCATGGAATTGCCTCTCTAACACATGCAAACAGATCAACGGCAAGGCCCACTTCGCCAACGACCTCGGCCTTGACAGCCTCGACACTGTCGAGGTCGTCATGGCCATTGAGGAGGAGTTCAGCATCGAGATCCCCGACAAGGATGCCGACTCCATCCACTCCGGTACGTCCTCGTCGTCCTGACTGACGCCCGTTCCCTGGCCGCACAGCTAACAATTCTCCTCTCCCAGTCGAGCAAGCCGTTGAGTACATCCTCAAGCAGCCCGACGCCAACTAAATTCCTCCAAACACCCACCTCCCCGTTGTACAATTAACACCCCCGCAAATCACCCTTGCATCTTAGACATGTTGGGAGAGCAAATAAAAAAACAAACAATTCCTCTTTTTTGCAGTGGCGCTTCGAATACCAGGGGAGGGACCGCCGCCGGTGCGTTCACGCCAAATCTTGTTCATCGCCTTGGGGGCCCAAACCCCGCCAAAAAACGGCTTCCGGATAGAGGGAGTTTTTGGAGGGGGCTTGGGAGACCCGAGAGTTTCTGTTTTTTTTCCGAGCAATGGACTGGCTGGACAAGTTGGGGGAAAACAAAAAAGAGGGAATGTTTGTTTTTCTAAACTTGCCGTGTGCCCTGTTTTCTTGTTTGTTTATTGACGACGGAGTTTTGTTTCCCCAAATTCCCCCCTCTCCCGGACGATTTTACTTCATCTCGCCGGGGGGAGGAAATCCCTCCCTCGGCAGTTGGAGCTTTTTATAGCTGGTGGTGAGCGGCCTCGGGGTCGCGGGGAAAAAGAGAAAAAAAAAATCGTCAAGTCTTTCACGTCACGCACTTGCACTCTCCCCCGTTCTCTCTATCTTGGGTGATTGCATAATTCTGGTTCTGGGGGGGCCTGTCGCTTGTCTTGGCAGCTCTGGCCCCTCACACTAACTAGTGTATAAAAAACCCCCCCGTTGCTCACCTCTCACGATTTGGGTGTCTCACGACTCTGAGTGATGTGTAATGTAGTATGTACCAATGTAAAATCGTGCGATTGGTGCTATGCGCGGCTGCTCCTGGCCAACCAGCACCTCCTCTTTATCATGTCTTGCATGCATTCGGCAATGGTAACTTGGTAATTAAAAATGATGCCATTATTATCTCCTTCCATGGATCATCATGATACTCCAATTACTGGTCCATGGTCCATTGTCCATGCGCCATTCCCGCGTTGCCAATTATTTTTTCACTCTTCCTTTGTACAAATAAATATGCCCGGTAATACATGCGTTTGTTCGACTTTGATTCCGCTATAATTATCACATCGCTCCTTATTCAAACAAAAACTAGATAGCTGTCCTGTCTTCATTCTCCTTATATCTCAAAAAAAATATTTGTTTTGTTTTTGGGAACCCAGAAAACCCCCAACACCCAGATCCAGACCCAACCCGCATTGCTACAATACCAGACAGATGCTGACTCACTGGCCCAGTCGCCTTGATCCGACCTGTGCGTGCATGCAGACCAGGCTTCCCCAAGTATACAAGCTACTCGTGGGCAATCCATTGTACGAACCAGTCCCCATCTGTTCTGCAATGCCGGGTATGTGGTCACCCCGATTGGTCATGCTCAAAATTTGGGCAAAGTTACCAAACAGTAAACTCCTTTCCTAAAACCACAATAAAAATACCACAAGGGAGAAGAAAAAAAACACACAAAAAAAGAACTCCGTGCCGTGTATCCTATATCCTTTTGAGATTCCGGGGCCAACGATTTGCAATGAAAACACTAGATTTTCTCTTTCCGTAAAGGGCCCAATGCTGCAAGTTAAAGAGCCGCTCGGTCGTAGATGCACACTGTGTGCTCCTTGTCCATGGAAATGCAATGATGTCGTATATAGGTTCGATTGCGACGTCGTAGCTCGTATGATTTGATACTTTGGTCATCATCTATAATTGCCAATCAACCGATGGCTTGCTTTTAAATTTTCGTTACCCGTCGTAGACATTCGTTGCTCGTCAGAGCTAGATGGCCCGGGCCATCATCGTCCACTAACAGGCACCGAATCTCTGGACCCCTTGGTCCCGTTAGTGGCGCCCTTTCCGGCCACGGCGGCATAGCTGCTCCAGGGGCTCATGCCCAGGCTAGCGGCAGTCCGCTTGGGAGTCTTGGAGGCCATGGACTCGCCGTCCTCCTCCATGCCTTCCATGTGGAACATCTCGTCATCCTCGTTGATGGGTGTGGTGAACCGCCCATTCATGGACGAGCTGATGCTGCCGCTTGAGACATGACGTTCCATTCCTCGCTCCTTTCCAATGGGGCTGATGGGGCTAATGGCACTCACGGGACCTCGAGCAGCAGAGGGGTGAAGCAATGGGCTGGCGCCGGTGGGCGCGTCGTCCAGGCGGCTGCGCTGCAGCTGCTGCGAGAGCATCGACATGGACTCGCTGGTCGTGCGCAGCGAAGAGGGGCGGGCAAGACTGCTGGCATTCTTGTCCATCTCCTGTGCCAGGACCGAGTTTCTGAGCGGGCTGCCAACGTGACCGAAAGGCGACACGGCGTTGCGAGCAGAACGGGCAATGTCCTCCTCCTCCTTCTGTCGCTGGAACATGGGGCCCCACCGGCTGGGGCTGGATCCGATTGGGCTTCCATATTTGCTGAGACCGTCCAATCCAGCATCACTGCTGTCGGCTCGCATGGAGCCTCGTCGAGCCTTTTCGGCGGGAGTCAGAAGATCCTGCAGGTTCTCCGGCACATAATTTTCGGGGAGGGTGTCGTCGTCTTCGCCAAAAGCGAAATCGGGCTCCCAGTCCTTGTCGATGGATGCGGTCTTGGGCACGCTGGAGGAGAGCATCCTGGGCTTGGAAAACCGGGACGAATGCATGGTTCGCTTTCCGAAATACTCCTCGCCATTTGGCGGGCTGTTGGGAATGGGGGCGATGAGATGCTCCGAGGAACCAAAGGCCGAGGTGTGCAGCAGCTTGAGGGTTTCAGAGGTGCGGGAATCCTTGGCGTTGCTGAGGGACTGGGAGGGCGATTCGAGTCCAAACTTGGAGGGGACCGAGGAGGGCCACGGGGCAGCCGGGAACCGGGCGGCATTGGAGATTCCATTCGAGTCGAACGAGGCGGGCAGAGGGGCATCTAGGACGGAGAGGCCCTTTCCGTTGACCGGGGATAGGCCAAGGCCGAAACGGTGTGAATCGTCATCCCGAGGAGATCCGTAGACGGACTCGGTGTATGACATGTCGATGGTCGGGAGGCCATTTTCGAGACTGGGCTGGCGGCCGAGCGAGGGCTGTCGCTCATCGTAAGGATACGCGGAGGTGTACGCAGGGGCTTCGGAGCGGTATAGCGAGGTGGTGAGGGCGCTGGTGGACGGCTGGTTCTGTGACGATGTGGGGTTGGCTCGACCGGCGAGGTTGATGGGCGCAGCGCCGATAGTAACACCGTTCTTGCCGTAGTTGATGCGGCGGCCGTCCGGAAGGACGTGGATGTTGGCGCACTTGGGGCCGAATTTGCAGTTTCCCTGTGGCAAGAGCAATTGTTAGGTTTTGACGACGTTTTCCGGCAGAGGGGTTTTGGCATTGGGCATGGCGTCGGGTAGTGGCGGGTGACATGAGGGTGATTATGATATGGCGCACGCACCTTTGCAAAGTATTTGCAGACGTTCTCGGCTGCAGCACCGAGATCGTGGCTGAAAGGACAGGCATTGCCTGCCTGGCAAGCACCCTGGCGGAAGAATTTGCACGGGACGTGAGAGGTGTCTGTCATGATGGGTTGGGTCAGTTTGCATGTGGGACAGAAGGATGCGACAGGCGCGATGGCATGTCGCGGGGTGTCGTGTGCAACATACTCGGAGGGCTTCGGGGCCCGTCGAAGCGGGGAGCAGACGCGGCGGAAGCCATGGGAGTAGCCTGAGCTCCGTTGGGGGGCGATGAGACGCTGAGGCTACCGCTCCGGGCGTGACGATATTCAGGCATCGCGGGAGCAGGAGACGACGTCTTTGAGAGTGGGAGGATCCGAGGCGGGGTGGTGTAGGTGAAGGAATGGGAAAAGGGAAGTAGAGGCGGAGAAGTAGCAGAAACCGGGGAGGAGGCTGAGGTGAGGGTTGCGTGAAAGCGGCGGCGGAGCGGGCGGCAAAGAGGGTCCCCCTCGCTCGTTTCGCTCGCTCGGTCGTGGGCGCTCGTGGCTCGAAGACGAGTGTGTGGAGGGTTTCGGCGCTGTGGAGGGTAATGGCGGGCAAATGCGGCCGTGGTGGGAGCAGGGTGGGGGGATTAGAAGGCGGGCGCCGCTGGGTCGGGATACCTAGGTTGGGTTTGGTTTGGGATCGTTTTGGGTAATGAGTTAGTGCACGAGTGGCTGATGGCACTGTGAAGCATTAGCGGGTGCCTCCCAGTAACTGTGTATGCTAGCATGCTAGCTCCCCCCTCGGGCGAGGCGGGGTCGAGGTTGGGGTTGGCAGTGACAGTGGTGAGGGTGGCGGTGGTACAGTGCACATACCTACTGTAATCGACGTGAGAGAGGGGCGTCCGAGTGTGCTATGGTCGCGAGTCAACCCCCGGTGAGACGGGTTGGCCAGGGCCCTTGTGCCTGAGTCTGTGTGAGATGTGGGATGTGGGACGTGGGATTTGCGATATGGGGATGCCGAGGGCCTGGGCGAGAGACGGCGGTTGCGACAGCGCTAGCAAAGATGGGGACGGCGACGATATTTTGATGATGTCTTGTTTTGGATGGGACGATGAGAGCGGGGACGAGACCGGAGAGGCAAAAGATGGAGAGAGAGATATGGTATTATTGTTAAGCAAGGCGCTTGTGCTTGGTGCTGTGCTGCACCAGACAGAAAGTGGAAGGCACGATGATGCCGGCCGATCAGGGAAGACGTTACTTGCATCAATTGCCAGTCAGCTGGTAACCCCCGACTGCACGATTAAGTCACTGCCAGTATGACACCGGCCGCTGCGCGCGCTGTAGCGTAGGGGCAGGGCGGCCAGCCTGGTCGGCTTTTAGCGGGTGGCGTCTGGCCGAGTCAGTGGATCGATGCCCTGAGGGATCGGGGTCTCCAGCGCTATTCTAGGGATCGCGGACTTGGGGTCCACTGGGAAGCCTGGCAGCCAGGAACAGGCGGAGCGCTGGGTTATGCAGTATGTAGGTACGCTTAGTCTGCTTAGGGTGAAGAGCCAGCACCGCCTCGCTGACAGCAGGAATGGGTTTATATGCGCGTGTGCTAAGGGAGCAGAGCTGGAAGGGGACGGTGACGGTGACGGTGACGGTAAAATCCAGTTTTCAGGAGGCCTGCTCTTCGTATAAGTGGTGCTATCCCAGGTCGTCGAATTAAGAAATAGCCGCACCAGTAGTTCCGGGATGTGATTACCAAGAGAGACGGAAGAAGCGGGATACGCTGTCGTGAGATGAGCGAAGCGAGAGGTGTGATGATGGCGCTGGGAGAGGGGTGTGATATCGTCTGGCACGCGACCGTGCTTGTCCGTCATCGATGGTCAAGGTCGGAAGGGGGGATGTGGAAGAGACTGTAGATGACCAGGTCAAGTTTTTTTTTTTTTTCGTGGCACAGACACAGACAACGACACTTGATGTATAGCATGGGCCGGTCGTCTAGGGAGATGGCCGGGGCATGTGCCGCCTTTTATTTCTCTGGGGGCAATGTCACGACGGCACTTGGGCCTTGCAAGAATGAATGGCCACGGCAAGAGGCAGAGTGATGTGCGTTCTAGCGGCCGCGTGCCAGCTGGTTGGTTGATGGTGTTGGCGATGGTGGGAACCGCAGTCGTGATGCTTAGTGGTGGTCCACGTCTCGCGTCTCCGTACTTGGGATATGACCAAGCCTGAAACCTCTCAGCCCAACAGCGCAAGCCATGTGTAGCCACCTCTGTTCTCTCCTCCTTTGACGTCGACGTCGTCGTCGTCGTCGAGGCTTGTTGGCAGGTACCAGTCCACGACACAAGGCACAGCCGGACAATGCGGAACAAGGACCAGGAACCGGCATCCTTGGCTCCCGAGACTCTCGAGGCCCCCGCTATTGTGCCTATCTGCCTAGTCACTCCCGGGTCAAGTCACAGGTATCCGCTACCGTGGGGGAACGTGATGTGGATGAAGGAGCTATGTAGATTTACAATTTGTTTCTTGTTTCGAGCTTGGCCTTGTGGTGGAGGGGAGGGTACCTAGACAGGGACACACCGGCGCACCGTCAGCTTGGGATCGTTGTCTCAGTGTAGCTCGATACTATTGAAGGGAGGGGGGGGAGCCAAGCTTCGAGGGAGCTGGGTGTAGAAAGCCGCCTCTTTTTCTTCCTCTTTTCTCTTTTGTTTTTGCTTTGCTCGCTCGCTTGTGCTGTCGTCGAGACATGATGATGCCCAAAACGTCCAAAACCAGAGACGGCGAAAACGCCACGGTCGAATCAGGCCACTCCGGGTGCGACTGGAGTCGCGGCCTCTCGGTTGGTCACACTTCTCTTTTCAGGCAAGCTGGGGGGGTATGCGGCCGTTTTGGGTTGCTACTGGACTCATCTCAGCCGGGGCTGGACGATGGTGGACTGAGTTCGGGACCCCAGCAGAGCAAGTGAAATGCAATGTCTTTGCCTCCCCATATTTCATTGTCGCTTTCTCCACGACAAAAGTCTCACTCAGTCTGTCTTGACTTGATGCATCGATGCGACGAGCATGGAATAGATGGGTTACGGTAGCCACCCGCCGTGGGCCGCCATTCCTCGTTTATTGTTTGTTTCTTCTCCCCACAGGGAATCGTCTTGATTGATGGCAGCATATCCGTATGGCTCTTTTGCCCTGCACTCTGCCTGCAACGGGCTCGGAATCGTGGCCCATGCCACTCACATCACATCCTCCCGCCCCTCCTCCTCTTGTCGTCCACCATGGCTGGCTGCGTCTCGGGCTGGGGGTGTGAGTGTGAGGGGCACATTGGTCGCCGTACCACTCCATGAATGGTCACCAGCCATCATCCATCACCCTCGCCCGTCCAGTGCGAGGCTATCCCCATCCACCTCCTCTCTCGCACATCGCCCCTCCCTCTAATGCCGCCTGCAACCTCCACAACCCCATTCTGTCGCAAAGTAAGACAGAGAGACTCACGCAGACCCGCGGCGCAGGCAATAACAAAGGGCAAATGAGGAAACAAAATGAAATAAAATAGAATAATCCTGGGGTTGACCATTGATCCCTGAGGCTCGCGCTCGGCATGTCTCGTCGATCGTTGCCTTCACCACCAACCTGGCCACAGCCTCGCTCGTAAACCAGCTCGCAGCTCCCCGTCATCCCGACCTGCTGCTGCACCGCGCAACGCAACACAACGCAACGCGACACAACCTTTTTACTCCCGTCCCCGGGATTCCAAGACCCCCCAAAGAGTCTAGAGTTGTCTCGCCTTTCCCACTCACTCGGCTACCGTATCCCTTTCCTCAACGCGTGCCCCGAACTCAGACAGGCTCACGCAGAGCCATGCACCCTCCAGCAGCAATGTCTCTACCTGCGTTTCGCCTCGCCTCACCTCATGATGGCGTATCGAGGGCTTGCATCCCTGTCTCTTTTCGCTTTCTGACCTTTCCTGACCTTGCCTGCCCATGCCTGCCCATGCCCATGCCCATGCCCATGCCCATGCCCATGCCCGCAAGGCCCACACCCTTGCGGCCATGCCCTCCACCTCCAACCGTCGCCGCCGTCTCGACGATCAAGGCAGATGTCGGCCGCTATCCCCAACTGGGCCGGGCTAGGCCCATGGCAACTCTTGTGCGACCACTCGTGCATGATCGATAGTGTCGCAGTGTCGTCAAATTCGTTTAACCGATGTGGGCAAGGGAGGCTAGATGGGGGAGCATGGACGCGGCCGAGCTTGCACAGCTTTTGGTGGCGATGCAGTCAGAGCTGTAATGGGCAACAGGCGTAGCTCCGCTACAGGATAGATCCCGGTAGATGCTAGTTGACGATTGCCCAAAGTGCCATGGAAGCTCTGCACTTCCATCCTTTCTGAGAATGTCGCACTCGACTGGTGCAGGCGTTGAGCGGTCGTGTAACATTGCACAAAGCCAATCCCTCTTTGTGGTAGGGGCGAGGAATATCTCCGCACTGAAACGGCTGCACCGGGGTCCCTTCCGACAGCGCCAGCCGCAGGTCTACGACTATTCGGGTTGTGGTTTGCAGTATCAGATAAAAAGCAATAACAATCACTCGCTCACCCGGGCTGTAGGTTGACTGACGCCATTCTGCAGCAGCACTGGCCCGCCGTCGCAGCGCCTCGCAGGGATCAGCTCTTTTGCCTGCAAGGCGCCGGGAACGCAGCATTCCCGATACGGGCAGCCTAGTGCGCCCCAAGCCACTGGGAGGGTGCGCCTCGCGCGGGCAGCGTCCTCTCGAAATAGCGGCACTCGCCAGCGAGAGTCCCGGGGCGCCGTGTCCCCGTGTCGCCTGCTGACGCCCGGCGGACTCTGTGGCTCGCTGGCACGGGAAGCTCCCAACAGGTCGTGGAGACTCCCGGAGCTGGTGTAGCTCCTGTGGCAGGGGGGACACCGTACACCATCGGGTGCTATCCTGGCCGCAGGGCCCGAGCGCCTCCCCCAGCATCTGCCAGAAATAGACCCCGCATGGAGTTTGACCTCAGCGTGGGACTCAGGCAACATCCCACCATCCCACCCACAGCACTTCACTTGTCACGGTACGTATCGAAGATGGAACCTCACCTCAACTGACATGCTCCCACTCCACAACGCCAACCACAACCGCAACCACAATCACACACCACCCACTCACGGATCGTCTCTATTCTGCATTCGTCCGCGGCGCACACACGCACACGCACACGCTCTCACACATGCTCACCAAACAGACAAGCTCGAGCATGCCCTCTCACGCACCTTGGCCGCACTCAGACTCTGCCACCCTTCCCAGCTGCAATTATTGGCCTCGATTATTGGAGCTTGCAGCTGCGGGCTGGGGCCATCAGCTTCCCCGGAGACAGCCTTGAGCCTTGCATTTGCAGCTAAGGCTTCCAGAGTGGACGAGGCGTGCCTCGGGCGTCATAGGTTTGGGTAGTGTGTACCGCAGTTGTCTTTGTTCTGGTTCTGACCTGCAACACCCAACCCATCCTGTCTTCTTGCCTCTTCTCTCCCTCGCGTACCGGATATCTTCCCCCCCTGTAACTCACCTAACCTCCCTCGCCGTGATCTTTGTTCGGCTCTAGTGCGAGTATATCGGCGAGGTTTTACTACTAGCTCTGTAGTTAGGAAGCATGCCCGTCGATCATGTTCCCACTCCCCCCCTTCTCGGCGAACACTGCAGGCTACCCTCTAGCTCCATGCCGAGTGGCCATGGCTCCGCGCTCCGTTCAGACAACCCTGGTTGTTGCACTGTTGCATCTCTCCCTTCTCATTGCTAATTCGCTCTCGGCCCTGCAGCGGTTCTCACTTTTGTCCTGTGCAGAACGATCTACTTTCCATCTTCGTACTTGCGGACGAATAACGTCTAATGCCAGTCATCTGCCTGTCCTCATTTGGCCATGCAACGCGAACGCGAACCTGAACGTCATATCAACAACACTCACCCGCTCACTCACTCGCTCACTCACTCACTCATCAGGCGCTAGCCCTCGTGAGTTGGACTACCAACGGCGCACCCGCTTCCAGACGATGGCCTGGGCATTGGCGCCATAACCTTGGCCAGGTGCGCCCGTCCTCGCCTTGGGGAGTTGTCTCAGGCGGATGGATGACCACCACCCACACCACAACCGCCATCCACAACCATCATCCACAACCTCACCACCATCATGATCGGGAGCTCCATCACTCACCTCTCCCACCCCCCGGGCGGTTTATGTCAACCACCCTTATTCTGGACCGCGTGCGAGTTGCAGGCCAGTGCCTGCACTCCCCAACCACCTTGTCCCATATGCCCTCGTGTTAATGCCTATTGCCGTGCCCACCTGACTAGTCCCTTTGCTGGTCTCCCGGTTTGGCGCCGAACAGCCTTGGCCTTGGTTCGGCTTACATGACGCCCCCAGCCTTACATTGCGTCCACAGACCACTCTATCTTCACCATGAACCTGGCCCAGTGGCTGTTTTGGCGTTCCCAGATTTGGCCTCGATTGCCACATGTGTGGCGGCCCTATCGAACATTCTACCCGCACCTCTCTCACCAACATGCTGGGTTCGCCATGTCTTTGATCGTCCCCATCTCCTCGGAGTCTAGACTTTCCGGCAAAGCCTCCTGCTGACGTCAAACCCAAGCCGCTCATGCGGGGCTCCCGTTCTCCAGTCAAGCATCCACCAGATGTTGCCTCAGTCGAGATAGATACATGCTCGTCAAACTACCCCGACCGCGAGCCTTGGACAGCCAGGGCCGTACATCCTTTAACCCCAGCCCCCACACCCTCAACTCTGAGATCGGCCTCTTCCCTGGCCCAGACTAGCATCTCACAGAATCTCATGATCCCTGCCCCACATCATCCGACCGGAGTCCGGCGGAGTCGTCAGTCCCCTTCACACACCACGGGCATATCCCTGGCTCATGTTTTTGCCCCGTCGACGCGTCTCTAAAGAATCACCTCTGGCTATGAGTTAGCACTTTTGTTCAGCATATGGATATAACTGCCGGCGAGAATGCTCCGAAATGTGTGCCATGATCCACCCTCCTCCATCCTGTCCAAAGGCTCCTGTCAGTCCCCACTCACTCTCAATTGTGAGCTCTTTAGGCTCGGAAAGCTTCGATCCTTGATTAAACACGCAATGATTGTCGTTTATCCAAAGCGGCTTGGATGTCAGTTGATGCACCAGAGTGCAAATGCCGAGATCTTTAAGGGTCTCCGAAAGGGCCGGGTATCCGATCTTTTCTGGCCACCTGGCAACCACGACTGTGCCGCCGCAGTCGACTCCATCATGATGCATTCATGACCCAAATTTTTCGTTTGTATTGCGGCGACTCTTCTCCAACCTGGGGCCAGCTTAGAAGTGCCTCACGAGGTGTTGCTTAGCACCACTTGAAGAGACCGGCCTCTTGGCTCGACAGGGCTGCCACGAGAGCCTCACTCAGTAGCCAGTCAGGTAACCTCAAGGGGTTGGTGCTCCAAGCCATTTCCCGCTAACGCCAGTAGTATGATTCGGTCAAAGCTGATTCCGCCCAGTGCTGCCATCAGGCTAGGGCGGGCGGATGACCAGGCATGTGACCTGGGGATGGTGTGTGGGTGTCTGGAACCGGCTGGAGTCGCGGGGCGCGCTGCAACACTTACGGGCGTTACGGACTCGTATCACGGTGTGGGAGAAGATGACGAATGGGGGGCAAAAGATTGTCGGCGAGTTGAGCTCTAGGGCCGCCATGGCGAGGATGATGGACGCGTGACGAGGCGCGTCTTCTTTCAAGAGTCATCGCCGTGCAACCTTTTTTTTTTTTTGCTTTCACATGCCTTGGTAAGCATTGGCTACAAGAAAAGGTAGGCTTCCTATGTTTCAGTGAGGACATGGGACCGGGGATGTACTTGAAATGTTCGGGACCGGGACTATTCGCAAACACCCCCGAGGAGAGACTTGACCTCCTTCCCAGATATAGTTGGCTGGGTGGTGGTGTTGTGGCGTATGTCAACGAACCCCTTCACACTATTGAAAAGCAAGTTTGTTTAAAACATGGCTTTCTATTACAAGTTTTGCGGCACCACGTTACCTTTTTAACAAAAAGCAACTCCGGTTCACGCCCCAGCCGTAGCTGGCCTCCTTGACTAAACGGCTTGGGCTCGGGCTCGGGCTCGGGTTCTCCATATAGTCTGAACTCTGGGAGGATGAACTAGGGAGCGGGAGGAGTGGATATGGACGATAAGAGAGGGGAGAAGGGAGAGGGAGGGAGTTGGAGAAGAGAATGATCTACGGCCCGCTCCAACCGGACGGTCTACGGGTGTGCAGTAAGTTCAAGCATAATGCCTGTCGGGAGGAGACGGAGGCCCAGCCTCATGCCTCGAGGCGATGGTCACGGGCATGATGTGACGTAGGAGGTATTGAGCCTCGTCGGGGGGTCGGGGCTCGTAGGACTCTAGGACGCGGGTTGGCAAAACCGTCAGTATGATGTCCAGGCCTTGCCTGTTCGATCCTGCGAAGATGCCACCGTTTCCTTTGACCGACTGTTTGAACTGTCTCGTGATTTGAATGTCGGTGGGAGCCTGTAAATGTTTTCCCTGTGCATTTCTCCATGTTGGAGACTGTAATAGCTGGGTACGGGATTAGTCCTTGGGAGATGTCCATCAGCGGAGCCAGACTCGACACCCTAATTGTTTCGAATAAACGAAGGGAAATAAGCCACTCACGATCTACGAGTATATAACCATACAATATAGTAAACTCAATTTAATACTTTATTATAACCTACGTGGCTATATCCTCCCAGTATTAACGACGTAGTAGCTGCTAATTGGTACACGTCACGGAGCGGTGAATCTGGGGCGTTGTTGGGCCCTAAAAAAACATCGCCATTTGGAAATATGCGACCGTGTCTCTCCAAAATATGACACGCCATCTAATCGTTTCCTGGTGCCTGACGGGCGCCTGTAAAACCCTGCATCGCTGTGAGTGCTTGCCACCACGGCATGGATTCGTGCGGCCCTCTCTGGCCTTCTCAGGTAGCAATCTCGTAATTAACATCGTCTTGAACTGGAAGACTGTGTAGCTTGTCTTCGCTCAAACCCCTTCATGGCAGCTGGGCCTGGGCATGTTTATGTTCAACATGGATGAGCACCCGCCCGGGGATATCATAAACTCAGTGACTTCTTCCACAGGCTGTTTGACCAGCATATTTGGCCGTGTTCTGAGCCTGTCCTAGCATCGAAGAAGCAAAAATAAAACATCTGTTACTGAGATATTTTGTGCCCATTTTCTGTCTCAAACTGTGCGGGTCGGTAATGAGGTTTGGTGAACCAAGATGCCCAAAAGCACACCTAGTCCACGGCGATTTCATTTCCCCATGCTTTTTCTGATCTGTCCATGGCCATCCTTGGGTTCCGAGATTATGTATTCAAATGTTTTATTCTCTTTAAATGTCTACCACATGTAATCAAGCTATTTGTTGTCACGCAAGCGCTCTGGGCGAGTGACACTCTGTCCGAGATGGGACCGCGTCATGGACATGCCACAGCCGTCGCCGCCCACCGCTTCCAGGAGCCCGAATATGGTTTTCAACTCGGGTTTGTCCTTTGCCATGCAATTCACGGTCCTTGGAGGGCCAGTTCTAGTTCATTTATTGAGCTTTTCAGCATCAGCAGGGGTTTCATGCAGCGGCGGGGCTCTCCAACCTCTTGATATTCCGTGGTCACGTATCCGAACATCGGATATTCGAGGTCGCACGCTTCCCCGATCAAAGTCTCAGATCTAATGAAATCGGCGATTAGGTCGGTCTGAGACACTCTCAGTATTCTAAAATGACAAAGGTTATCGGGCGTTTGACGAACAGTACCTCGAACTCGTTGTCCCCTCGAGTCCTGTAATGGCTTGGCCATCGTAATTCAGCTGTACCAGCATTCGGTCATGTTCGCCAATGACGAGGTTAATCCAAGCATACAGATAATCACTGGATGGGGAGAGGTCCGTCAAAATTTTGATTGTCTCAGGTATCACAGCATATCGCAATCTCTCTAATTCGCCGGGCAAAGCCAATAAGAATCCTCCCAAATACAAATAGACAGCACATCGGCACCAAGGATAAGCCCAATAGTGACACATCCAATTTAATGGACAGATTTAGCTCATTCTTCACAATCAGACATAAGCTCAAAGGCAAATAGTTCATTTCTCACAGGTCTTGGCACAGCCTAATTCCCAAGAAGGGACTACATATCCGAGATGGAACATCCTCCATTCAGTTCAAGGTCGGTTAGAGCACGACGTATGTATAGATTCTGTTTATGTGAATAGGCTCATATAATTCCTTTGAATATTCCGGGTATGGCCCAAATGTACCACCTTTCTTCTTACTGCAAATGTGATGAGCTCGCCGGGTGCAGAAACAGAAACACCTCCTCAGCAGAGCAAGTCGGTAAAAGAGATATCATTAACAAAATCGGTCCAGAGAATTTGTGCTTGTGCTCTGTGACGCCCGTCAAATTATCATCCCAGTTCTAGTCAATGTTGCCAATGAAATGGGTCTTGTAAGGTCGCCCCATGGCCTCGAAGTCGCAACAACACTCCTTTACTTTATGGCAGCACCCATGGAAAGGCAATACAGTGGCGTGTTATTTGGGTCCCGCAAGACCGCCCTCTTTATCCGCAGCCGGCATCATCATACAGTGACCCAATATCCTTTGTCATCCTTGGCAATTATAGGCGACGAGGTAAGGTTGCGATATCACTCCTGGCTATAAGAGGCGTATAATTACAAACAGAGTTTCGGTCTAATCAGCGTTTGATCTTTTTCTTATTCTAATTTTGGAAAGGACTTTTTTTTTTATTCATAATGAATTGTCTTGTGGGGGCCCCTGTGACTGAGCAACAACCGGTGCAGCATACAATTTAGCCAATTCTCGACGGTCATCAGAGTGAGGCATATTAGTTCTACATGTTGCATATTAGGCAAATATGTCAATCTAATCACTCCTGACAAAAGAAGCTGCTCAAGGAATCACGGCACCCAAAGAGCTGATTGATGGAAAGATGTTGATATAAAACCCCAATCAGCCCACAGAATAGTCGGGGATTGCGTTTCCAGAAAATACGAGGTCGTGCATCCCCCTTGGTACCCGTGGGACCTCTCGCTAGCCTTATCGGCTAATGCCGTGTACGCGGCCCCGAGCGTCATCGCTACCACCTGCGTTTGCCAATCAGATGCCGCAGAGTACGAAACTGCAAAGAAGAATGGGCGCAGCGGGCTCCCCAACCGTGGATGAGAGGGGGGGGAAACACGCGTAAAATTTGCGGTGTCGAATGTCGCTGCCTGCTAGGTAACCAAATAAAAAAAAAAAAACTGTCATTCGCTTTACACGAGCTCTCCGCATTGACAGAATGGAAGCGGGATGGCAGGGGGGCTCAGAAGATGAGAGATTAAAAGATAAAAGAAGATGAGGAATATATATATGTATCTAAAAACAATCACTCATCCAGCAGATCCAGATATAGTTATAATAACCGAATCCGATTGAGCCATATCCGTCCCATTACTTCATTCGAGAGCATCAGTCATCTTTGCAAATTGCATTCCCTCTGCCCCCCCCTCTCTTCCATAAAATCTTGACCAAGGCTCCAAATGGGTGAGGCGGCCTATATGAGACGAATCTCTCGAGCCCGAGGCCAAATTCGGCAGCGGGCCACGGGGGATCACTGCCGGGGGCCAGCAGTGGCTCTAGGCTCCTGGAGGGTCAGGCTTGTCCGTGCCAGAGAACTATGGTTGGCATCGAGGCCATGATTGCATGCCTTTCGTACATCCAACACTTACACTGGAGGAAGGTTGGGGATTGACTAGTGTCCAAGGCCGAGCGGTTGTCTGTGAACCACTGGGGTCATTGCTCACTAAACTATGCCATTTACGTCGGGATGTGAGTACTTCGTTTATTGGTAGGTCACCCCTTCTACTCGCCGTTCCGCGTATCGTGATTAACAGGGTGTTGCAAAGGTCACGTCACTCAGAGTCCTATTTGCGATGTATACATCGCCAAGAGAGCCTCGCCTCTGGTGGGACCGCTCTCATTCGTCCAGGAGTTCGACGTCTGGCTATCGCCGACGATAAGAACTAGCAGGGGAGTGCACTGGCCCAGAAGGAAGCCAGAAGAGAACCTCGACCCTCACAGGCGACATCCAGACGAAGATACTGAAATTGTCTCCACTCATGGGGACCTTCAGCCAACGATATGGTTCCTACTGATCCTACAACAATCCTCATATTGGCGAACTAACAGCGGAGATGTCATCTCAGACTGCCGTTCTGAATGGTTCAAAAGAAAAAGACAGAAAATGTCCTTTGCCTTTTTTCCTTTTTATGGACAAAGCTTGTATTGATGGAGCGGAGGGCTTTTCAACCCAGCCACCAAGGCCCTTGGGTGTTGAATCGGGATCACCCACATAAGCTTATTCGCCCAAAACAAGCGCCTCAGACCGCAGTGCTCTATTTCCAATTCAAGCGCGCTTTCCACGGGGGGGGCAAGGCGAAAACGGTGTCAAGACGGTGCCAAAAACGGCGCGCAGATTGACTTCGAACTTCAATGCGAAATTTATGGGGGGGGGGGGGCGGTCATGCTCGTTTAAATAGGGAGTCGCGTGTGAAAAGCACCACAAGGAGGTGCCCTGGAAAGGGGATGATGACGACTCTAACCGCCCGCCTCGCCCGCGACTCTTCCCACTTCGGCGTTTTACACGGGCACTGTCCGGCGGGTGCAGTACCTCTCTCTCCCTCCCCCCCCCCTTTCGGCCTCTCGGGGTCTTGAAAAGCCCACACAGGCGCCCGCTGCAAAGGGCCACAGGAAGAAAGGAAAATAGGCCTTAGATTGGGGTTTTTTTTTTTTTTTTACGGTTTACATTCACCTTTTCCCGTATTGGACATTGAATCCAAGTTCCATTCAAGGGCGATATTGCAAGGTTTCGGCCGAGCCCACTATGTTTAGCACCCAAAAGAAAATCACGCCTTGCCCGATCAGGACGGTTGAAAAATGAGTCATTCTGGCTCATCCTGATTCATGTGAGGGAGTGGGACCACCCTCGATGCAACAGAGGACGCTAGTCTAGTCTCCCGCAGCGTTTTTTTAGTTTTGCAGATGACCGTTTTGAAAACGGAGCCCCGGGTATTGCCAAGGGTCCGAGGGGGGGTCCGCGGGGAAGGAGGACGGAGGACGGAGGGCGGAGAGAGCAGACTATATCGACATGGCCATCAGAAAACGTCAAAATGATTCATTTTTCGTCTGGATGAGGTTTTCTGAGGTCAGAAGAGGAAGGGCACTCTGTCGTATTCGATTTTTCTCTGTATATCAAGCGAGAAAAAAAAATGTTTATATAGAACCCAATTGACTGTTCTAAATGAGAGCATCACCATCCATTGAGGAAGCATCACGCAATCGTGGGACGACATGTATCAACTCACCAGTTAGCTAACCAACGCCTTTCATTGTAAGAGCCAATCTGCCCCTCCCCCTTGCCCCACTCGCCCGAAGTCTATGAAGAGAGAAACGGAATCCGACGACAAATTCCCATGAGTCGCATGAGCCGAAAACAAAGGAAGAGAACGACATCGTCTGAAAGACTCGTAAATGAATTACTTGGTCAAAAACGCACCTAAAAATGCATTCGTACACTGCTAACTTGTGTACATCCGGAGCAGCATTTTAGCGTACTCACTCGTCTTCCTGGACGTCTCCATTCCTTAGTGGGTTCAATCGTCACAATAGCACTTAGAACAGAAAAGATGGCACCTCATCTTGTTGCAACAAAATTTATTCATTTAAACAAAGAAAACCGTCCTAATAATTATATATAAAGGCTATGGAAGGTATCGCATTCGTGTTCCAACGACCTTCCACACCAACCGTGCCAATTCATAGGCTTGTAGAACCGTCCTAGGAGAGACAGCTAACATAGGTGCATTTGATTGAACATGGCGGGGAATCCCGTTCTTCTTCAATCCCAAAAGTTGACAAAAAAAAGGTATCTAAGGCCTTCATCCGTCCTCGCGTCTCACTTCTTACCCAGCATCTCCCGCAACGCGTCCGCCTCGGCCTCACGGCGCGCGAGTTTCAGACGCAAGTCGTCTCTCTCGCCCGTCATGTCGGCCAGGGCCTGTTCGAGCTCAGCGATGCGGTCCAGTCGCTTCTGCCGATACTTGCGAGCGGCCATGGTGTTGCGCTGGCGCTTGAGGTCCTTGGCCGCAACCTCATCCTCGGGGGACGAGACTGCTTTGCGCTTGGTGCCGCTGGACGTGCTGCTGTTGCCGTCGGGGGAGGGCTGGTTGTTGAGGTTGAGGGTGAAGGTGGAGAAGCCAGAAGAGTTGGGGGCGTAAGAGGGCGAGTTTGTAGATGTGTTTAATGGCGGGGTGGCAGTTGCAGGAGGGGGGATGAGCATGCCGGCTGCTGATGAATCTATTTTTGGTTGTTCAAAGGCTGGTGCATCGAGACTGGTGGTGGAACCCTGGGAGAGGAAGTCTTCGTCCAGTGAGAGGGAAAGACCGCCGCCCATGTCGAGCTGCGGCGTGGTCTGAGTCGCCATGTCGGGAATCAGCACGCCGCCGCCGGCGAGGTCAATTGTCGGGTCCAGGAGGCAGCCTTGAACAAGCCAGTTTTCGTCGGATTCGTTCAGGGCGGTATCAGACAGGAACAAATCAGGCGAGACGCTGGAGAGGTCAAAGGTAGAGGCATCGGCAAAGTCGCACGCAAAGCCAAAAGCGGGAGAGTTGTCAGGTTGGGAGGGAAGCAGGCTGAGAAGCCCCAGTGCATCTTGTTGGCTGCGACTATGGCGGCTCGTCGAAGCCGACAAGTTGGCAGGGTTGGTAGTAGTACATGCTGTTTCGGACGCACATGGCTGCTGTTGCTGTTGCGTCCACCATTGATTCAGAGTAAGGGAGCGGCGGCCTCCCCTACACTCGAGAGGCCGTTAGGCTGAAGTAGAAAAAGGGAGACTGGGAGGCGGATCACAGCGTGGCTGATCCGGCAGGGCTTTGATGGGGAGAAGAAGGAGGAGAGTTGGAGGAGCGATAAGGATCCAGGGTGTTTTATACCAGTCCCACGTTGACACGGAACGGAATGTAGGTCAGACGAGCCACAGCCGGCTAGCCGGGGGGGGGCCAACACCGGGGGGGCCACAACAAGGCCACAGACGATCCCAAGTGGGGCAATAACGAGCTAAACCTGCACCTGGTTGGCCCGTGTCGCAGGTATGACGGTTGGCGTTTTTTACGGTGGCCGAGAGGGGTAGGTGGTCTTTGGTGGTCTATGGTGGCCCTTTGATAATCTTTGGTAGCCTGTGCTGGTCTCCGGCGGTCTCTAGCCGTCTTTGGCCATCCCTTCTCTGGCTCGTTGCTGCACCGTCAGCAACCAACAGAATCGTGGCTGGTGATCGACAAAGGCACTGCCAGCTCAGCCATGACTCGGAGCCCACTCTATCTGCAATGATGAACTTTTGGAGCCGTCGCCATTGGCCCATCTCACAGCCCAATCCCCCGACCGATTCGCTCCTCGCAACACCTGATCTGAACCTACACGCATTCCCGTGCTGTGATACGACAATTGCCAAAGAGCGGCGTCACCGAGGCCGACATTCTGCGTGCCTGAGACATGTAAGCCGCGCTATCAAAAGGGCACTCACTCACTCACTCACTCACTAGCAAGCAACACGATGAGGCTTGGATGCCAGGTTACATGGAATGTGCAGGCATGGTTACATTTTTACAGTCCGGTCCGGATTGCAACAAGAAAAAAAAAAAAAAAGTACAGAATAGAATTAACCGGTTCGGTGAATGAATGCAAAGCGGCTTTTTTTCACTGAAATGCCGTGGCTCTGAGGTTCTGCCACCTTTGTATCTCGACTCAGGTTTTGTACGGGCTTCTTCCAACATGTTTTGGGTCTGTCGTGGTGCGCCTACTTGTGCTCGACCTCGATTTCGACCTCAGCAGGGTTCGATTTAACCTCAACTTCTAGCTCGGTCGAGCCCGCTTCGATCTCAACCTCGACTTTCTTCGACCCCGCCTCCGCTTCCACTTCAAGGTCGTCGGAACCCGGCTCGCGCTTCCGGACAGATTTGCTGACAGATTTGCTGACAGCGCCGGGGTATGTCGGTAGCTTGATCTCGTTGATTTCTCCAACAAAGCCCACCCTGTTGTTCTGGGTGGCGACAGGGGCAGCATATGCCACGGCGCTGAGGGCCGCGATGAGGATGTGTGAAAAACGCATTGCAAATAATAATAACGAGTGACGGGAGTTGGTGCTGAAAACGAGTGTTGGGTACACCGCGAAGTCGCGTGTGTATATTTTTTTTCCTAGTTGTCGAGTGTAAAAAAAATCGGCACTCAGGCCTGCTACGAAGATAGCCGGCTTGATATAGTCGCCCGATCGACAGACCCATCAAGGATTGACGCAAACACGACAACAGCCTTGGAATTATGATCGCCACGGTCAACGCCATAGCGGGACTGCGGCCAATCATCAATTCGGAAACGAAATAACCAAGGCTAACGAGAGGAGACCCGTCCGCGTGGTTCGCGATGATGCATCCACGCGAAATGACAAACTAGCAAATCTCTAATCTAGATTCTCCCTATTAAAAAGCAAAAATAGTAGCATACATCAACCTGCTTAATTGCTAGTACAATATACTCTTACATAACTCTTGCCCAGCAAAATATTAAGGTGCGTGTTGGGCGCGGTACCAGGAATAGGGTTGAAGGGGAGTTTAAGGGTTGATAGCCAGCCTGTGTAGCTGGAAGTTTTCGTAGCATTGCAAAGACTATACATCCCTGAAGGAGTGAGTCCGCCTCCAAAACAGATGCCGCCCCAATGATGATGACCAATGCATTATCATAGGAACGTTCTCACAACCGAAGTTAGACAGACCAAAACTACCACAACTACGTCGTAAACGATGATTAAACTACTATAACGTAGCCTTGCTAAATCGACAAAAAAACATACAACAGCGAGGATTCCCCGGTCGTCACCGACCCGAGTACTAATTCACCGCTTCTCAGCTTGACTATGGGAGAGCGGACGGGATCCCGTATTTTCTGAGAGCTATGGTCGTATGTGAAAGACACAGGAGACAGGATCGTTTATATCTGCGGGTGGCTGTTGGACGGCAAAATTCAGGGCAATTTGCAAGTATCCAGTTTCCAATGATCATCAACCGGGACAGGATTTTTATAATTGGGATTTTGCCTTGTGGGTCTCTGTAGGCGAAATTTCTCAATGCGCGTATAGGGTAAATCAATAAAATTCAGCACAAGACATTACATTGATGCAAAAACAACAAAGGATTCGTAAAAATAAAATTATGTTCTTATTCTTTACGAAGAGATTAAAATTTCCCTATAGTATTATTTTTAGGGGAAGTGGGGGCAAAAGAAGGCCAGTGTTGAATATCATCTCTCTTTTTGAGGAAATCGTAGCCAAGTCCCGCTTGCACAACTATTCTCTCGCTAACTTCACACCCGTAATCATGTAGCAATCTCTATCTTATCTTATCTTGCTTATCATTTCTTGCAAGGATACATATGTCCACGGATATCTCTACCGAGCCCATGGGTCAGGCTTCCGAACTGCCGAGATTTTCGCATTTGACGAGGCACTGCCACGCGAGTCCCGTAGCCTCAGACCACTCTGAGTTTCAACCTTTATACCGAAGGCTGCAGCCGGAGCCAGGCCGATCCCCCATGCGCACTTTAAAACTGCAATTAATAGAATATCGCAAAACACCGCTTCTTCTCGTCTTTATTCCCGAAATTTGTCATCTGACTTGATTGAGCCGCAGTGGAGTGGCTCGGCCGGACTCTATTATTGGGGCTTCTCATATCTACACAGTTGCCCAAAAAGACTCATTTGGCAGGTGGTTGATTCGCTCGAGAAAGTTAGCGCGGACATGAAGGAGCGAATCCTTGAATGTAGATTGCGTGTAGGCTAGAGACGGTACGCAATCGTCATGACCTTGTAGGATCCTGAGAGTCGTCATTGTTGTGACGAACCAACCAAACGACTCGACGGCGCCGTGTCCGTCGACAGGTTCGTCACCGACATATGCACCTATGATGCGCACTGGAGCGAATTGGAAAGCCTGAAGCCAATGCTCTGGCACTGGTTGACGCGTCCTCAGGCGCCGGCGCCATGTTTGATGACCCATCGTGTGTGTCGAGTTGGCAAACCCTTACCATCACTGCCGGAAAACCGGTTCCTGCGAAAATGCCTCCATCACGGGATGGTCGGGAAGGTGGGGAGGGGCACCTTTGACACCGACTTTATCGAGAACCGGGGCTGTGTTGTTTTCATTTCCAATTATAGAAGCAAAATAGAAGGCTGGATGGAATGGATGACGGGAAGGGAAGGGAGGGGGGGCTAACAAGCTCGCGTGGCACTGCCCTGCGAGGCCTGATTCATCTAGTCTCATGTAGGCGGGCAAGCTGGGGATTGGACGGGCTCGATCGTGAAACAATGCAGCTCGAGAGACGATACCACCTGGCAGGCATCAATTGAATACATGTATGCATACGAGCTTGGGGAGGGAGGTGTCAACCATCCTGGGTGAGCTGGACGTAGGGTTGCGTGTCGGCAAAGCCACACCCGGGGGATCCACAAGCTTAATCCACAAGGAAACAGAAACATCACACCCTCTCTATCTTGAGGCGACTGCATTGGTTCCCGGGCTGTCAAATTTGATCACGAGACTGGTCGCACATCCCTTGACCAGTTCGGCTCGAGCCATACCCTGCTTGCTTGAAGGCGGGTGCTCCGCAACTCGACTTCCGCGAATGAGGGCTTGGTGGCTGCTGTTCACGGAAACACAGTCCCTTGCGCCTTGTGCTGCTGCAAAAATACATTATTATCTCTTGAATTACACATGATTTCAAAGTTTAAAATGATTTCATGCTGTGGCTCTGCAATCGCTAGGGCTTTAATTAAGATTGGATGAAAGAGGAGGGGCCGGTGGGGGAGGGGCTCGAATAGATGGCCAGTGCTGCTCGGACAATAACATCACGGCCGTGTAGTCGGCAGAGGTGTTTGTATTGGTGTAAGAGACTGCTGTAGTTCGTCTTTCTGGGCTCTCAATATCTCACCGAAATAGATCAGCGTAACATCATTGTTCATCATGACGAAGCCAAGCCAGCTTCGCCAAGTAGAGCCATCGCCTTGGCGAGCTTGATGTGCTGGGCCAAGCTTCACATCCCAGGAGCCACGAGGGGGAATAAACGAAAAGAGAGAAAAAAATAGAGGTGATGGTATCACCACTACCGATGCCTGTAACCGTAATTTGTTCCACCCCCCGGTAGCGCCGGAACCTTTGCGAACCCCGTCGGGCTGCAAGGTTGTCCAACCCTGTGGCAAGCCTTTTTGCTCGGCCTTACGAGCCTCCTCGCGACCTCCCGATACCATCCAAACGTGGCGGTGATGTGAAGGCCTGCCGCTTCCATGGCCCGAGATGGGGACAGGGCGAGTTAGAAATGGTGATTCGGGGGTGCCAAGCCTCCGACCCAGGAGGTTAGATGCGCTTGAGCGTTTGAAGAGATTTCCAGGGTATTGGGAGGATGAGGCAATGATAAGTGAGGCTCATGTATATAAATGAGCTGGAAAACCCCTTGAATAGATCAATATCATCATCAATACATTCACATTCACATTCACATTCGCATCCTCATCAAAGCACCCCCATCCTCACTGCTATCACTTCTACCATACTTACACCACCAATCCCCAAAACAAAACATATCCATCATGTACTCCAACAAGATCGCCCTCACTCTCGCCTCTCTCTTCCTCCTTGCTCGCGCCGACTTGCAGCTCGACTCGGACGATGTCCCTGCCCCCTGCACCTGGATCTGCCGATCCATTGTCGAGCTGACCCGCCAGTGCGACAGCGACAACGACAACGAAAAGACCGAGAGCAGCCTCGAGTCCCAGTGCATCTGCACCAACACGAGCTTCGGCGTCCGCGGCATCGCTGCCTCCTGCGCCGCCTGCATCCACGTCAATAAGAACATTCGCAACGCCATCGACGGCACTGGCGGTGCCTACGACACCACTGGTAAGTCCCCCCCTCCCCAAACCAATGGAGGTGCATTTGCACAAGTGACTCGGTCTAACATGCGGAACAGATATCGACGAGATCCTGAGCACCTGTGGCTGGCCTCGCGGAACCTGGAACAACGACGACAGCAACACCAGCGTTGGCTCCATCACCGTCGAGGCCACTGCTGCCACCACCCTTTCTTCCGCCACCGCCTCTTCCACCAGCAAATCCTCCTCCAAGGATGGCTCTACCACTACCACTGCCACCGCCACCGGAAGCAGCAGCGGATCTTCTGCCACCGAGAGCTCCAGCCAGGACAACGCCGCCTCGGCCCTCGCACCCCTCGGCGTCGCCGGTGCCGCCGTCGCCTTTGCCGGCCTCATGCTTGCCTAGTCAATGGCCTTGAGTCTGCCAACTTGCTAGTGTTGTCATTTTTTGGTGGCCGTGAGCCATAGTTTTGCAAGAATAATATATTGGCCTATTTTCACTCCCCCAACAGCAAAGGGGGTTTGGAATATGATCAAGGGAAGTAGCTTGTAATAAGGGGATCTATGAATCAGGGCCCGCGAGAGAGACAGTGTTTTTGGGTTGGATAATGCTTTGGCTTTTTGTTCCTTTCTCTTTTCTTTTTAGTCGCCTCAAATACCCCTCCCGTCGTTACAGTTCAGGCTTTATACTTAATTTAAGAATGATTGCGCACAGCTCTGGAGATTCATGTGAAGATTGTAATCATTTATCTGGCAATATCTGCCTAAGCACGACTCTGATGAACTAATTGTTTGACAATGTTTACTAATATTCCGAGGGTATTGTAAGAAGGTTGAATATTAAAACTTTTAACCGTAGGCTTATTTTACCTCAGGGGTAAAAGATCTTATAAGAGACGAGCCAACATACTGCCCGAAATCCAGCGTCAAATATCCCTAAAGGAGGTTGCGTTTCCCATTAGTGTTCCCCAAAATCAGAAGAGACATTACCGCAGTTCCCTTCATTCCTGCCATTACACTCCCTCATTACTCCTGTCCTTTATGCTTCAAACCTCACGTCCCCGTCCAAATGCCTCCCCACGACCTCCATCTCTCGGTCAAACTCCTTTTTAACCTCAAAGAACCCCCCGACCCTCGCCTCGCATCTCTTCACGGCGAGCTTGACCCTCGAGCCCCCGATGACGCCGCCGTACTGCGCCTCCAGCTCCCGCAGCCGGGCCAGGTACCTGTGGCGCTGCTCCCGCTGGACCTGCTGGAACTCCTCGCACTCCAGCGCGTACCACCCCTCGTCCGTGTGCCGGAGGAGCAGGAACTTGGCCACCAGGGTCTGCCGGAGCCGGTGGAGCCGGCCGCGGGGCCGGGCGGCCTGGAACGGCGGCGTGAACGCCCGGCGGTCGTAGACGCGGTGGCGCCACTCGATGAGGCCGATCCAGTACGACACCATGTGGCGGTAAGACAGCCAGTCGACAAAGTCCTCCCACTCGTCCATGAGGTCGAGGACCGCGTCGCTGAATTCCTCGATGGCGGCCATGGCCTCGTTCTGCGCTCTCGGTTAGGTCTGCGGAGCAGCTTCCTCAGTGGGAGAGGCGATACAAACATAGAGCCTGAATCGGTCATTTGTGTACAGCAGCGCTCCTGTAATCACCGTCCCGTCGTGGACCAGCGACGGGCACTGCGCCGGTCGGATATAGGGCGCCTTTCGTTCGTCGCTGCGGACCGCACCGAGCAACTTGCTGAGCGCAGCCATCGTGACAACATGGAGAATCCAAACATTGAAGGGAACAAAACAAAGATGCCAGGTCACAAGTTCTTTTTTAAAATTGATGGCAAGTTGAAGTTTTGCCGGTGACAGTTCGCTGCGTGGCCAAAGTATATCTCACCTCAGTACCACAGGTCCGGAAACTCATTCACTAACACCGCACCGCATGCACGATATCTTTAGATCATACTGCCTGCACGGTCAGACCCTGAATCACAGATTATTACATTAACTGCAACTTTCTTCTCCTCTCCTTTTTATCTAAACCCTCCCATTTGGCCGTTTCTCATGACTGTACAAGACAATAGTGTTGAAATAGGAGAGATCCACACCACGCGGGGTGCCCAAGCCACCATTTTTATTTTTATTTTATTTTTACCTTCCTGTGTACTTCTTCTCCAGGTATCGCAGGGGAACATAAAAGAGCGAGCTCAACACAAATGCAATCTCGAACCCAATATCTCCCGTTGTCTTGGCGATGGGACCTGTCCACCACACTTGAGCCATGCATGGCACGACCAAGCCAAAACAGAGCACGCCCGCAGAAATAGCTGCGATACCCATCGGCAACTGCGAAGCAACATTCCAGATGGAGTGATCATAAGATTCGTAGTTGCCGCGGCGGAAAACAAGGTGCTCGACGGTGACTATGCCGATGTAGGATGCGGACCAGTATCCAATCAGGGCGACAAAGTTTTCGAGGTTGACAAAGAAGTCCTGCTGGGCCCGGATACCTACGGGAATGGTGATGACGGTGACGACAATGGCGAAAGCGTAACGGGGAATCTTGATGAGACCGGGGATGAGAGTCTGGAAGTTGAGTGTAATGGCGTACATAGTGCCTCCCGTGTTGCCGAGTAACGTCAGGGACAGGATCACGACGACAAACTTGCCAAATCCGCCAGCACTCGAGAGCATGGCTGCCAGAACACCGCCGACCAAGTTCTTGTCGTAGGCTGCCTGCCACTCGGGTACGTTGGGAAGAGCACCAGCAATGGCAGCGCCCAGAACCATGAGGGGAACCGTGGGAGCAAGAAGGCCCCAGTAAGTGTAAGCAAAAACTCGCCATCTGCCACGTGTTAGCGACTCTCAAACATATTGCTAGAAAGCAAAAAAGCAGTCGGAACTCACGAGGGAACTTTGGGGTCGAAGTATGTGGTGAGATCACTGGCAATAGCGGCCCAGGGAAGCATATAGCTAGCGACAATCATGCCAAAGCTCAACACCATGCCCGCAGGGGGTGCCTCTGCAGGAGCAGCTTGCTTCTTGAGATCTGATCCTCCACACCCAGTGGCAATAACGATTGCAATGATAGCGGGGATGGATGCATAGGTCTCATAGTAGTGAAGCACCTGAAAGCCGCAGAACGAGATGAGGAGGGACAGGAGTCCGATGATGACAATGCCGACATCTGGAGTGAGGTTGCCGCCAGAGACTGCAGAGAGGCATTGGCCGCCAACAACATAGATGATGACAATGAAGCCAGTGAGGGTAGCCAGGTTGAGGAGCACGGGGACTGAAACAAGATATCGACTATTCGAGCAATTAGTTTTTTCCCTGTCAATAGAAGACGTTTGGTGTTTTCTTACCCGAAGCTGTATCGAGCCTGGATCATTTGCCTCATGCCCGTCTTAGGGCCGAGGGTGGCAAGATAGGCGGGTGCCACTGTAGAAAGCAAACCGAAAAAAAGGATGATCAGGGACGAATCTCTCAGGCTGAGCCCGTACGCAAGAGGTCCCAACATGCCAAATGTAATACTTCAAAACGCCTTGTAAGCAAATGTCTCAATTTAGATGCTGCTGGTCGCACGGCGGCTCGTCGGCTGCGCCGAGCAAACTCACTCACCCGAGAATATTCGCATTGATGGAGAACCAGACGGTGAAAATGTTGTAGAAGCGCGTCATCTGGCGGTCCTCGAGGGGAATGGGCTGAATGCCCTTCTCCTCAACTCGCCCCATGCGCAGGGCCTTGTGGAATATCGACGAGGCCTTGACGCTGAAGGTGTCGCTCTGGTCGTCCTGATTCGGTCCCGGGGCGGCTCGCTCAGTGGGCACTGCAACCGAAGCTGCAGGTACGCCCTTTTCCGCGTCGGTGGACATGTTGAAGGCAGCCTTTATAAAAAATCTCAACACACTATGCCTTTATTCGGGTCCCGTCAGGAGAGAAATCATGGGGTTCACAGCAGGGCGGACACTGGAATGCAAGACGTTGATATATGGTGGTTGAGCAATTACTTAACGACTGTCCGACCCCGGTCCGGTCCCTCCACCAAGCCGGAGAAAATTCCTGTCGTAGACTTGGGCGTCCTGGACTGACGGGCCGATGAGCGTACACTGATTTGCGCTATAAACCTTGCAGGGCGCACACGCCAACTAATCAGAAGGCGGTCCAGAAGCCTTAGCGCATGGGAAATGGCTGTCTCAAAGAGGTGTATGAACTGCTCGCTGTGTTTCCGCCATCCCATGCCCTCATTTTGGCCACTCTCAGCGCTGATTATCCGGATTAGCTCCTCTTTCCAGGGTCTAGCCGAGTTACATGGGAGCTGCTAAAAAAATTGCTAGCGCTTGCACCTGGACGCCAGAGTCTGCGGGTGCATGCAAGTGAGTCAAATCTTTCATGCCTTTTGACACCCGCCACCTGCAGCGGAGGCCACGATTTGCGACTCTCCGCTTCTCGATCCGTCCCATGACTGACTTCTCCGCAACCGTTGTGCGCCCACAGTCGCCATATGGGTCTTGATTCTCGAACTCAGACCGAAAGGTAACGTGATTTTAGAGAGGGCGCAACGGCGACTCGCCCGTGCCCTGTCTATGACGTGACGTGGCTCCGTCTATTTCGCCGCCATCTTTTTCAACTTCTTCTCTCGGAAGAAACCCCCGGCGGCGCCCATGAGCCCTCCGAGGCCCTTCTCGTGACTGTCTCCAACCAGCCCCCCACGGATCCACCCTGGAAGTTTGTTGCGGATTCGTTCTGTCCCATACCGTCGGTCGACAAGCACAATCGTCGCGTAGTCGCCCTGGTGTCTGATTGCGCGACCGATGCTCTGGTTAACAGCTCGCATACATGCATTTTCGTAAAAGTCCCGCGAAGCTTGTTTAGCTCTGGTTGTGGCGCTCTCTTTGCTCACCCCTTGCGACATCAAGTTAGCTTGCGTCGTCGTCTCAATGTACTCAATCTTGGCCTTCCAATCCGGAGACGCAATGTTGGGGTAAGGGAGACCAATGACGATAACGCATCGCCCAAGCCTATCTGAGAAGTTGATGCCCTCTGACATCTTGCCTCCCACCACACTCAGTAATAATGCACCTTTGCTACTGCTTGGGTCACCCATAATAGCTTGAGAGTATTCCTGGAGAACCTCCTCGCTAGATGCACCCTTCGTCTCTTTGAATAGGGCTTTGCGTGACCCAAGGCGATCCCATACTGACTGCCCACTCCCCCCTTGTTTCTGCTGCCATGTCGCAACCACTTGATCTAGATACCCATAACTGGGGAAAAACAGCACCACTCCATCTGGTACAAGAGAGCACAAATTTATAATGGCCAATCCCAGTTGCAATATCATCTCTCTGTCTCCCCGGCGTTGGTAGCTGAATTCGAATGGAGGGGTTCCGGGACGAGATGAAGCCAAGGTCCAAACACAAATGTTTTCGGGTGGAATTACATGTCCGCAACTCAATGTTGTGACCCTATCTTCCCCCAGCGTCGGGAATAAATGGTCTTTGTAGTCATCAAATGGAGACATTGTTCCGCCGGCGAGGACCACGGCTCTTGCGCTGGACACGATGGAAGAGAAAGCGTGAGTTGGAGATAAGAGCAGATACGAAAGCTTCATGTCAGGCCCCGGATCCTTGATCTTTTCGTAAAATATCCGCCCCTCGGAGCTGAGGTTGGTGAGAGCAATGAGAAAAGACACAAGGGTATGGAGTACTGGCGTACTTGACCTGGATACCGGCTTACCTGTCGTGCCTTCGCTTTCGACATGGGAGACATAGCTCTCAATCTTGTAGGCCAGCTTGGACTCTTGAATGTATTGAATCAACTCAAACATGTTGATTTGGTCGATACCCTTTGGCCGAGTCAAGTCGTTGGCATCTACAATGCCATGCTCTTGCTGTTCATTGTCATCAGTGACTGTCCAACATGTAAATCTTGAAACTTACTTTCAGTTTGAAAGCCCCCTCCATCCACTCACTGAGCCCTTCGATAACTCTCCCTACCCTTCCGACATTGACACGGTTCACGCCTTTGAGCTTCTTGCCGAATTTCTTCACATAGATTCCAAGCATGCCTCGCCCTCTTTTCAGCTCGCTAAGTCGAATCTCCGCAGCATGCACATTCGCTACCGCATCCATGATGTTGTGCGCCTCGTCAATAATGACAATATTCCCCTCCAGTTTAATCCCAAGAGCATCTCTTGCACTTCTCTGCAGAAGTAAGGGATAAGGAAGCGTAATAATCTCGGCGCCTGGCAATGCAGTACGCGATGCATAGTACGGGCAAACCGCAAGAGACTTGCCAAGTTGATGCAAATCCTCAATATCTGGGAGTGTGGCTAAGACAGAGTCGCGGAACTGGTGGGTTTGCGACAACAACTCCTCCTTGGGAACATAGGAACATTTTTTGGTCGACTTTGATTGCTGAAGTTCAGCACAGCGGTCATTGATGGCCTGAACAGATCCCAGACGTGAGACGGATGGATTGATACAGAGCCTTTGGCGAGACGACAAGGGCAATAGTTTGACCGCCTCGGTTTTAGGTTGTTCATCCTTGGCAAGTGACGGGGGCAAGGATGGTGGAAATTCGGGGCGACGGAGCTCGGTAATGAATTGGGAAAGTTGGGAATGGGTTCTTGAGGTGTAATAAATCTACAAACGTTACTGATCCGACCTTTTTTGAGAGATGCAGATATCGCACCTTGATTTCTTCTTCAAGGAGATCTTGGTCCTCTTCCCGGGCTCTTGGGCCGCCCAGGCCAATACTCGCTAGAACATCTCGTGATTCTTTACTCAGGCCGGACAGAGGATCATTGGAGTTGGCGTCATGCTGATCAACGTCGTCAAGCAGCCATTCAACATCTTCATCAGTTACATGGGAGGAAGTGTGGTTTGGGTTTTCAATGCGTCGGCGTTTGCGCCCACGTTCTTCAAGCGCCTTCTCTTTGAGTCTGAGGGTCTCGAGTCGCTTTTCACGGTCTTCCCAGCGACCAACGAGTTCTTCTCGCTTACGGCGGAGGAGTTGTTCAACAACCCACGAGGGCTCATCTTTATATGCCTCGGCAGAGGCTTGAAGCGATGCTTCAAATTTGGTCGACTTATGATGTCGTAGCCATGTTAGGGAAGCGCAAATGAGTGACAGTGATTTCCCCTAAAGCCAATGTCAGCGTGGAGAGCTGGGAATAATCATGGCCAACTTCATCACTCGTCTCGACTCCAACTCAGATGCCATATTATTCCTTTCTGGCTGAAAAGGAAAAGCCCGATTGGAAAACTTACAGTACCAGTTGGGCTCTCCAAAATGCCAACTTGACCGTTTCCCGTTTCAAGTACATCAAAGACCGTCTTCATAAACTGCTCCTGCACGCTGTAGGGGGTGAATGGGTGATGAAAATCCAATTTTTCGAGGCTTTTGGCCACTTCTTCCACGCTTTGTTCAGTCATCTTCTACACATGCACGAATCTAGAGGTGAGATCTGGATCGCGTCGTAGTTGCTTGCCAAGTGGACTCGCGCCATTGGCAATCATGGCCCCGGCCCACAGAGCCACAGGCAAAGCCACCGCGCCGATGCCACGAGGTCACATGATAGATCACGCCCTCTAGCGCACGGCCCACCACACCTGCCACGGACGCCCACAGCCACAGAAAGTGCAGTTTAGGGTTGTCCTGCCCTCTCGTCTAACAATTTTCCGGTGTTAGCCATTGGAGTGCTATCGCAAAAACATCACCACCCACTTCCAGTCTTCGACCCTGAACACCGGAAAAGCGACAACACCACAGCCGTCGCCATGCCTACCCGTTTGTCAAAGACCCGCAAGCAGTATGTGCTCTCCCTCACTCCCGACGGCATCTCTCTCGCCGAGGACTTCGCCGTGCTTTCATTGAGCAAAAATTGAGCACTGGAGCACTTCTTGGCGCAGCCGTCGAGACGCCGCGAGATGGAACATAATGGACTGACATTTTTCGCTTCACAGCCGCGGTAACGTCTCCGCCGGTAAGGGACGTGTCGGAAAGCACCGCAAGCACCCCGGTGGTCGTGGTCTTGCCGGTGGTCAGCACCACCACCGCACCAACATGGACAAGGTTCGACGACCCGAATTCGAGAAAGACGACTACTACGAGAGCAAAAAATGACTGACCCTTGGATAGTACCACCCTGGTTACTTCGGAAAGGTCGGTATGCGATACTTCCACAAGCAGCAGAACCACTTCTGGAAGCCCGTCATCAACCTCGACAAGGTACATATCTCTCCCGGTCCCTCGATTTTACCCTTCAAAGGGTTGCAGTGTGGAATGCACACGCAGAATAAAAAATTCTTGGGTTTTACAAAGCAACGCATTGGCTAACATGAGATATAGCTGTGGTCTCTCGTCCCCGTCGAGACCCGTGACGCCTACGTCTCCGGCGAGAAGAAGGACACCGTCCCCGTCCTCGACCTCCTTCCCCTCGGCTACTCCAAGGTCCTCGGAAAGGGCCGTCTCCCCGAAATTCCCCTGGTCGTTCGCGCGCGCTGGGTGAGCCGTCTGGCTGAGAAGAAGATCACTGAGGCTGGTGGTGTTGTTGAGCTTGTGGCATAAATTAAAACCTGTGCTGGCTGGAGTCGGGCTTGTGGATTTGGGAACCGGATTTTCATGGATGAAAATGGTCCTGGGCCCCTGGATACCTAAACAGGGCGACGGGGAGGGACCTGGGTTGATCGGCTTCGAGCATTGCATCAGGGACTCTCGAAACGGAGTTTTAACGAAATAAAATCGATTTTCGCCCATGACCTTTGATGTCTAGATTTTTCAGGAATATGTGTCGGGGAACGGAGTTGGCTAGTTTTTCTCTCGTCTTCAAGCGAACTCTGGAACGGAACAGACAACGGTCATGACTGATGACGGGTATTACATTCATCTACATATACTGTCGTATGCTTGGGCATCTGGCCGAAGCTCCTAACCATCTACCGTCCTGGATACCCCATAAACGCCGCCAATGATGATGGTCTATAAATACACAGACATGCGCCCCATCTATGACACTGTCTAGATTAACAATATTGACTCTTTCTTTTCCAATTAAGCATGTAGCATATCCATCTCGTCCTCGTCGCCGAGCTCCTGGCTCGCGGGCTGGTCGACCCTGAGGAATTCGTGATCCAACGCTTGCTCTGCCGTAATTCTCCTGCTAGGATCCAGCTCCATGCAGCGCTCGAGGAACCTGACGGCCAGCTTTTCGTCTGGGGTCAAGGGCTTGTCGTCGGTGCGGCATGTGCTCCAAAGAATAATCTTTTCCATGCTGAACCCTTGCTGCCCCACGGTGGGGATGCTCGTCTCAAAGACGCAGCCGTGCAGCAAACCGGCGGCCTTCATCCGCTTCGAGCCAAAGATGGTGGCAATCTCAATCATGGCCTCGACATCATCGGCGGAGTTGAAGAAGGGAAATCGTTTGGACATGATGGTCAGAAGGATAACACCGGCAGACCAAATGTCAATTGATGTCGTCTGCTCAGTACACTTGAACAGAACCTCAGGGGCACGGAATCCTCTGGTGCCGGCACGGTTCGCACGTCGAGAGGAGCGGGTGTCGGATTTGGGGTATCCGGGCTGAGGATTGGTCGAGTTCTGTGCCCATACAGAGTTGGCCTGGCGGTGTTTGCGAGTGTCCCGTGTCTCGTGGCAGAGGCATGGTTTGCAATCCGAACCCTCTCGCTCGGCAAGACCGAAGTCGACGAGGACACCCCGCTGAGTGGCCGGGTCGTAGAGAAAGTTTGTAGGTTTGATGTCTCGGTGGAGAATCTTGTGTTCGTGGACGCTCTTGAGAGCCGTGAATAGCGAGCGCAGGTAGATAGCAATGTCTGGGATCGTCATGTCCCGGAAGTAGGCACGAAAGTCGCCATGACGAAAGTATGGCAGAATGGCAACAACCTGATCTGTGTTGCGGAAGGCTGTGATAAGAGGGCAAACTGATGGGCATTGGCGCAGATCATGCAGAAGCTCAAGCTCGTTGAGAATACGCGATGGACTTGAGGTAACATAGATCTTCTTGATGGCAACGTAGCGAGCCCTGCGACGGGGCGACTGATGCGACACGCCGCTACCAGTCCGCTTCAGGGGCGGTGGCGTCCACTTGGATGTGTCCTCGTCAAGATCCCAGCTGTTGTCGTAGTGGTCGTACATGACGTCCATGGCCTTGTAGACAGTCGAGAAGGTACCTAGAGCGGATCCGGTCAGCATCATCGTCAATGCGAACAGGGGTTCGTTGTTTACCTTCGCCAATGCGCTTGAGCAGACGGTACTTGGTGCGAAAGCCCGGGAAGTCGCTCGTGAGTTTGTCCATGTCGGCTTGAACGCCACTGTCAACAGCCTCGTCCTCGGAGCTCTCCTCTGCCAGCTCGTCCTCTTCCTCCTCTTCCACCTCGTCGACGGGCTGTTGATGCTGGCGATACTGTGGGTCCTCATTGTGATGGTGATGGTGGTGGTATTGCTGTGGCTCTGCCTCTTCTGTGGGAGGGACAACCTCCTCGGTGCGCTCTTCCTCAGGCATCATCTCCGTGTCCTCTGTCCTTGCATCCTCGTGGATCTCAAAGGGCTCCTCGACCTGCTGTTGGTGGTGAACCGCTGTAGCCATTGCGACGGTAGTCTGGACTAGTTTGTTTCGTTTTTGTCGACTTTTGCCTCCCACAATCCTGCACAGTACCTCGTCGTATTAAAAAGGGGGATCTCCCAGCCGCGGCCGCGCTCAATCGACTCTGGCGGATGCTCAATGACCAACAAATAATCAGATTTAGACAACAAAGAACATGTGCATCTGCAGGTTTTCAGAGGGGGAAGAGTTTGGACGGGCCGTTCGGTGGAGGGGCTTATTCATGCACTGTAATTCGCTGCAAGGGGGTGAGCCAGCCATAACACGCGCTGGGTTGTAGTGGGCGGCCGATGGCGGGGAAAAAACCGCCATGGTGGGTTAGTGCGCGTCGAAGAAAACAAAAACAATTCGTTGCTGAGAAACCTCGCAGTCATCACCGCCATGCACCAAATGCAGTAGCTGCTCCCATAAACCATCGTTGCTTTTGTCATTTATCCTCCATTGCTTGACCAACCACACGCGACTGCGAGGACGCGTCCTTCCCTGCTATAGGTGCAGAGTTATACGCCGTGCAACTCTGCTGTGCACCGCTGTCCCGCTGTACCGCCATACCGCTATACCGCTACACCCCAGCTTGGCGGCATAACAGTGTGGCTTGAATCCCCCAGCCTGGAAATGATCCAGTTGTGATTTGCACTACATCTCATTTCCCTGTCCCACCCCTCCTTCACTCACGCCTTCCCCTCTCTACCTCTACATCTCCATCCCTCTTCATCACCATCGCTACCGCACACGCGCGCCCCCGCGGTGACGCCCTCCCCCCGATTGCCCACCATGGAGACAATCAACTTCGATATCAACGATGCTCTCAAGCATTACATGTCGGACCCCGCCAGCATCGCCACGCCAGAGGCCGACGGCGCCCTCTTTGACTGCGAGAATGACCCCGAAGCCCTCACAAACCCCGTCATCAACGCCGTGTTGAACCCCATTGTCGATGCTGTCGCCGACAACCCGGACGCCATTATGCGCGCCTCACACATGGACTCACTCCAGTTCCTCCTCAAGTTAGCACCCACTTCCCTTAACCCCTCCTCTCCCGATCCTCCGGTTGCTATGGGACGCGATTCTGAGCTACCTGAACACGACAGATATACGGCCTACCTCCCCACCCACGCCCTCAGCAAGATCTTTGATCTTGTCATGAGCGGCCTGAGTGCCGAGTCAGACGCCGTCCACAATGACATCGACTCCCCAGACGAGCAGGACGCAGTGCCGCACCACAAGAAGCTCCTCGAGATTTACGGTTTCCTTTTGCAGTGGACCATCGCCGCCGTAGAGACGAAAGCCGCCGAAAAGTCGTCGACAGCCCCCGTAGCCCGCGGACGTGGAAAGCCCAAGAAGGGTGCCAAGGACAAGGACGCCGCATGGGACTCAGCAAGCCAGCTTCAGACCGCTCTCGACATCATGACCAAGGTCCTCAAGCTCAAGCTTTCCAAGATCTTCCTCACCACCAGCGAAAGAGATACGTTCATCGGCCTGCTTACCCGACCAGTATACATGATCCTTGAGAGCGAGCAGCGTGTCAAGGCCACAGCCATCCGAATGCACTGCTTCAAGGTATTGTGCATGGCTGTCAAGCACCACGGCCACGGATACGGTATGTTTACTTTCGGCAGATGGCACCATTCAACATGTCTGACAGCACACAGCCGCCCAAATCAACGTCATCCAAAACCTCACCTACTTCGAACACCTTTCAGAGCCTATGGCAGAATTCCTACACATCTTGGCAGACACATACGACTACCCACAACTTGCCGATGAAGTTATCAAAGAGATTAGTAACAAGGAGTTCAACTCCAATGACACCCGAGGGCCCAAATCGGTTTCGTCATTTATCGCCAAGCTATCAGAATTGGCACCTCGTCTAGTGATTAAGCAGATGACGATGCTTGCCAAGCAGCTGGATAGTGAGGTCAGTTGTTGCTCTACCAGTTTCTGTAGTAGTTCTCGTATTAATATTCGCAGTCATACACTCTTCGTTGTGCTCTGATCGAAGTTTGCGGCAACATGGTTGCCCATCTGAGCAGACAGGACGAGCGCAGTGAGAACCACAAGTCGCAGCTAAACGCCTTCTTCGACGTCCTTGAAGAGCGTTTCCTCGATATCAACCCTTACTGCCGCTGCAGGACCCTCCAAGTTTACATGAAGCTCTGCGATCTTGAACAAAAGTTCCCCAAGCGACGCCAGAGAGCTGCTGAGCTGGCCTGCCGAAGTCTCGAGGACAAGAGCAGCAACGTGAGGCGAAACGCCATCAAGCTCATTGGAGCTCTCGTTAAAACCCACCCTTTTACTGTGATGCACGGTGCTCAGCTCTCGAGAAAGGAATGGCAAGCTCGTCTAGACAAGGTTGACGAGGAGCTGAACGCACTGAAGCCGCCACCCGGCATTCCAGGTTTTGGTGGCGAGAACGCCAACACGACAGTCGACACCCAGCTCTTGGACGACGCCACTCAGATTGGGTCCCCTGAGAAACCCAAGCCAATGACAGATGAGCAGAAGCTAGAGGCCATCAAAAAGGCCCAGGAGGAGGCTGCCACCAGCGAGGCTATCGAGAAGCTTACCCTCACAAGGAGATACTACAATGAAGCCCTCAAATTCATTGATGTTCTGCACGACGCCACCACCATCATTTGCCAGCTTCTGGGAGCCAGGAACAAGAGTGAGGTCATCGAGGCCATCGACTACTTTGAGGTTGGTGATGCATACAACATTGAGCAGAACAAAGTGGGTATCCGCCGCATGCTCCGTCTTATCTGGACCAAGGGCAACAGTGATGAGGGCAAGGGAGTCCAGACTCACCTCATCGAGTGTTACAAGCGTCTCTTCTTTGAGGCGCCCGACTCATTCAGCCCCAACGATGCGGCAAACTACATTGCTCGCAACATGATCAGTCTGACGTTCGGTGCGACACCTGCCGAGCTCACATCCCTGGAGCAGCTGTTGGCGACGATGATGAAGGGGGGTATGATCCCCGAAGTCGTCATCACCAAGTTGTGGCAGGTGTATGGTGTTCAGAAGCGGGAAATCTCCCGAACTCAACGACGAGGTGCCATCATCGTCCTCGGTATGCTGGCGACTGCAAACCCTGAGATTGTGGTGGGTGAAATGGAGACGATGCTCCGCACTGGTCTTGGATCCCATGGACGAGATGACCTCCAGCTGGCCAAGTTCACGTGCATTGCCCTCAGGAGAATCAACCCGACCGGTCGGCAGGCCAAAGGCTCTCCCGTGACCTTCTCTCGCCTTCCCAACGACCACGCCGTCTCAGCAAGGCTCGCAGCTATCACCGAGGTTCCCTCGGAGAGCAAGGAATGGTATGGTGTGGCAGAGCAGGCCATCAATGCCATCTATGCCATTTCCAGACATCCGGATACTCTGTGCTCTGACATTATTCGTCGAAAAGCCCGCCATGTCTTCCAATCGCAGTCTCGTCCCGGCTCCCGGCCAGTTTCCCGGGATGACACCAAGGGCGTGCAGGATGACGATCCAACTGCCACGCAGAGCGAGAAGCCCGCCAGGAAGCGAGATAATGCCATTGCCTTGTCTCAGCTTCTGTTCATTGTTGGACATGTCGCTATCAAGCAGATTGTTCACCTTGAGCTGTGCGAGCAGGACTTCAAGCGTCGCAAGCAGGAAAAGGAAAAGCAGGCCCCTACGAAGTCAGACAAGGATAAGGAGGATGCTGATGAGTTAGACCTCATTGGCGGAACCACAGAGGACGACTTTACCGAGGCCATGGCCCACATTCGAGAACGAGAGCTCCTGTACGGCCCCAGCTCGCTGCTGGCCATGTTTGGGCCTCTCGTGTCCGAAATTTGCGCCAACAACACGACATACGCCGACAAGGGCCTGCAGGCTGCTGCAACATTATGTTTGGCCAAGCTCATGTGTGTGTCGGCCGAATACTGTGAGGCCAACCTGCCGCTCCTCATCACCATCATGGAGCGTTCTCCCGACGCCACCGTGCGATCCAATGCTGTCATCGCCCTGGGCGACATGGCCGTCTGCTTCAACCACCTCATCGATGAGAACACAGACTTCTTGTACCGCCGCCTTGCTGACGATGATGCGTCAGTCAAGCGAACATGTTTGATGACGCTCACCTTCCTGATCTTGGCTGGACAGGTCAAGGTCAAGGGACAGTTGGGTGAGATGGCCAAGTGCCTTGAAGACGAAGATCGCCGAATCGCCGATCTGGCGCGAATGTTCTTTACCGAGCTCAGCACCAAGGATAACGCTGTGTATAATCACTTTGTGGATATGTTCAGTTTGCTCAGTGCTGGAGGTCACATGGAAGAGGAGAGCTTCCGTAGGATCGTGCGCTTCCTGCTGGGCTTTGTTGAGAAGGTGAGTCTCAATTCATTTATTAACATGTTGCAATTGCACTTGCTGACTTTGACATGCAGGACAAACACGCCAGACAGTTGGCTGACAAGCTGGCCGCCCGTCTCAGCCGCTGCGAGACGGAGCGACAGTGGAACGATGTTGCGTTTGCTCTTGGCTTGCTCCAGCACAAGAATGAAGAGATTACGAAGCTGGTTTCTGAAGGGTTCAGGGTGGTTCAAGCGTCGGCTTGAGATGGCAGTGACAGTACATTCTTGCACAAAAATGGGTTGGGGATGTGTATTATACGGTCATCAAGGAAAGCGACGGAGTTTGGATCATCCTTTGTCATGACGGCATGAATGAACGGTGGCACGCGATGATGAAATCTATAGATGTGGTCGTTTTGCAATGTTGATACCAATTTGTTGTGCGCAGTTATCAGTCGAGTGATGAAGATGGCAGGCAATCTAAAATTTCTCTCCGAGCACTCCCAGGACTGCCGGAAGATGAAGTTGTAGTGATTGATTATGCCTCTGTGTCGGTGGGAAAGACCTGAAGTCATCTCGTTTAGGTTTCCATGATTTCCTCCATCTATTCTTGGCGTCTTGATTGGTTTCTGTGTGTGATATGCCCTGTCTCGAGTTGCCCACTTGCGAATTTTTGCGGTCGCTGATTGGTGGTATCCACTTTCACCCCGATTTGAACATATAGACATCAAGCAGGAAGATGAGAGGGCCAGATGATATCGCATCGTCGAAAAATATGTCCCGTGTGGTTATTACAATTGGGAAAGCCGAGGCCCGTGGTATTTTCGCTCGGATGGGGCTAATTAGCCGAGTGTGGTTTGAATTGGGTCGTAGGATGAAACAGAGGCTTCCTAACTCTAATGGAACGTAGACCAGTTCTCTGATGAACGAATATTACAGCTTGGCGCCGGTATCTCTCAGTCCGCAAAACACTGCAGAGGGACGTGTAGATTTATCACAAATCACAAAACCATCAGTAGCTACATCTATTATCGGTCAGGTCCAGTTGATGGCGAGGTGGTAGTGAAGGGTTGACCGGGTGTCTAGGGTAAATGGACATGGCGTGTTGTGTTGCGCCTCAGCAGACGCAACTCCACAGCCGCACCGCTGACGAGGTACCGTGACTGCCCCGCAGGAGGCTTCACACAAGCTGGTCCTAGCAGCTAGCTGGCGAGATCAGGTCACCGGGCGAGTGGCACGATTCGATGACGGCGGGGGCAAAGAGCCGGGCTGGAGGGAGAGGTGCAGGGCCAACTCCAGCCAATGCGCGGCACATTGCATTGGACAAAGGGAACGGGGGGTGGGCAGAGGCCGTGAATGTCGGAGCTGTGCTATGGAAACAGAATGAATGAATGAATGAATGACGCCCAGAACGGAATCGAAGGAGGGTGGGGTACATGCTGTATCATTGTAACGGGCTGCGGGCAAGCACAGTGGCATTGGCCCGGAGCATCCTCCAACAGCTTTAAGCCCAAAAAGTACAAAAAGGGCGGGTCTTCCCACCCTATGTTCGCGGCAGTTGCGACGAGATCATAGGCATTAGGACACAGGACACAGGACACACACTGTGGCTCCGATGGGCGAGTACAAGCACACACAAGCACGCACGTACACGGGAGGTATCCGCTACCTTTTCGCCCCTCGTTCTGTGACCTGACGCTGGGTCCGGCCCGTGTCTTCTGTGTCTGGTGTTCCCTGCCGTTCCCTGCCGCTCACTGCCTTCCATCCCCGGCCCCCGCGCCCCTCCCATGGAATCGTGCTTTTCCGCTCTGTGACTCAAAGGTACATGTACCTGAAGGTGTACTTTGTACCTTGAACACCGGCCGGAGTGGTCTGGTTCTGGTTGTTGGTGCTGGTGCTGTCACTGTCGCTGGTCTGACCCAGCCAGAGTCGCGTTATAAGCTCTCCTTCTTTCCATCTCGACCTTGCCCCATTAGCCCTTGTCAACCAGTCCATTATACCTGAGGTACGCCTTGATACCGCCACCTCCGGGCCCGCTCCCCAGCAGCTCAGCTCACCCATCTCCTATCTGCTGCTGTCCCAGACACACACGCAATCGCCCGCCGCTGTGCTTGTTAAAGCCATCCCTCCACCCCCGCCAAACTGTACGACATCCATCCCCCTCTACCGTTACATTATTGGCGGCACAGTCGACCTTGTTGCTTTTTTCCCCGACCTTAGCCTTTGATCTCGTCCTTATTCCTGCCCTGGCCCTAGTCTGGGTGAAAGCTCAGACCCCTTTGTCCTCTGGCATTATTACATACTCTGCCGCCACCCTATCCGTTCCTCCCCTTTGGATCGCGCGGCCATACCTATCGCCAGCATCCGGGCACCAAGCTCAGACCACCCGCGACAGCACCCACATCGTGCGAACCAGGGCCACGTGCTAGGCGCCACAACCACACGGACTAACTTTTCAGCGGTCCTCCGTCGAACCACTCACCGTCCGCGCACGTGACGCCGACTCAGACTAATCCCCCGTGGGTCCGTTTGCGGCCAACGAGAGCTTGCGCGACGGCGGGAACCACTTAAAGCTGAGCTTGCTGAGCTCTAGCCCGTGTCTTTGTACCGAGTGCGTCACTCCCGCGCGTTGCAGTGAAGCGTGAGCGTGAGCCTGCGCTTTTCACCCAACCACAACCACAGCCAACAGACATCACCAGCCACGAGGCCACAGCCCGACACTTGAACGCGACTGAGCACCCGGCCCTTGGGCCTTTCCCCCGGCTTCCATCGCGCGTCGATCGAGGCCATTGAGCATCCCCTTCGGCAGAGCCTTCCGCCGGCTTTTGCCGCGACAATCCATCCTCGGACTGCAGCCTCTTTTCCTTGTCCCATCCTCTGCCTCGCCTCGGCAGCCTAATTGACCTCTGGTGAGGCCATGGGCTTGGCTGGAGTACCTGCGCCGACCCGGATCAAAACGAGGTATCGTCTCTAGGTACGTTGCCGTCGACTGCTCGCGACGTGAATCAGTCAAACTCTCTTTTCGCCTTCATCTGCCTGCTCAATTGCTCTTTGCACTGCGCGAGGAATCGGGAGAACGCGCGCTAACATACGCCATCCGGGTTGCAGACAATACCTTGCTTTATTTAAACCCCTTACCCTGCCATCCCCAACTACTTTACGCGACGGCTCTTGACGTACCGTCCCTAAACATGTACGACAAACCTGTACCGCTAGGCTCGCGCCTGCATTATCCTATTACGATCACGAAGCTTCTGAAGAAGCCCGGCGACTCCCTCAAGAAGCAAGAAATCATCTTTGAGTATAAATTCACGTGGAGGCGCAAGATCAGCGATGATGAATGGACCGACGAGTCTACCTATACCGAATTCAACAGTCCCGCCGAGGGCATCCTCAAGGAATGGCGCATCGAGGAGGGCATGGAAATCGGCCGCGACGCCCCTTGCATGCTTGTCGAAGAGTCATGTGGCCATGAGGTTCAGATCCAGGGCCTGTGCACGCTCTGCGGCGCCGATATGACCGAGATCAACTGGGCAAGCGAGGCGCGCGAGACTGATAGGGCCATGATCAACATGACCCATGATCAGACTGCTCTGATGGTCAGCGAGAGCGTGGCCGCCAAGGCCGAACACGACACCCAGAAGCGACTGCTTCGGCAGCGCAAGCTCAGCCTCGTCGTCGATCTGGATCAGACTATCATCCATGCCTGTATCGAGCCCACCATCGGCGAATGGCAAAGCGATCCATCAAATCCCAACCACGCGGCTGTCAAGGACGTGAAGAGCTTCCAGCTCAACGATGACGGCCCGCGTGGACTGGCCAGCGGGTGTACATACTACATCAAGCTTCGTCCAGGCTTGGCCGAGTTTCTCGAAGAGGTCTCCAAGATGTACGAGTTGCACGTTTATACCATGGGTACCCGTGCGTATGCCCTGAATATTGCTCGTATCGTTGACCCGGATAAGAAGCTGTTTGGCAACCGAGTCATCAGCCGTGACGAGAACGGCAGCATCACTTCCAAGAGTCTCCAGCGTCTGTTCCCCGTGAGCACTGACATGGTTGTCATCATCGACGATCGAGCCGATGTGTGGCCCATGAACCGGCCCAACCTGATCAAGGTGGTGCCCTACGACTTTTTCAAGGGAATTGGTGACATCAACTCGAGTTTCTTGCCTAAGCGAACGGACATTTTGCCGGCACCCGCAAAGCCGGCATCGCCCGCCCCGGGAACTGCTGCGAAGACATCGCCTCTGGATGAGCTTGCTAAGATGAGCGGCGGAGACGATGCGGCCAGCTTGAAGAGCCAGACCGAGGAGCAAGAGAAGACGCTGGAGAAGCAGCTCACGGATAGACCATTGCTGCATATGCAAGAGGAGCTGGACAAAGAGGATGAACAGTCACAGGATCCGCAAAACGGTGATTCGTCGCCTGGACACCACCGAAACCTCCTTGTTGACGACGATGAAGAACTCATTGCGCTGCAAGACCACCTTACTGACCTTCACACTGCTTTCTACGAGACATATGACAAGAGGAGAGCTGAGAGAAAGCAATCGCAACCCACACACCCTCCCAGCCACAGTAAGTCTCGGAGGAGACCCTCGGTGGATGATGGTGTTGACCTTTCTATGGTCCCAGACGTGGGCGATATTCTGGACGAGATCAAGTCAAACGTGCTGTCTGGCTTGGTCATTGTTTTGTCAGGCCTCGTGCCTCTGGGAGTCAAGGTCGAAGAGTCCGAGATTGGCATGCAGGCACAGAGCTTTGGCGCACAAGTCCTAGATAGCGTCTCTAAGCGGGTGACGCATCTTGTGGTTGCCTCATCAAGACCTAGAACAAAGAAGGTGCAGCAGGCAGCCAAGATTACGAGCATCAAAATCGTCAACCAGAACTGGCTTACCGACTGCCTAAGTCAGTGGAGGCGGCTGAACGAGCAGCCTTACTACCTGGACATTCTTGACGCGGACCGGGAGAGGGCAGATGACACCACCGAGGTTGCTTCAGAGGAGGACGGGGAGGACGAGGCCGAGGCCAAGAACCTCCAGGACTTTGACTGGGATACGGCCGACAAAGACCTACAAGAAATCCTTGGACTCGACGACGACGACGACTCTGAGCTAGACAGCGCCACAAACTCTGATTCGGAGGGCAATGAGACGGACACATCCCAGAAGCCAGTCCTCAAGCGGAAATCTCGTGCCGACGCCGACGATTCTGACGACGATGGTTCATCTGGCCGAGTCGGAGAGAGTGCCCTTGCTAAGAAGCAACGGGTTGCAAGGAGTCGAGGCACGTCGGCGCTCCGATCGGTGCACACTCCAAACGGCGATGATGCCGACGAAGCCAGCCTACCCACACCAGGTCCTACCGGAGACGAGGCGATGGATGTGGATGACGATTCACGGGTGGCTATTGAGGACAACGGCGCGGACTTTGACGAAGACGACCTGGAACGAGAGCTGCTTGCAGAGCTCGAAGCGGCTGGAGATTAAACTGGATGTGATTTTGAACATTGAAAGATTGGAGTGCAGGTGTTAGACACGAGATGTGCATAAGGAATATGCTGGGAGTTTTGTGTGTATGTCATATGTAGTATACCCCGTTTCGGACGGATGGGAAAATGGATGAGCTGTGCATTTACACCATGACACGTATTGGCAACGCTGCCTGGGCTTGCTGAAGTGAATATCTAGTGAATGTCTAGTAAAGTCTGTGGTGGTGAGCTAGTGGTCGACGTAAGAGGCTTGTGGCGTGGCAGTCCTGGAGAGGGCTGGGCCAAGTCTGGTGCCCTGGGAGCTGCGGATTGCAAGACGTTAGCTGCGCGAGGTTTGCAGCTCATTACTTAACTCCGAGATGGACATCGACAAGTCCGGAGGTGCAGGTGCTTGATAATCACGATCGGCCGGTGACATTGGGCGCTTTGAAGCTGATGATGCACCGCCGGACGAATCCTCCCGAATTGTGGGGCCGCCGGAGGGATTACTTGCTAACCCGGACTAACAACTTTGGCTGTGAAAGCACACCAAACCGCGTTAATAGCTGTTTGCACCATAACCCGCCCGCCGCCGTCTCCGGGCTGAATATCCGCCCGGAGTCTCTCGTGTGGCCCCCCCCCCTTTCACTCCGCAACCCACCATAGCTCTCCGTAGCTTTGGAAGTGCAAAACGCAATATGGCATGGCGCGGGAACAAGCTTCCAGCCTGGACCTCATCGGACCAGGTTTAAGATTGGTATAAAGGGCCCTGGGCTCTTCTCCCCCCGGGTCATTGGGAGAAGGAGCATTTAGAACACAATTCAGCCTTTCTCAACAGCATTCCTCTCTCATTGTTTTATACTTTGATCTGTGAAAAAAGAAAAAAAAAAAATTGTGTGAATAGTTTTGACCTCAGCAAAGAACCCCCAAAAAAAACAAAAACATCTACACACGATGACTTCGTTTTGTGGTTTTGACCCCAGCCGGGACCTGCCCGAGCTCCCTGGCAAGATCATTCTCATCACCGGCGGTATGTTCTCATTCAAGCTATCAAACATGCCTTTTTTATTATTATTCAACTCTCCAATTTGAACAACCGGGGACTGACATTGCTGGTCAAAACTAGGAACCAGAGGCGTGGGAAAAACCGCACTCCTTCACCTCGCAGCCAAGAACCCAGAGCACATCTACTTTACGGGGCGGAACAGGGCCGCCGCGGACGAGGTCCTCGCCGCCTTGCCCGAAGGCGTCCAGGGGACCTTCCTCGAGTGCGACCTCACCTCACTCGAGAGCATCCGTGCCGCGGCCGAGCTCTTCAGCCATGACCGGCTCGACATATTCATCGCCAACGCCGGCATCATGGCCGTCGACCCGGCGCTGACAAAGGACGGATTCGAGATCCAGTTCGGCACGAACCACGTCGGCAACGCGGCGCTGCTGCTGCGCCTGCTCCCCGCCATGCGCCGTGCCACCGAGATGCCCGGGTCCGACGTGCGCTTCGTGAGCCTCACGTCGCTGGGCTACCGCGGGCACCCGACCGAGGGCATCCGCTTCGACTCGCTGCGCACGACGCAGACGGACATGCCCATGGGCACGTGGGGCCGGTACGCCCAGAGCAAGCTGGCCAACGTGCTGCTTGCCCAGGAGCTGGCCCGGCGGGAGCCCAACATGACGAGCGTCGCCGTGCACCCCGGCGTGGTGCAGACGGAGCTGGTGACCGGGCTGAGCTTCTGGAAAAAGGCCCTTGTTTACGTTACGAACCCGACGGGTCTGATGACGCCCGAGCAGGGCGGTATGAACACGGCCTGGGCTGCGGCGAGCGCCGACGTCAAGGCCAAGGTGACTACTGGTGACGGCAAAGTGGCCCTGTTTTTGCCCGTGGGCAAGTCAGATGCGGGAGACAAGGCCTGCCTGGACAAGGACCTGGCCAAGAAGTTGTGGGAATGGACTGAGAAGGAGGTTGGTGTAAAGGCGTGAAGAAAAGGGACGTTGCTGTTGGCATAATTTCCATGTATATATCTATAATTAGCTTTGAGAGAGTCGAATTCGGGAGCCAAGCCTGTTGGTGTCAGTATGCTGGTCAGATTGTGTCAGTTTCACACCAAAGTCAATGTCATTTTACTCAAAACTTCAAAACGGGATATCCAAAGGGGGAGTCAGTTGGTGTTGTAATGTCTTTTTGTCTTTCTTCCTCTCTCTAGTCCCTGGGGTTGTGGACAAAAAACTGCCAGGGCCAAAATACATATATACACAACACGCGCAAGCACATAGGAGAAGCTCGTCTTTTATTGTTTGAAATCTCCTCGGCATCTACGCCTCAAGCCCCAATACTGCATGGTTTTTGCTTTGCTTAGTTGGTCGTGGGGGGAGGGGTAACGGCAAAGGTGGGTTTCACGAAGCTAAGCACCGGCAGTTAGAATATGGTCTGGAACAGTAGAAGAACAAGAAACTTACCGGTCAGAGTTGTAGACCTTGGTGTTCTCGCCAAGCAGCTCCTTCTCGCGCTTCTGGTCGGCCCAGTATCGGCGGACCTGGTCACGGTCCTCCTCGGCCTGGAGAAGAGGGATCAGGTGGATACGGGACCACATCTTCTCACGGGCAAGCTCGCTGTATGTCATGGTCAGCAATTGGTTCTGAGTGACGTCTGTGTGGTGATTGATTTGGATTGGTGTGTCCAGGGTGGTTGCTTCTTCTCTCTTGTTTGGCATATGGAGCATCGTCATCTCAATTGCCACCATTGATCTTGGAAGAAAACTTCGAGGAGGGAGTGTGCACTGATTGCGTCAAGGGCGGATTGGAAAACGTACTTGGCCTCTCGCATGCCACCAATGAGCTTGTACCAGCCGTAACCCATGACAGCACCCATTCCGAGCAGTAACACTCCAGGACGGAAGCCCCTGGCAGGGAGGTTTCGCTGTTGATTCCGTCAGTCAGCAATCTTCCTTCGAGTTTGTTCCCCATCCAATTGTTCCCATCCATGTCCGGGATTGTGTCCCATCGAAATGTGCGTCCGTCTCTTCTCATTCTTTGCTCTCTCGGATCCAATGGCCTTGCCAACCCGGCCCATCCTCCCCAATGGCATCCCCATTCCTCGCAAAAAAGACATCCTCCAGCTGCAATCATGCCAAACGCACCTTGTACTGGACGGGCTCGTACCCGCCCCGGGGGGGCATATCCTGAGGCATGGCGGGCGTTCGGCTTCGCGGCAAACACGGTTCGGCTTGGGGTGGTCAATTGGAGTCGCGCTCGCACAGAAACAACGGTGCTTCGTCTAGCTACCCGGGACCCTCTGTCGGCGGGTGCGGTCGGTCGTTTGGTTTCGGGGGCAGTGTCGACGTGGGACGTTGTCGGTTCGTGAGGTGATTGTTTTCCCGCGCTCCGGGATTCGTCCATTCTGGCCATCGACCGTCGGATTACATAAGGCAGCCCAAATGTGGGGCGGGAAGCTTGAACTTTGACTGGGGAGTGCCTAGTGGGGACTGCGAAGTTCTGGCTACCCTAGAGACCGAAGTGGACCTCAGCCAGTAGCCGTGCACGGATTATTAACATGGCTCTTGAAGCTATTCCCATGTTTAATGATTAGGCACAGCGGAATGTGTATATGGAGGGAAATCGCAATACATAGACTGTTAGAGCCAGAAATCCATAGACCACCTATTTTAGATCTTTCCCCTGAACATTAGCCATCCGCGTTTATCCCTAACCGGAGGCCCCCTATTCCTTTTATCTGACGTTACACTGCGTCTATGGGCTTGGGCGTCCGTTCAGGTGGCGCAGTTCAAGAGTAACCTGAACAATACAGAATTGACAAACTGTTTAATAGAGATGCTGGATAAGGAATCTTTGTTCATTTTAATTTTCATTGATTGTTTGAATTTCGCCTTGACTCCAGACAAGCCAGCAGTCCTGAACAACCTCTCACCGCGAGCTCCCTGAACCCAGAATAGGAGCCAAGTTTGAACTTTCCACATGTTCATTCAATCAAACAGAGGACAGGTGAATAAAACATAACGTCTCTCGATGCTGTTCACCGAGCATAGGGACTATGACTGCCATCGATATGCTATGAGTTCGCAATTCAACGTTATGCACTGATACGTTCTGGCAGCGCATCTCTGTCACAAACGGATTGACGCACGTCGAGATTCACGACAAACACATAAAATGCTCACAGAATGATAAAGGGAATTCTAAAATTATTTAAACCGTACGAATGCCTGCGGAGGATCTCAACAGTCACACTCCAACGCACACCGGCAATAGAGACACTAGGTCGGAAAACAACAGACACCAGCAAGTGACTTACGACAAAACATTGAGATAAATCCACGCTTCAAAATGCCTAGTGTAGCTCACGACATTAGAAACCCGTTCAGGGCGATCATGAATGTACCGCCAATCGAGCCGACAAGGAGGCTGCGCAGCCAGGTTTGGCACCAAGTTGCCCGGGGTTGCGCCGTTTTCGTGAATCAACCTACGGACCGGAGTTTGACGGCGCAAAGAATCGAAAAGGCCCGGTTCATATGGATCTCTCTTGTGCGACACGTTGAATCCCATACTGTGCGTGACGGGAACGGGCTCGTTGTGTCTGGCGGCTGGTCGCGGGATGACTTCCTCGGCATGATTGACTGGTACCGCACCCTCTTTGCCATGGCAGGATGGTGGGAGGAGGGCGATGCCGAGTCGCCCGAGCATCAAGAACGGATTGATAACAGCCACAGCGACGGAGTTTGGCTCACGGCGCTCTTGACGTCCCCCTGGTTCGACAGGCCCGAGTTTGACCAGATCAAGGGCGAGAACACGGCCTGCCTGCGGGACAACGGTAGAATTATCAGGATCCACGGCGTAACTGGATTGCCATTGTATCCAAACCAGTTGCATGAGAGCGACGAAGCTTTGCAGGCAGCCTTGGACGTATGGGTGCGTGTGGCCAACTCGGTACCAGCTCCGTTGGATGAGAACCGGGAGGCCATTTGCGGACAGATGAAGTATCGGGCGCGTAACAAGTAAGCGAAACCATATTGTCTAGCGTGAAGAAAAAAACCCAATATGAACCTTCAAAATTTGTCCAATTCATCGAATATTGGCACAGCTCTTGGTCGTGACTGAATTGTCCAAATTGGGGGCCAAGTCAAATATGTAAAGGGGCATTATTGCTTAGTAAAGTAGAATCAGTCCCAATTGGAGCTCGCATACTGGTGAACAATGTCATGCTTTGATGAGTAAATATTGAAACTAATACATGAATGGCGAGTTATCTTGTGACCTCAAATATATCAATCTGCTTGCAAAAGGGCCAACTTTGAGAACATCAGAAGCCCCCCCCCCCAACCTCGAGGCCTGGCCTTATAGTTCAACCTCCTCCTTGCGTCGTCGAATTTCCATCTCGAAAAAGGGATCGCCGTTCAAGCTGAACCCGGACTCATAGACCTGTGGCGACACCCCTCCTGGTAGCCGGAAGTCGTACTTGAGCAGAATGTGCACCAGCGCAATCTTGACCTCGTTCGCGGCGAAGAAGCGGCCCGGGCAGGCGTGCAGGCCGTGGCCAAAGGCCAGGTGATCGGGGCTGGTCGACACGAGAAGGGCCTGGTTCTGCTTCTCGGGCTCCTCGCGCATCTTGTAGAACCGGTAGCCGTCCCATGTGTCTGCGTTGTTGTAGACGTCGTCGCTCCACATGCGCAGCGCGGAGACGGTTAAGGTTGATCCTTTCTTAATGATTGTGCCATCTGAAAGCTTGACGTCGTCAAGGGCAATGCGGTTCATCGAGGCTGGAAATCACAAAGAGAGTCAGAGTACTGGGGGGAACTGATGGTTTGTCGCGACTTACTTATGGAGGTTGGCTTTGTGCGCTGGCTCTCCTTGACGACGCTGTCCAAAAGCTTCATGTTGTAAAGCGCAGTCTTCTTCCAGCCCTCGTCACTGATAACTCTGATAATTTCCTTTCGGAGGGGCTCCACGATTTCAGGATGGCGGGCGATTTCGGTCATGGTCTGTCCCAGCAAGTCCGTGGTGGTGTGGATGGCCCCAACAGATAAGATGAGCTGTGACATCACAGGATCGTACGGATTACCTTTGGCAGTTCGCTCAAACCAGTCAATCGCGTCATTGTACTCAATCGTAGGCTTTCCTTGATCCTTCAGAGCCTGGTTCAGTGCCTTTCGTCGTTCCAAAACAGCTCCAACGACGTCGCGGGCTTCCTTCACCTGAGCGCGGGCCAGACGGCACGAGGGAATGAACCAGTGCACCAAACCTCGCATTGCAGCAGGCCACATGCGCAACTCTTCCGCAGCTAGAAAGGCAGTAACGGTGTAATCACTCGTAATCTTCAGCCATCGTTCGTCACGGCAGAGTTCATCCCCCAAGAATACTCTGGATGAAATGCGAGCAATCAACTTCAAAGTGATATCTCGGAGGGGAATCCTGTGCCACTCTAAAACGAAGTCAGTATGCAACCACTACTGTCTGGGCATATGTATAAGCTTGCCCTCATTATCTGTATACAACGCCTTCAGTGCGAGCGTGGTCTCTTCGGCCAATGGCTCAGTAACTTTGTCTGATCAACACATAGTTAGCTTCAATCTAAAAGAATGCAAAGTGTGCTTTTTGTGTCTATTTACTCAGTGATTTGGTAAGGTCCTTTGTAAGCACAGTTTGAACAAGGTTCGAACCGCTGCTGGCTTCACGGAAGCCTTCGAAGCCAGGGATGTCGGCATGAAACTCCTGTATCCGTTTGATTAGAACCATAATTTTGGATAGGATTTCAAGTGCTTGAGCTAACCGTGTGGAGCCATTTTGCAAAACTCAGCTTCTTGTCATTCCGAATCTCGTGGGCCATGCTGTTGGGCAGGACGGTCCAATGCGAAGAGCCGCCGATGACTCGTACAGGCTCATTGGGATGTTTCTGGAACCAAGAGCGGATCATGCCAACCCCCTTGGAAAGATATTCATTCTTGACCCTCGCCTCGGAGAACTCGAGGCGGCCTTTGGGGTTGAGATAGGGGGCCTTGGAGGTGTCGCGTTGGAAGAGGCTGCAAAGGACGATGACGACGAATGCGGTCAATAAGTATGGAATAGGTTTTACTGAGGCATCGATTGATGAGGCAGCGCCTATCAGGTTGGATAAATTCCCATTTTCGGAAGCCATAATGTGCGTAGATGTGATCCCTGTACTGGAGACTTGCGGGCTGTAGGTATGATGAGGTAGGGACAATCTCGATTTACCAGCGGGGGAATCTCTGTCTTATACACAATTATTCTACCAGAAAAAGAGCGGGCTCGGGGCCTAAGGGGGTCCGAAGCAAGACTGTGTCTGTATTTCTAGGATGCAGCATTGGAGGGCTACTCGCCTGAGCTGTGTTTGACACACAGAATGCAAACTGTGTACGTCCCAGTGGACCATGTATACCTCCTGCACACTCGGATATGTGTATTAACCCGGACTTCCGATCCTGTTACCGCCAAGTCTCTGATGTTCCTTGACTCTGACGCAAGCTGTGGGGTAGCGCACAGCTCCCTGAGCAGTAATGGTGCTCGAGCGCTTTGTTGTAAAGCATGCAAGCTGATTCGGATCACCTTCGGCGATCCATTACCAAATGCCACTCGTCTATTGGTAACCCCTCCTGGTTCAGTCGTAGAGCTGGCCTTGCCCGGCATGCCACTAACTCTGGGCAACCTGGTTTGCAGTTGGTGAGGTTATTATGTTTTCTTTTCCCTACAATAACTAGAAGAGAATTGCCGTGTATCCAGCTCACTTAAATTGCAGACTGCTATTTACATAGAAACCATGAAGGGTGGCCTTTCATGACCAGTTTGGCCAAGCATAGTACAAACCGCAGGAGTGGTGATCCATGGAGTCATGACTTGTGAGCATCGCCGACGAAATCTTCCCGTTTGACTAACCAACTCTAGTTAAACAGCACGGCATATTGATTTTTAAGTCCGATTTGATCTCGGGATAGGCGCATGAAGTCTGGCAAGGAGTTCCGCGACGGACGAATCGCGTTCACTTGCGCAATACGAGGGTTTATCCCTGCAAGAACGCGGGCTGCGCAAGTGCACGCGATTGGCTTGAACATGGGCTCGCGAGTTTCTAATTGGACTAGTAATTACGGATGCAGATCTATTAGGCCTTTTCGTATTAAGCAGTCGTATACACCATGTCATGTCGGGTCGCACCGAAACCTTTGCGGGAAGTAAACGGGAAGACGCAGCGGCTCACACCCCCAACGCCCAATATCAGAATGGTTTTTTGCTAATATGCCGAGGCCTATAGCAGCTCAAAAGATTAGAATTTGAGTGAGGCATAATTCTCCAACCCCTTTGTGCAGTTCCCGATCCCGCTTAGTCACTGATGCCCAGAGAGGAAGAGGTGGTGTGGCCAAGTAGCTTCCTTTCTGAGCGCCCTCCAACTCCGGCCGTCATGTACTGGAATTTTCGCCTGAGGTGCTGGCACTTATACCCTGTTCTCAGTGCTGACCGCGTAAGTTCTTACGCTGGCAGTTTCCATGCGGTAGGGTGTCTTTGGCAAGGCTCCCACTCGAGCAGAGAGAACACTGCCTAATGGACATCCATGAAGAGAGGAAAGTATGAGAAGTACTATACGAGTAGAAAAAGAACATTCAGAATAACTCTAGTGCTAAGAAACGCAATTGTAGGCCTATGTTCTGACTCGGGGGTTGCATATTTGTGCAGTTTTGCCCAGGCAACATGTCAAATCACCATAGCTCCCCCCTGACCAGTAGACCATCGCACTGAAAATTGACCTGACCATTGCTAACCTGACCTGTCCCGACCTGAAAATTGCTACAAGGTGAGTTTCATATGGCATCTGGGTCCCGGGAGCAATTTGATATGTAACAGTACGCGCTTCTCCCGTCATGGGAGCAAACCGCCAAAAACGTCCAGGCGATTTTTCTTCTTTCCTCCCACAACGCCCACACATCCCCCTTTTGTGCATGTCAAATTTCCCTGGCTCTCAACAATGCCTGCGAACTGGGCGAGAACGGCCAACATTAATTTATTCTGGAATCAACCTTGATTTGGTGGTGAGAAATGCGGGGCGAGAGTGGCCGCCGATGATCAGGTCTGGTGAGGTCTTCGGCTAGTCGACTCAACAGGGGGGACCTATAGGCCTGTAACCTCCGTCTCGCCCGCTGAACTTTTTTTTTTGGGTGCCGTGACTAGCAAATGTGAAATATGGTGGGTGACGAGCAAAAATAACTTTGATCAAAAAAACATACAACAGCGAGGATTCCCCGGTCGTCACCGACCCGAGTACTAATTCACCGCTTCTCAGCTTGACTATGGGAGAGCGGACGGGATCCCGTATTTTCTGAGAGCTATGGTCGTATGTGCTTGGATCGTGAAGCAAATCTCTTTATAGGGGGGGTTTGCACGATGCTGGCGAGTCGTTGGACATCATCACATTCTTGACATGTTCTTAAAGACCCAATTATTATCCATTCTCTCTTACAACAAAACCATCAATGTTTTATATAGAGGATGCGATCTACATTTGGTCTTATGAAGCGGTCGCAGAGGCAGTAACTGCAATCGTTCCAAAATTCCTTGTTGCGGTTGGACTTACCTTGTGGTATAACATGAGATCACTTGTTACCAAACTTGGTGGTTTGCTCCTGTCGCCATGTCGATGGTGATGAATCATTACTGACATTAAGTGACATGAAGTGGCATCAAGTGACATGAAGGGACGAGAAGTGGAAGGAGCATCATCGGCAAACAAGAGGCTGCACTTCCTGAAGTAGGCGGCTCATTCCTGCCGTCATTTCGATAGTATGAATCACCAGTAGAACTCAAGACCAATGACTTATTCCCTCTTCCCGTTCCTTTTCCTTCTCTCTTCTTTTCTCCCACCTCCAACCTTGCACCCAAACACCGATTTTGGAACATCAAACACTTTGGAAGGCATATCAACTTTGCAATACCCAGCTCTACTCCCACAACCAAGAACCTATCATCTTCTCGTTTCCCCTCTCTTTAAAATGGCGTCTACCTCTGAAGCAGACTCGCTTTCGGCCCCAGCTGATGCCGTCCCGTCCTACCCATGCGACAAATCTCCCCTCATTCAGGATAAGGGCAAGGATAGGGACGAGGATCAGAGCCTGTATACCTCCTCTCTTGACCCTGACTGGGTGCGCGCTGCCCAGAACAATCCCGTCTTCACCATGGAGGTGCGACGGCCTCCCGCAGGCTCAGTCTCTGGGTCATGCGTGGGATCGCCCCCAGATGAGAACTCGAACTCATCGGCATCCTCACCTCAACAAGTAGGCTCACCTGGAGGTGTGCCCTCACCCGGAGATGTGCCTTCACCTGGAGATGTGCCTTCGCCCCAATATGCACCATCGCTCGTGTTTTCAGATGAAGAAGCCTTTGACAATGATCCGGAAGTGCGTCTCAAGCTGGAGCACATGCAAAGCAACTTCTGGCTTGCTCTTGACCGCGCCAACACCCGGCGCGCCTCTGAAACCATGTCGGAATCTGAAGGTGCCCCGACGTCCGAGGACAAAGCAGCACCCAAGAAAATGTGGCAGTATGGTGACCTGGAAGGCATGGTAGATTGGTACCGCTTTTGTTTCCGTGGGGTACTTCCAGACAAGGAAAACCCGGCACCCAAGGATGGCATGTGGCACTTGACCATGAGGACATCTCCCTGGTGGGACTACCCTGAGTTTCGAGAGTCTATCTAGCAAATGGGCATCGACACCTCAGTCAAAATTCCTGGTTCGGATGGCCGAATTGTGACCAAAGCAGTGCATCCCTCGGATCTCGATGCCCAAGAAGACCTCATTGATGAATGGTGGGTTCGCATAGCCCATCTACCCTTGCGACGCTTTCACGATGGCACCCTCGTGATGCCCTACAACTACGACAAGTTTGTTCTCGAGCAAGGAGAAGAGGCTGCAAAGTGGCCTCATGCTCGCAAGGGGAGTGCGACGAGCGGTTAACTTGGGGTCTCTGAGTATTAATTTGAGTCTGGGGTGGGGTGAATGACTAAAGACTGGTGAAAGTTGGTAGTGGGTGTGGAGGAAAATGCTGTGTGAATCATGGTTAGTGCTTTTTGTGTGAAACGGTTATTAATATTGCGTGGTGTACGATAGCAGAGTTAACTTGAGGCCATTCGAATGTTAAGAGATTGCATTGACACACTTCCCGAATTCGCACACATCAAAGCATGATCATGGTGAACAAGTCAAATTAGACCATAATTATTTCCAGAGCCTATAAAATCTCCGTGGATGCATTCTCTATCATGTCTCTAACCTGTCAGTGTCTATGCGCCAGCATCATAGCGGCATCAACCAAATATTAAGAAAAAAGAAGCCAACTTTCGTGACCCGTTCAACCAACATCCAGACGCCGTCGTGTATACATCCAAATGATGTATTTTGCGCGGCCCATTAACACCAATATCCAATTCTGTTCGTCGTATCCATGGCCGTGTCGTGATTATGTCGCAACCGCCGAGGAGCTCTTCAGCACCGAGGCCCCCAGTGACTTCTCCTCGCTCAGGCCCAGTCCCTCGAGCCCATCACTGAGCTTCTTGGTGACTTGGTCTGGGTCTGGCTCGTCCCTCCCGACAAATGTCCAGCTTTCCTCCGCTTCCTCATCCTCAGCCGTATCGGGCTGTGCGTTATTACCCGCCTTTCGCTTGATTAAACTCTTTGCGTACTCTAGATCTCGATATATGCATTGAATTGCAGTCTCAACACCAGTCTCCTAAGTAAGGTGTTAGCAAGTAATTCCACCTCAGGCATGGACCAAAAACTTACGCTTCGAATTGACTCCCCGAGAACCCGAGCCTTGACAATCATTCGCTCATTGCGAGTCGCCTCCCACAATGCTCTGCCAAAGCTGTTGGTTCCCCATTTTTTGACCCAGACGCCGACGCCGAGGTCTTCTACTCTGCTGGCGAAAAAGTACTGGTCTCCAAAGAACGGTCGAATGATGGTGGGGATTCCTGCTCTCAAGCTTGCACCAGTGGTGCCGGAACCACCGTGATGGGCTGCCGCATCAATCTGGCGGAACAACCAGTCATGTGGAGCCGACTTGATGACATGAATCTCATCCGGAATTGGGGGCTCTTCAGGCTTTGACTTTGAGCCGTCTTCCTTGGGCGAGATACGGTCAGACCAGCCCTTGGATAGGATACATCGCACATCAGCCTTTCGAACGGCATCGATGACTTCCTGTGTCATCTTGGCAGGGTCATTGACAATGATCGATCCGAATCCAACATACACAAGCTTCTTGCCATCGGCTCTGGCTTTGTCGATGAAGTCTTGGAGTTCCTTGGGGGGTTCCCACTGGCCGCTGCCTTCATCCAAGAACCAGTATCCGGTGACCCGGATCCAATCTGAAAAGTCCAGAGGCGGTGCAACCACACTAGGGCTGAAGTTGTACAGGAAGGGTACTTTATTTGGCTGCATCTTCTCCAAGCTCGTGTTGGGAAGACCGAGAGTCTTGTTTCTCCAGCGATTCACCTGGTATGCTGTGGCCTTCCAGAAGATGTTGTCAAACATGACATACGTCATGTAGTTGTAGGCACCTCCCATCTTGTGTTCGGGCATAATGAAGGCGTGAGGATAAGCTCGGGTTCTTGTCCATGGCATTGTGAATGCACGGAAATAGGGGATGCCTAGTTTCTCGGCAATGTGAATACCCGCCATTGCTGAGGGGGACTCGATCAGCAACTCTGACCCTTCGCATGCCTTGTATGCAGAGTCGAGCAGATCATCGAGCCATCCTCGGAAAGTAGAGTTGGCTTCACGCAAGAAGGCCCAGGTGAATGTTCCATTTTCGATACACAGGCGCATCAGCTCGGCTGGATCGCCTTCAACCCTGGCAAATTCGATTCCGTGCGACTCGATCCAGCCTTGAAACTCGGCGTGCGTAGCAATTCGAGGCTTGTGACCTTCGGCGAGGAGGGCCTTGCAGAGTGCAATGTAAGGTTGCACATCACCCCGAGAGCCAATTGTTAGGCATGTGATTTTCATGGAAGCCTGAGGCTTGAAGGCCATAGCTGATGCGTTGAGATCATCGTATAGAATTGTTGGGGCATTGGAAACTTCAGAGCAGTCGTGCGGGAGCTCTAGCTCATGGTTGGGAAACTCGTCATGTCGTGCCAGCTTCAATGCGTCGCGTTCTGCCATCGCGCTGTCCTCCTCTTCTCGGTCCTCGTGATCAAGGAGCCCGGACTTCTCGAGATAACGCGTCGTCTCCAGACTTTGTAACAGGGTAATGGCGCAGTCATCTCTGACTTCGGCTTGATTAAACTCGAAGAATAGCTCCTCGTGGCCTCGGATGACAACAACAAGACCAGAGTAGCCGAATCGGAAGCCCTTTTCTTTATGAACGGTTTCGATGTCCTTTAGAGGCAGAATAAGCTTTGTTCTGGTCCCTGGAAGCAAGCTTCGGAAACAGAATGAACGATCGCTGATGTAAAACTTGCCATAGAGAGGCAGAACTCGGAGGATGTGACCAAAATATGTAGCCTGGAGCTTCTCAGTCTCTGGGAGTGCGAAGTGGGCTCGGAATCGTTCCATAGACGTCTGAACCTTGCCATCCGCGTCCTCTTCGAGGTCGTCATCATCCGCCCGGAGGCCAGCAGGTTCATCGTAGTGCCTGTGACCACCCTTCCACATGCCCGACACCTTTTCCACGTATCCCATGGACTCGGAGGCGAATAGAGACCCCATGCGCTGGCTAGTTTTGCTCAGGTACTCCGCAAATGCATTGGCACGTTGCAGAGGGTAGGCTCCCATCTTTGTAATGCTTTGCAAAGTTGGAGTTGCCGGCCGTTGGCCATCCGCATTCTCGCCTTGCGTGCTTTGCAATGACCCGGTTGTCGCGGCGTGTGGTAGTGGATGGGGAGCAAATGCCGAACTAGAGTTTTTGGGCGTAACCTTTTTGCCACTCAGTTCACCTCGGCTGGCTGATAATGACCTTCGGAGTGTTGGGCTGTGGAACACCTCGCTCCCCCTGAGAATCTGGCTCGCTGACGGATCCTCATTTGAGGAGGCGAGATTTGAGATGCTTGGGTCGTCGATAGATGACTGCACGAACGAATCTGTAGAATCCTGCTCCTGTCTGGGGGTCTGGTTTCCATCACGAGGTTTTCGATGCGTACCACTGAAGCTTCGCCTCGGTATATCGCTGCTGATGCCAGATACGTCAAGGCTCTTGCGCCCACGATGACGAAAAGCATCGAGACTGGACCGATATGGCATATCGGAGCTTGCCCGGGGACTCAACCCACCAGGCGATTGAGGAGACATAGGAGACAGGGTTGCCTTGACCTGATCCGTAAACTTCCCGGTGCGGAGTTTGTCTAAATGGATGCTGTGTCTGGTTGCTGTCGGTGGTGTTCTGGTTGAAGGCAGTTGAAGAGAGGATTTTTGTGATGCTCTTTCAAGCACCCTCTCATCGTCATTCTTGTTCTCCTCGGTGGCATCCTCGATGAGAATTTTAAGAACATTGATTGCTTCCTTGCCAAAGCTGAAGAAGGAAAAGAAATACTAAAGGGATGTGTTAATGAAGTGATCTTACAGAGAGACGATATCACTACTTACCTCGTCAATTGCGTATGTCTCGTCGTTATCGATGACACGAATCTTGCAAGTATCTGCAAACTGAATCATTTGGGTATCTTCAATATCAATCACATTTTTAATAGGAAGCGAAATCTTGACGCTGTCTCCATCATTGTGGCTCCGGAAAATGACCCTCTGGAGACTCTTTACCCACTCCTTAGCGCTAGGCGCACTGTCGGCCTTGAAGTGGTAAGTGCGGTGATGGGTCACGACAGAAAACTGCACACCATCCTTGTCCTGGTCGGTGATGCTTGCCGAAATACCGTACCGCAGATCGATTTGGCCGTGGGGAAAATAGAGATTGGTGGAGTCACGGTAGTATGCCAGGACATCTCCCTTTAGTCTAAACCAGAACCGGTTGTATTTGGGATTTCGCTTGCCGCTCTTCGAAAGGTATCCAGACTTGGCAACTTCGTGCTATTGATTGATAAGTATACTCCCAGAAGGCGGGACCTGGAATTACTCACAGCCTTTTTGGGGAGATAGGCGTAAAAGCAAATGTGCTTGGATGTAATATACATGTATCCTTGTAGAAGAACGCTTTGTAATAACCAGCAAGGGTATTCTGAGGAATGGTCAGTCGACATGAGAACTGACGCAAATGGGAGAGGGACAATAGACGGATGCGAACGAACCTTCAATAACTTGTTCAGGCTCGTCGAATTCGAAAATTTCCATCAACTTCTTTGCGAGAGGAGGGAGATCTGCACTTTCGCTCTTGCGGCTGACATCGGAGGAGAGCCGTTCCATGTCAAAGCTTGGCCGACTTGACATTTCAGCCTTGGCCTCCAGCATGCGACTCATGACGGGTGCCAGACGACTATCATGCCGGCTGAGGGTAAACATGGGAGGAGTCGAGGCACCGCTGGCACTGAGCTCACTTGTCTCTTCGGCTTCCTCTTTAGGCGCCGAGAGGCGGCTGGACAGCCGTTTTGACTTGGGAATCAGCTTAGGCAAGGTAGGGAGAGAATGTAAAAGCTTGTGTCCCGACAACCTTTTGCGACGGCTACTCTTGTCCTTGGAGGACACCTTGAGGACCGAGGTTTGGGCGAGGTCATCTGGCCGTTTATCGTGCTGATTGGTCTCGTGGCCCTCCTCTTCATCGCTACTCATACCGTCAAACCTATCGTTAAAGTCTACGCGAGACCCGGCGGCGGCAATAAGACCGAAAATACTCTGGTTCATATTCATGAACATGGGCGGGCCTTGGCTGGGGACATCCTCTTCTTCGGCCGAGTCATCGCTATCCCGAAGAGGCTCTGGGAACATGCTCGAGTGGCGCTCTTCGCGCCGCCTCTTGTGAAGCCTCTTGCCTACGCGCTTTTTGATATCATCGTCGCCGACGCTGGCCCGAGATGGACCGGCATCCGAATCGGGCGCCATGGCAGTTGTGAGGATCGAATCGGGGCGGGGGACGAGGCCGATGAGGACAAAGGAGGCGCGGGGCCGGAAGGAGAGGCGCAACGATGGATCGTTTCTGGGCCTGGCCGGGCAGGAATCGGATCAAAGGGAGGTTGGCGGGCTCGAGCCTGAGGGATGTGGAAGTGATGGAAATGAACAGCGACCGAGCAAACAGCCCGTGTTTGGAGGCGCCGGGAGCAACTGCACGGCCTAAACAAGCTCAGAAGGTATCGTCGGGGAACGGCGGCTTGGACATGGATTGCCTGTCCCGTCCGGGTCGGTGGGCCCCAGGCGAAAAGGAGACTCCTGCGGAGAGATGGCACAGGCGCCGGGGCGAGGCCTGCGATGTCGTTGGATCTGGGCGAGTTGATGGAGTTGCAGATGTTGTTTTGTGACGAAAGCGAGAGCGCAGATAGATGTCGCATACATGCAGCTGTTGGGGACGGGACCAGGGCATTGCCTGATTCGGCGACTGCAACCTGGAGAGTGGATGTCATTCACCCGCCAGCGCCTCACGCATCCGTTCAGAGGGACGTTTTTAGGCAGCTTAGGTGCCTACAGCGCGCGCTGAGCTCCCCGGCCGCTCAGCGCCTGGGGCGGAGTGACTCCAGTGGGGTTGCAGCTGGCCCCAGTTGGTCTGGAGGCCTGTCCCGTTGCGAGGCGTCGCAGCGAAGTGGACCCGGGCCCTTCAAGGTGCCGCCGGGAGCTTTGTCCTTGTGGAGAAACGGCCGCCTGCCATTGGGCCGCATCTTATCGATAATGCAATGACGCCAGTGGGGGTGCTGGATTTCACCTGCTGGGCATGTCACTCTTCACCACCATGAGTCGATCACATGCGACGCTTATCCCCAAGTCAGAGGACCGATGATAAGAGGGTCCAGGGTGACTTTGGTGTGCTGACTGGGAATTTGCGCGCTCGCCGGGCCCCAAGGGAGGGCGTCCGATCAGAAGAGGCCGCTGCTTCCGGCCAAAGGAGGTTGCTGCGTCTTTTTAGCGGATGGAAAGCCTCGTCGTATTCGTTTCATAGTGCACTATCGCTGCAATGACCACATCACGGGAGATGGAACCGAGTACTCGGGGCACATATGTAGGGTCATTGCGAAAAGCAAAACAGATCCCGTTGTCTTCTACATGTATCTATGCCGCCCGCCTATCACCATTTGTGGCGCCCCGACCAACACTGTCCCTTCGTCCTGGATACAGCCACCTTTTCAGACTGGCGTATTGATTGTACATATAGATGTAACGCTCAGATATAAACCAACCAGATCAAACAATCCCTGCTACCGTAGCACCTCACCCAACTCCTGTTAAACGCGAAGCTAACCATAAATATTCACTCACATATCCTTTGTGGAATTTTTACTGGCTTATTGCCAGAGACACAGCTTCCCACTTGCAGTAGCACCTGCAACCCAGTCCAGAGTGGGATGAAAGTGTGCCACAGCCGGCACAGCCGAGATGCCATCCCCGCCCAGCTGCGCGAGTTGGCTGCCATCCGAAGCAAAGACATCAACGAACCGGTTCATGTTCCCAATGACAAATTTCTGGATGCCATCGTGTGGTCTCTTTTGCCACTGTGGCTTTAGAATCGTCACCCACCGACCCGTCTGGTTGTTGTGAGAAACCTTGTGAGCTGGGTCTACAGATTCGATATCCTTCCCAGCCTTCCAAGAGCCAGCATCGGAGAAGTCGTAAATCTTAATTGTGTCATCGTACGAGGAAGTGGCAATCTGTCCGCCAGCGCTCCAGGAGGCGTGTGACACTGAGAGACGTGACTCGTGTTCTCCGATGAGAGCTGGGTGTCTTAAATCGCCCTTGCCGGTAATCTTCCTGAGATCCCAAATCTTCAATGTTCGATCCAGAGATGCGGTCGCAATAAGATGAGGCTGAAGAGGATGCAACGAAAAGCCTCCTATCTTTTGCTCTGACAAGGTCCATATCTCTGCGTCATCCTTGGTTCTTAGATCATATCGCCCGACCCCGCCATCCAGAGTCGAAAAGTAGATCAAATTAGGTTCTGAATCAGCCATATCCAGCGCAGAAATAGGCATGTCTTCGTCCGGGTCCTTTGGCGCGAAAATCTGGACGGATGCCTCTTTTTCGAGATCTACTCTTCGAATAGACGAATCGTAAGAGGCAGAGTAAACGGAACTCGTGTCGTTTGGAGGGAAGACGAATGATGTAATCGTGCGGCTATGAGCTTTGAAGGCAGAGATCTGCGGATCCGGTATACCGGCATCCTCATCCTCATCATCGATTTCCGGGAGAGTCTGAGATGCGTCAAAGACGCCCATAGCGCCTTCCTTGTCACCGGCAAAGATAATCGGCTTGGTTTCAATAGGATGAAATCCAAGAGCATATGCTCTCTGGGGTGTGATTTTGATATCTGCATGCGTTTGTTAGCGACATGGTTTTGGGATTGCTCCAGGCAAAACATACCGTTCGGCGCCCACTGCTCGTAGAGCTTGAGGCCACTCATGCGAAGCCGCAGTTCCTTAAGGTCTTTATTCGTCGTCTCCTTGACGTCGTCTTCCGTGAAGGTTCTAACACCAGGTTGCGCACCGCGAACGAGCCCTTTAAGCCCACCGACGCCTGCTTCCCACTTTTTACCATCAATTGTGATGTCCCCGAGACTGAGATCACCGTTCACCCTTAGTTTTTTTGCCTTGGCCAGAATCGCAGCTTCCTCTGCCTCTACCTCCAGCTTGCGTTTCAAGGTATCATTGTCGGCATCCAGGCCAGCAAGTCGAGAACTCTGACGTGTGGGTCGCGTCGACTCCCGTTTGACCGTCGTACTTCTCGTCGATCTCGACTTCGGTTTCGCTAGCGTGGATTTTTGGGTTGGAGTCTTTGGCGTGATTTTTTGGGCAGTTACAGACAAATCTTTAAGCAGTGCTTGGTTTGTCGTAATGTTCTCCTGCCGGCGCTCGGCGAAACTCTTTGAAGGGGCCATTTCGAACGGAATCGGGTGGCAATCAAGCCGTGACGGGGACGAAAAATGTGGGCAGAAGGATGGAATGGTCCTTTATCAGTTAAAATAGTGCAAGAAGAGCCTGAATGGCACGGAAGCCTAATAGAAACTCGCTGGTCTGTACAGGTGGCCAGGCAGAAGGCGAAACTGGGAGTGGTGGGATGCGCCCTGCGCGAGAGGAAACGCGCGCCGGCATAAATTATTTTGGCGCGAAGTCACGCGGCGCAAAGCACCAACGCGATTTTCAATTCCGGGCTTTAGCCGTTTGTGGCATCCACCCTTGTCCCATTTTGGCTCAATTTTCAAGTGAAGTGAGTGAAGGTGAATGCATGGTGGCAGATGTCAAGTCTCTTACATGAGACGGGCGACTGCAATCTAGTATAGCGACTCCCTTGTCGCACAGGTTAATAATGCGTCCCAATTACCTTCCATTTTTATACCAGACCCGGACTCTGCTTCGGGTTTGTAGACGTCCGCCTTCTTTTCTGCAGGTTCATCGAGCTACTCTCGCCACCAGAGGTCGACCCAAGGATGCCAACCCAAACAAAAACGACGGCTCTATTCCCTTTGAATGGGACAATGCAGAAGACGCAAAGGACCATGCAACTGAAGATGAGGCAAACTCAGCCACCCTTACCCCAAGTGAGGTATCCATCTTCCAGGGCATCTTTGACGAGATTGCTCAAGGCCGCATGCCCAGGCCCAAACGACAGCTTGACGAGGATGCAAACGACCAGGCTGATGACGAACTTTCTGGATCTGCGAGCTCCATTGTCGACCAGGCTCGCGACAGTGAGTTCCGGGAGACATTTCTGAACCGCTACCCCTCCTCACTGCGGCACGCTGCAGAGGTGTCTCTGGGCAAGTTTGAGCTTGCCCCAAAGCGCCCGATTCTCAGCGGCATGGTCGACCTGGAGGAGGCCGAAGCCAAGCAAATGGCCGAATGGAAGCGGTACACTGAGATTCGCAACCAGGAAAAGGAGAGAGTCGGGGCATTAATGTCAGCCTGCAAGACCGACCTGGAGCTATGGCAAGTCATGGAAACAGAAGTCTTCTCGCTTCCGCAAAGACTTGGAATCGCCGATGTTGCGCCAAAGAAACCGGCTACAAAGAAGGGAAGAAAGCCAAAGTCGCAAGAGGCCAAGTCCCAAGCTAGAAATGAGCACTCCGAACTCGCTCGCAAAAACCCAAACATGATCATGGACATTCACGGTCCCCTCTATCCTCACTACCTCGCCACCGGTCTAGGCCTGCTTGATACTGCCTTTTCCAAACCATCGCCCCTAGTCTTCAACATCCTTCCTCGCATCCAGGCCCTTGGACTCCCCTCCTACGTGCTCGGAGTCTCTACCAACCTATTTTACCAGCTTGCCCAAATCTATTGGAATCGATTTGGAGATGTTTCCTCCACCATCAAGACCCTGGAGCAGATGAGGGAACTTGGGCTCTATGCAGATCTCGACATTAACGCTTTGCTTACACAGATACGCGAGGAATTGCACGCCTGCGCTTGGGGTGCACAGGGCAGTGTGGTCATGGCCATGGCTGAACTGCCTCCATATGACAGCAGCATTGATGGACGGCTTGAGGAGATTAACAATTACGTCCTACACTCGCTCAGGCAGCAGGGTCTCGATAAGAAACCGACCTGGGAGGAGGGCATTGAGGATGGGGACGACAAGCGACACCCCCTCTGAGGGGATCAAGTTATGTTGTACGACCAGATGAACGATTCTGTAACATTCATGTAACACCACTAAGAGGCACCTGGTATGGAGTTTTATGGGATAATTACGTGAATAACGCCAACGGCGACAACGCCGCTTTGTATACTACATAGACATAGATGAATTAAAAGTTACACGATACCACATGATCACTAGACTTTGGCTGAAGTGCCTAAAGGACCCTCGTCAAATAAACAACCAACCCCGACATAGCAGCTATCGATCTCATTTTCGTGACGAGTGTGCTATCCACAGCCCTGTCGCTAAGGCATACGAACTGCATATTAGGTCCAAGTAGCTGCATTAAGCAATATTCATCAAGTCCATGTGTGTGATTTCGGTATTTTCTGCAAGACTGAGGTATTGTGTGGGAGTATTTGGCAAGGTTTCAGAGTTAAACATCTCCACTCGCGCCTCTGTGACATGATCTTGTCTCGTTGTGGTACTTGTGACTCTACACACAAGTGGCATGTCCAATAGAACTAGAAGCTTAGCATAAATACGAATATGTTGAACAATCCGGAATAATCTTGACATTACACTGCCGGTGCTAGGTTGGACCAGATGTGATGTAAACTGTTGACATAATACTCACCGTCCCCTTTTGTGCGTGGCGACGAAGGCCGGCACATATAATTCCCGAAACACAACCCCATACACGGCCATTGGTTTCGAAGACCCATTTTCAATGGCATCAAGTAATCGAGATGCTTTCAATAACTAGCAGAGTTAAGGAACCTTTCATCATCATACGTACGAAAATTGTCACATTTCTACCTACAGCAAAAGTGAAATGAACGCGCTGTTAATGTGCAGTGCAATTCTGGCCTATGTCCCGTTTCTAATAACCTCTAGATCAACGAGGTTAGTCATGGTAGCCTATGTGATGAGGAGGTTTGTGTCCAACATGTCCTAGAGCCCAGTACATACTTTTACACTTAACCTTGTGCGATCCACGGTGTTTATCCTGCGCCTTGTCCGTGATACAGCATCCAACTTACTGTCTGGAGCTTTTTCGGATTTTCGGATTTGATTTTTTGATGCCAAGAGCTCATCGTCTGGACCACGCAATAGATGCCCATGAGAATGCCGCAGATAGCCTCATGGCGGGATCGAAACGCAGCATGCAATAAAAATTTCAGTATGAGTGGAACAAGTTGCGATACCGCTACACCACTACGGTTCAGAGAGAAGTCTGGAAGGAACAAAAGTACATCCAGGTACCTCCAGGTACATCTGAAGGGTGCGCTGGTGGTGCACACTGTGCCCCAAAGTTTCCATTCAGCTGTCAAAGTCACCTTGCAGAGACGTCAAGATGCACGAGAAATATAAAAAGAATGACCGAGTAGCTCAAATATGGGATTTTCTCATCTACAGTGCGCGTGGAGACTGAAGGAATGGCAAAAATGGGAGCCATTGCTGGACATCCCGGTCTGCCTCACTCATACCCAACCCGCTGTACAGGCCGCTCTCAGACGCGGTTCTTGTCCCTTGAACCGCCAATGTTTTTAGCACTGCGTCCTCAGCTGTCGCTAAAAGTAGTGATACTCATTAGGTACTGACCTGGTCTTTTATTCTTGTTAATATGCCTGCTTGGGGTCAGGGGGAACGGCAGGTGGGGGTTTGGTTGTCTGTTGTTGCTAGCGACTGCCCTACCTATGCACTCGATTATTGTCGCGGTCGAGTGCAAGCGGGTAGTTCGCAAATCAAGTGGGATGTGGGTGCTGGGGCAAAAGAGCGATGATGATGACTCAACTGTCTGCACTCGTTGTTCTTTTGAGTACGGTGGGATTGTTTGAAGAAAACTGAGCTCATACTACGTTATTTCCATAAAACTATCTTAGGCAGGTTTTTGCAAAATGACGGCACCCAAAGCTGTACGATCATTAGGGCATGGAATATCAGCAAGTGCCGAAAAAGAATGTTGCGCAGGCTTCTATTTTGATAATAATACTGACCGATCAGGTACAAGAAAGATTCAAGGTACGCATGACGCACCTTTGTCTGTCCAAAGGAGAAACACCTTCTAGCCATGGTTTAAGCAGTTATTTGGTATCAAAAAACAAAAGATCCATATGCATGATAATCAATGGCGTGAATACTAGGAGAGTTGTCGGTTACATGACCCCTGGTGGCTGTATATGCTTTGCCAGCTACTAGCGTGCACGATGCACAAGAGTAGGTCAAAGCACTACCGAGTTTAAGTAAATAAGTTAGATAAAGTTTTGAACGCCGTAGCATCTAAAGACAAAGCCAGAACCTTTGAACTGTCGGGATTTGCGCCTTGGCGAAAATTGCGAGACGACAGAGGTCCACGGGGAAAAGGGGCGTGCAGAGAAGTTGAGGGCTCCAATCGCAATCGTCAAAAACACATTCTTTACCACAAGATAAGGAAAACGCTGGGGTATGGGAATATTTGTCTACGAGAGCCCTAGAAAGTGGTGAATTGAAAGACCTGAAGTTGCTTGTCCGAGCCTTGAGCCTTGGAGTAGAGCGTGCTAACATAGTGGGTGACAGCCGCGCATTCTTTCACATACGACCATAGCTCTCAGAAAATACGGGATCCCGTCCGCTCTCCCATAGTCAAGCTGAGAAGCGGTGAATTAGTACTCGGGTCGGTGACGACCGGGGAATCCTCGCTGTTGTATGTTTTTTGTCTCCATTTTTTTCTCGCTCGGGCTTGAGGCACTATGATAGCCCCGTATTGGTCAAGTGTTGACTAGAAGTTGTTTAAAACTTACAATGTTCGCGCCTCAGGCTGTCATTATTGTTATAATCGCCATGTTCTGCCCCCGTAGTCGGAAAACTAATATCAGGCTGACAGATGTTCCAGTCGAGAGCTATTTGGAAGTGTATGTAGATGACACAGGCTCATGAGCTAGCCGTAGTCCAAGGCATTGAGAGCTGATCTTGCAGCTATTTTCAAGCCTAATACTGAAGAACATAGTGCTATACTAGGCAATTCAATTTCAGCATGTTCGTAGATAAGGTACCCATGATCAGTTATGGGAAGTTCCCATCTTACGACTTGCTGTTACTGAATAGAATCCAGAGGATACTCACTGAACCTTGGGATTAAATACTGAATTAACCACCGAATAGAAAGATACATCTTGTTCGAATCTTGTTCGTAGCGCGCCTCTTTTTCTCAGTGGCGGTATTTGACAAGGTGCCCGGGTTGTATTTGCCCCAGTTTCTAGAGAGTTGCTGTTTAAATGCTTCCTTAGTGTGTTTATTAAGATTGTAATTTCAAGAAATTCGACCTTTTCACCGCATATTAATTTATGAAGGCAGTTCCAGGAAATAATGAAAGAGGGGGCGGTGTGGAGTGCTATCCTCAAAATAGTCATTACCTGCATGTCGATGCTGCCAAGCGCATTTCAAGCTCAGTGTTATATTTAAAAAAGATACACAAAAGAAAGCAGAACCCGGATTTGTAAATTCAAAAGTAATCCCGCTTATAAGAAAATATTCCGCGGGCTCAGGCCAAAATGTGGTGAAGTTGGGCAAGGTGATCCTATCAGCTCGGGATAGTTCTATTTTCAGATCTGAAATTTTTAGATAGGCTTCTTTTCCTGTCCCAATACCCCGCTCCATGAATATGGATGAGTTTGCCAAGGTCCAGGCTCCGACTTCCCGATCATGTGCCAAGTCCTTGGGATCTAGACCACGCGCCCCTCATCCACATTACAGGTGAGCTGGCTATGCATTCTAGGACCTGAACTTCTCAGGGCGAAAAAACAGTGCTGATGACGCAAAAGTCCCCAAATAGAGTAACCTGCATCACTCAAGCTTGTTTTCCGAGGTCTCATTGACATGGATAGGCACGCTGATCAATGGCACTTGGAGGGTTGTACAGGCGGACTTTGTTGCCGAATTGGTGGCACCCACCTGCTCAGAAGGATTCCCGCCATGCTAGGTGGTAATAATTCGTGTAAAATAGCAGTTTCTGCCCAACCTAGGCTTTTGATGACGAACACCGCTTACCGATGTATTGTAAAAAAGGCGGATCCTTCCACTCATTGGACCCAGGGGTTCAACGAGGCTCAACTGACATGCGCATCTGGGCTAGGCGGACGACAAAGCAAACCAGCACCGTATTGGTCAGCGTGCCGGAGACATTTTATTCATTTTTTGGTAATGTTAGTGTTAGGCTTCGAAATTAAAGTAGATTCCCAGCGTTATGGGTGGACTGCACATAGAAAGCTATTCTCAGCCGACTGCATGCACCCCAAAACGTGACATTCGGGAGTGACGGCAGATCAAAGCACAAGTCACGGTTTGTCGGCATTCAAACCGGGGGTGGATACTTATGCACCTGGGGTGAAGGTACCTCTGAAACGGGCCGGATATATCCAAATGTTTGGTATCATTTTTGAACTGGGCCAATTACTGATCATGGTTGTCAGGCGGTGCTGAGTGAGCGCGACGAACTTTTTTTTTATTTGGCTTACCACCACATTCTGGTCTGGAAACTTGTTTGCCTAGGTAGCTCTAATTAGGACCAAAATCCTGACGTTTATTTGGGTTACTGGAGGATCTAGCTTGCCAGTTCCAAAATTGTAGCCGGTGCCAACGCGGGCGATGCCTGCGGCAAACGACACCCGTCTGCACTTCGAAATGATGCATGATTGAGGCGTCATCTTAGGACTTTGGCCGTCTTGTTTATGATGACTGCTTGAATCGTACGCCACAGAGTCGTGGAAAACACAAATACAATATCGGAAACTACTACACCACGCATGACATCAACGCCTGGTGGTCCAAATGTGGCATGCGGCAGCACATGGTTGGAGGATCATCCCGGCAGCCGGCCTTGGCGATCCTAAAAATAAGCCATGTTCCCTTTTCCAGCGTGAAAGGGTGGTCGGCCGCTTGGGAGCGGGCCCAAACATCTTCCCCGGATTAATTCGAGATCCAGCACAGCGAAAGTTGGGGGGGCGCAGCAACCAGAGCCTCGACGTTTTTTGGGGGCTAGTCGGTAGCCACGCTTACTTTGGCATGCACCAGGCCTGTTGGGATTGTGTAAAAATGTAAGCATCCCAAATATGCTAATGCTGACGTACCTGGAAAAAAAAAACTCGACTTCCGGGCAAATGACGGTTCCTCGGGGCGGCAGTGCTGACTAGGTCCGGAGGACAAGCCTGCCGACACCACCTCGGCGGCGGTGGCGGCTTAGGACGCCGATGAGATGAGCACAGCAGGGCTGAAGCTCGTGTAGCCTGGTGAGAATGCTACCTTCCGGAGGGCCGGGGGGTAGATGGGATGAGCATGGCAAAGAGCCTCACCTGAATGCCGAGAGGCGACGATGGAGAGATTATCTATATAATGGGATGGGACATCGGCCCCAATTGGCATCCTCATCCTCATCAGCATCACAACAACAACAGCAGCAATCTAAACAACCAACCTCTATTCTCTTCTCGCCAACATTTCCTCAACTTCCTCATCAACCAACATCCACTTACAACCAATATTCAAAATGTTCTCCTTCAAGGCTCTCTCTGCTGCTCTCCTCCTCGCAGCCAGCATTTCCGCTGCGCCCACTCCCACTGAGTACGATGCCCCCGATACCACCGTTGAGCTCACTGGTGTCACTCACACCATTGCCGTTGGCCGCGCCGGTCTCAACTTTGACCCCGACAACGTTGTCGCTCCCGTGGGCGATGTGATCGAGTGGCACTTCCTCCCCATGAACCACTCCGTCGCCCAGGCCGACTTCGACTCGCCTTGCGCCCCCTCCGCCTCTGGCGAGGGCTTCTTCGCCGGCTTCAACTTCTTCACCACTGAGAACCAGGCCCCCAATGTCTTCACCGCTGTTGTCGTTGATGACAGCCAGCCCATCTGGTACTACTGTCCCCAGGCCAACCACTGCCAGCAGAAGATGGTCGGTGTCATCAACCAGAACTTCAACGACAACGCGCACAGCATCGGAAAGTTCAGGGACCTCGCCGCTGCTTCCGGCAAGACTGTTATCCCTCCCGTTCAGCAGGGCGGTTCAATCATCCCCAACCCCAACCCCCTCTCCGGTCTCTAAGCGACTAAATGGCTTTCTTCTTTTCGCCCCCACCCCCTAGAGGGGAAATATTTGCCCCCAAGAGGGGAATAGAGATGGATACAGGATACTTTCCTTGAGAAGCAGCATGGCGATGGGTTTGGATGGTTTGGGTTTTTGGGGATTGCATTACATTTATACTTATACTGCTTTTTCTTGCTTGACACATTCCTTTTTATACTTCTTAGTACATAGTACTACTTCTTATTTCAAAAGGTTACAATAGTTGACTTTTATTCCAACTTGTGCAAGGGCCATCACGTGAATGCGATGCAAGAAAGGATGAAAAGTAAAAAATAGAAAAATAATTCACTAGACAACGAATCCTTAGAAAACAAACTTCCACTTTAAGTGATTACTTATGATCAAGTCTTAAAGAGGCAGGTTCCCCGAGGCTGGCGAAGCGGAACGAAGCGATGACATGCATTACAGCGCCTACCCCACTTGCCCACTCACCTCCAAACTCCAGTGGAGCATCTGATAACGATAACGCTCCAAAACTCCAGCATCATTGCCACCCAAGCATGCACTCGTAAGCACATATCCGACGACTCCGCGCTTCTTCGGACATTGTTGCCCACATTTTATAAACGCCCATTCCGCCGGAGAACCCGATCTGCCGGGACAGAGCCTCGCTGCAGAATGGCAGAGGGGTCGAAATTCGGGGGCGGGGGTGGCGACACCTTGCTGATGCCATTTTCCTGCTTCGAATGCAGAAGCCGGAAGCTCAAGTGCGATCGACTTGAGAGTGGATGTACACGATGCGCACAGTCTATGACAAAATGCCAGTATCCGACTTCACGCAAGAAACAAGTCATAACCGTAACGCGGCCAAAGGTGAAGGAGCTGGAGGCTCGACTAAGTATGCGGGGTTCAATTCTTTGTCACCCCTACCCCATGCCCCATGTCCCCATGACCATTGGATGAAAGCTAATCGGCGATTGTAGAGGACTTGGAATACCGATTAAAATCCAGTCAAGACAATGGCTCGTCGTCGTCAAAACATTCCCCCTCATCGATTGAGAGTGAACTGTCTGAGACGGGGCGCTTCGAACAGCTGCCTCCCCAGGCTGTTGTTGAAGAGTTGTTAGTTGATAATTCCATACAGCCCCGATACTGTCTATCGGTCAGCTCTAATCCGCATAAAATACAGAACAGACATGTATTTTGCAAATATTCATTCTGACGCACCTGTGCTTCATCCATCACGATACCTTGCTTCGCTTTACCTTCCTCCTCACATGCAGCCTCCAATGTGTCTTCAGTACATTGTCATGGCCATGGGCGCAATAATCTCGGCGTCCCACGCCCCATACGCACAACCATTCTATCGAAGAGCTCGATACTACTTTGAAGCAGACGAGATCAAGGTTTGTAGAACGCCGACAGTTGACGAACCCGCTAACAGAGTGTCCGCAGGGAGAAGGAGAGCACTTTGTCACGCTTGCTCACGTCCAGTGCTGTTTGTTAATGTCTCAGTTTGAAGTAAAGAATCTGTGGTTTTCGCGCTCCTCGATGAATACGTCAAAAGCTGTCCGCTTAGCACAGATTTTAGGATTGCACCAACTTGACGGAGAGGGGGGAATGGGGCCCACGTTGCCTCCGCCCAAAGACTGGTGCGAGCAAGAGGAGCGCAGGCGCACAATGTGGGCAGTATTCTGTAATGATCGGCATACCAGCAGTACCAGCGGATGGCCATGCCTACTGGATGCCCAACGTGTGAGGATCAACGCCCAGGCATTCCCATAAGCAACTGCTAATCTTGGTAGATAACAACGCACCTCCCCGCCTCCGAAGAAGCGTTCCAACTCAGCATCGAAGAAAAATCAGTCCCATTAAATGAGGCTCTTACTCAATACGACAAGGGGCAGTATTCAATCTATGCCTGCAGGGTGTTGGCAGCTTACCTGTTCCACGAGTGCCTCGACCATACCTACCACGCCCACGATGACCCCAACCCCAAGGACGTGGAGACTAGCGTGTTCTGGAAGCGGCACCAGGACCTAAACAATGGGTTGGCAGCAACATTCATCACTCTTCCTGACAGACTTCGCAACCCCGAGAACAACACCTGTCGGGAAGCAGTGTCTCTCAACCTCCAGTTGCACGTTGCGACCATCTGCCTACATCGCATCGGAGCAGCAAGGGTGAAAAAGTATGACATACCGCGCGAAATCCTTTCCGGTACTCAGGTGCGGCTCTTACCCGCTGCAGAGGAGATATTCCGCATCGTAGCCTCATTGGCCGACGTGAACGCCATGTTTCGCAATCCTCTGGTGGCTTTTGCGGCATACATGGCCGGATTTGTCTTTATGGAGGATTTCCTCGACTGCGAGAACCGTCAGAGCGAGGCCAAAATGGGTGCTTTGATGGACTTGATGGTTGCCATCGGCTCCCAAAACCCTGTGACTGCCTCGCTCGCCGTTCAAATGGCACACGCGTTGCGGAAAACTGGTATTGACCCGTCAGCTGTTGACAAGGTGAGAGTTTTTCTAAAAGTTTGTATCACTAGAGAACAATATTGACATATTTGAATACAGGTTCAAGGTCTTATGAGCACGATAGAGCTCAAGGGGCCACTGATGGCGAAACCGAATGAGGAAGCGGGGAGCGTGATATTTTGCCCATTTGAGATGCCCTCAGGGCCAGAAGGGGTCCCGATGGCATACCCAAAAAATGTTTAGTCGACTGCTAAAGCTTCCAACATGACAAAATCCGAATCAAATTTAATTATACGCCGAAAGGGTACCGGCAGTGAGAACTTGAGTAGTTTTGCGGTCAGCTTTGGGTACCATTCAGCCTGACTAACATCCCAGTCAAATATTAACAACTATAGTAGTTACTGGATCAAAAAATAAGCTTCTTCTTATGGAATGTACCCTTTCAGGCCTTTTTTTTTTTTTTTACATATTGATACTAGTTTTTGCATCCTTCGAGTATACACATTGAAGTACACCACCTTTTTCACGCTACTCCACAAGCGTGGACTAGGCTGGTCGTTGCAGGCTGCCAGATCGTCGATGATACATCTGCGAATTTGCCGAACTTTGATGAGAACAACCCATAAAAAAGACCAAAGTCAATGAGCCACAAATTGCCCACCAAAGTTGAACCAAAAACCCACCGGTTCTCTCCAGGTTGCATTGGAGAGACATTGGTACAGAGGCGAACATGCTACCCTGAGGCAGCTGAAGCGGGTCGCCTTACGTAATCACCGACACAGTCATATCAAAAATTCCCAACTCGTGAGAATTCTCTCTTTTCCTTCTCTCCTCAAGCCATCGCCCTTTTCAACGCTGCGTTTCCATGCTACAAACAGAGAGACCCGGCGCAAGCAGAGTCTCTCAAAAACAACGAACCTAGTTCGCTTGTTCTCCTCTTGCATGTGGGAAATTCGGAGTATGCTTCACCACCACCACCGCCTCGCCTCTTTTGGCTTGGTTGGAGGTCTGCCAGTGATGGCCCTGCGTCACTCGACGTTTGCAAACGACATCAGAAATCTCGGAGCCTGGGCGCCGTCGTGCATACCCGCAAGGGGAAGACGACCAAGCGACCCAGGTCTCCATGGGAAGTCTTTGCGAGGCTGGTTGGGAATACAACTGAAGTGCGATACGCGGCGTCCTTTGTCTTCGTGGGGTTCACTCCACGAGGCAGGATAACTCAATTCCGATCATTCTGTAAAGGGCGATGGCTTCACCCCTCTTCTCCTCAGGTCAGTACAGCTCTATTGCGTCCCCCCAAAGGATAAAGGATACTACTAACGGCTTGTAATGTGTCACATTTTTTTTTTTTTAGGGAAGCTCAAAAAAATTGGTTTCGAGTGGAGTCTTCAACTGCCCCATTTTATTTCATTCAATCATTAAGGTGTCCCATCTATCTTACAAGGCCCTGCAGAGTCTTGTGCTCATTGCCTTGAGCAACCGTGCCAACCTAGCCCATCCTGTTTTTGCTGCCGATCGCGAACCAAATACCCAACCTAAATCCAATCGTGCAATATGTAAAATGCCGTCAACGCCAATCCCGTTTGGTCAAGCCTGCGCTTGCCGTTTCATGCATCCCCCCAGAGTAGTAGTCTAGTAAATCCTGTCACTTCTATGAGTCCTGTCGGTCCAAGCCTCTGACAATGGCATAGCTTGTTCCTGCGGCGAACAGTCCGATGACCAAGGTCTGGATGGCTCCCCACAGGCCTGCCTTGTGGTTTCGGATGGCAACAAAGTTCTTGACGTAGCCAAAGACGAGGAGCACGACGACTGTGATGCCGATGGAGACCCAGAGGGCCTCGCGGACGCGATCCATGATGAAGTAGGGGATCATGGGGATGAGACCACCAATGAAGTAGCTCAGACCCATTGTGACGGCTGAGATCCAGGCCTGGTGCACATTGGGCTGGTCGAGCTTGAGGTCAAAGTCCATCATGAAGCGGACGAACTGGTCAGGGTTCTTGCACAGCTCGTCAACCAAGGGGGTTGCAGCGGCACGAGAGACGTGGTACTTCTCGAGGAGGGAGTAGACGCCGTCGCGCTCGGCCTCGGGCATGTTGCGGATCTCATAGGCCTCCTTCTCGGCCTGGGAGTGGTAGCGATCACGCTCAGTGACGGCGGCCAGGTAGGCGCCGAGGCCCATGCTGATCATGCCGGAGAAGAGCTCTGCGAGGCCAGCAATGATGACGACCTTGGCGCTGCCGAGCGAGGACAGGCCGGCCGTCAGGGCAAAGGGGACGGTGAGGCCATCTGAGAAGCCAATGATGATGTCGCGGAGGATGTCGCTGTAGTCGAGGTGGCACTCCTCGTGCTGGGACTTGCGGGGGTAGAGGGCGACCTGCTGCTGGTGGGCGTGCTCGGTGGCAGGCTCAGCCGGGAGGAGAGGAGAGGACTCGTTGGCGAGGTGTGTCATTGTGTTGGGAGGTTGCAATTGGGTTACAATTGGATGTGTTTATGGGTGGGTTATGTTGTTGGGGAGGATGGAGGGGAGGAGGGAGAGGGAGAGCCGATTCGATTCGATCCAAGTCGAGTCGAGAGGTCAAGCTTGGTGAATTGGGAAAGGTCTGTGTGGTGTGCTTATCGGAAACAATGGGATGATGGGTGCATATAAGTGAGGCTCAATGCAAACGGTGTAAGTCAATGGCACGCGACAAGATACCAAGGCTTGTAGATGATTCAAGGTAGTGGTACACGATTGATCTATAGAAGGCAAAAAAAGCAAGGTCCTGGCTGTCCGTCTTTATACGCAGTGTGTCGTTCTCTTGGCCGGCATCAATAAGCCGTCGCCGCCGCCAATTTCAAATACCCGATGGTCCCAGCTGCAGGCTATTACGACCGGCCGCCCATTCATTTGGCCCTCCCCGCACAGCTTCACGTAGCTATCCCAGCCTGCATGGCCGTATTCGACATGGTCTGGGAGCACTGACCCGCAGCTTGGCTCGCCGGGCCCTTCGGTGAGTTAGAGGCGCTGGCGGCGACTGGCCAATCAGGGCTCGTGTTTTAGTCAGCCCATGGTCAGACTCTGCCTGCAACGTGCCCCACACGGGGCGCCTCCCTTCTTCCCCCCCTTGCTTGCTTGACTGTGATTATTTACTGGTGGTGGCCAAAACACCACGGAACGCAAAAAAAAGCCCACCAACGCTTGGCGGTAGCTCAAAAGTATGTGCCAAATGGCTCTAGCCCCGTTTTCCGGACCCCCGTCGGCGAATGAGAGGACGGCTAAATAAGAACTGCGACAAAGAAATCTGCATTACGGGCGAGAGAGAGGGAGACGGAGGAGGCTCGGGAAAGGAGGGCGATATGGAGAGATAGGGGCGAAAGGGCGGGCGACACAACCCACCGCGCATGCACATAACACATGCACACACACACAATGCAAGTGACGCGGCTTTTCACAGCTTGTGGTCGCGCTTCTTGCGCTGGTACAGGGCCACCTCGAACCCGCCCTGGACGCCTCCGTCGCGCATCACCCGGCGCAGGATCTTACCGCTGGGCGACTTGGGGATCTGCTTGACGAAGACCAGGCCGCCCATGAGCCACTTGTACCGGGCCGTGTGGCTCTCCACGTGCACCTTGAGCTCCTCCGCCAGCGCCTGAAGCTCCTTCTCCGAGAGGTCGGTCTTACGCGGCACCACAAAAGCCCGAGGCCACTCGGTCGCCTCGTTCTTGTCGTGGACGCCCACGACACCGGCGTCGGCCACGGCGTCGCTGCTGCACAGGAGCGCCTCCAGCTCGGCGGGGGCCACCTGGTAGGCGCGCACCTTGATCATCTCCTTGATTCGGTCGGTAATACAGAGCGTGCCGTCGGCGTCGAGAGTGCCGACGTCGCCGGTGCGCAGCCAGCCGTCGGCTGTAAGAGCCTCCTTCGTCACGCTCATGTCCGGCTCGGACCCGGCACCGTATAGGCCCTGGGTGGGGATGTATGCGCTCAGGAGGGACACTGATCGGATGAGAATCTCACCAGGGGTGCCGAAGGGGGTTGCATTGGATGCACCGGTGCCTGCCCCCGATGCAATCATGACCTCAACGCCCCAGTATGGCCGGCCCGTGTCGTTCTTGTACGAGAGCATGGCCGCTTCATCCATGCCACTCTGGCCCGACACGCTGCACGCCTCTGACATGCCATATCCCATGCGAACGAGGAAGCCCAGGCGCTTGTACACCTGCACAACAATTTCGTGGCCCAGCGGCGCGCCTCCCGTCACGGCGGCGGCCAGGCTGCTGAAGGCATTACGGCCCTGGGCGTCGCGCTTCAGGAAGGGCTCGACGGCGGGCGACTTGGCCAGCATGACGGCCACGGGAGGAGCCATGTGCAAGTAGGTGATCTGGTGGCGCGAGATGGCCTTGAGCATGCCGTCGAGCTTGAAGGCGGACATGCTATAGACGGTGGTGCCTGTGCAGATGCCCAAGAGCATTATGTTGGTCAGTCCAAACACATGGTAGAAGGGCACGAAGCCCAGGAACCGCTGACGCCGGCCCTCGTAGAAGTCGGCGTCGTGCCACATGGACGCCGTCGAGAAGTTGAGTGCCGTGTGCGACAGGAGGACTCCCTTGGATCGACCCGAAGTCCCGGAGGACCACAGGATGACGGCCGTCCGGTTGGTGGCAGCCTCGCCGGTGACGCTGTAGGCCGACTGCAGCGCGTGGTTTGGAGAGACGAGGCTTCGCCAGTCTCTTGCGGTGTTGGCGGCTTGGCCTAGCGGGTACGCATCCTGAGCTACATCGACGGTGTAGATGTGGGTGCGGTTCACATATGAGGGATCCTCCTGCGCATCGAGGGCCTTCTTCACAGTCTCGAGGGTGGACTTGGCAACAACCAGGACGAGCGGGCGCGAGTTCTTGACGACCCAGGCGAGTTCCGTAGCTGTGAGCCCGGGGGACGCAAGCGTCACCGTCAAGCCGGCGGCGAGAGAGCCAAGCACCACCGTGGGAAAAGGAAGGCAATTGGGGAGCTGGACGAGCACAATGGGGGCAACCTCAGGGTTTGGACACGATGCCGTGGGGGGGAGAGTGATGGTGTCCTTGGGGTCCAGGCCGAGGGCCCGAAGGCCGCCGGCAAATGCGAGAGCGTCATTTCTTAGACGCGAGTAGGTGAGGGCGACATCTGGAAAGATGCGTTAGTTGCGTAGTTTGCCAATTAGGAGGATTCCAGTATGAGGGTTTTGTGTGTAGGCCCAGGTCTCCTGGGGACAAGGTGAGTGGTATATAGCCGTAGACGTAGACGTACCCGTAGTGTTGTCGACGAATAGTGGCGTCTCGTCATCGATGCGTGGCACCCGCTGCTGTGGCGGCGTATACGGGCTCTCATGCTCGAAAGGGTTGCTGAACAGCCAATCAAAAACATTGTGACCGGGAATGTTGGCCACGGAGCCTGTGTGAGACAATGCTGCTGACATGGTGGCGTTTTGGGCGATGGGATGCCGATATACAGTATGTTTTTTCGACCTGCTATAGTGTACGCGTGTACAAGGCTTCGAAAAAGGAGAGGTGGACAAAAAAAACACCAGTGGATCTCTGCTGTAGTGTGTTGTTTTGGGGGGGTGGTCGGTTCCTCTCGCAACGATTCAATTCACCACTCTTCTCTTTCCCAAACAAGGTACCAATTAGATGCGTAAGAAAACAACAATAACAAAGGGCGGATAAATGATGTCTTAATTCTTTCGGGCCTGTTTTAATATAATCATGCATGCAATTGCAGAGAGAAAGTCGTCACTCTCTTCTTATTTTTTTTCATTCTCCCAAGAAAATGCAAGAAAATAAAACCCTCCGCATGGATCATTTAATAAGGTTTTTTTTTTTTTTTTTTTGCGCTGCCTGCCTTGCCTGGGCCCAGCAAAATCTACGATGCCGCGGGAATCCATCTCGCAGGACCTTGGACCAAGGGGCGGAGACCCCGCGCTGCCAAAATTACCCATTTGGAGAAAGCTGGCGGCAGTTGGGTCGGCTTGGCTGCACCGAAACCCGCCATCGTTTAGATGCATACATGTAAAAGAGAAAAACAATTATACGGACATGTAGAAAACGGGGGAGAGGGGGGAGAGGGGGGAGAGAAGAGATCGTGGGTGGGGTTGTTCGGCATTGTCCGAGAAAAAGCAAAAAAAGAAAGCACTTTGAACTGGCAAGAATGTCTTAGCGATTGTATGGCACTCTGGTTCATCGCCAATCGATTGGGTGTATCTCGTTAATTTTTTTTTTGGGTGGTTGTTGTCTCAATTCTCCCCCTCCCCCCCCTCTCAAGCGGTCGGAAGCCGCTACATCCGAAACTAGTGTGCACGCGTAGTCGATTTGTACAATGCATGTATCCGTACCGAGATAAAGATGATCGTAGCACTCACTCTTCCTCCCCCCCCCTCTCCCCT
>JAHVYC010000155.1:0-108315 GCA_020623665.1 Calonectria multiphialidica
GGAGGGGAGAGGGGATGGAGCAAAGAATGGGAAACTGACGTTATTTTTTTTCTTCCACCTTGGGCTGAGTAGAAAAAAAAACGTGGGGGAATATTTTAGTTGATTTCGTCACCACACAGACGCTGCACGAACGGATTCACTTCAGAGGCCGATGTCGCTTGGGCTCACCGAGGGAACAGCGGTTAGCCCACTACCGATAAGCCGATTAGTGCTGTACGTGCCCCCGAACCAGCCCGCCGCTCCAGCTCTCTAGCCGTCTGTCAATGTCTCACTAAAAAAAAAAAAAACTGCGGGTGAGGGGCAGCGTCACCACCCATGACATGTCATGACGACGAAATGGGGGGATTTTTCCCTCCCTTTTTGTTGTCTCTCTTCTTGCTTGTCTTAATAGGACTGTGTCTTCTGAACCCTACAGTGCGCCTCCACCGACTTCAACATCCACTTTTTTTTTTTTTTTTTACTCTCTTTGAGTTTTGGTGCGTTCCATGTTGTGGCTGGCTTGGTTATGGCCGTTGGAATTTTACACTCAGGATAGCTTTAAGCTTTTTTTCGTATTCATCTTTCTCGGTTTCAATTTACCAATTTACGAGTCCCGACGCAGCCTGACAATTCTGTTGGTATTTTGCGCCTTCATACATAAAATGTAACACTCCAATCAATTGTTCGCCAATTCTGATGCCAAAATATGCTCGCAAGTCTACACTTGTCTTCAATGTTGAAATCATTTTTGGATATTGCACAGTACGTAGCCAATGGCTGGCTGTTTCCATATTCCCCCTGTGTCGCGAGGGCAGTGGATCTGGATGCTTTATTAGCGAGGCGCCTAAGCGGGTTTACCCCGTATTAACCCCCCTGACTCCCCAGTGCATCGTGGCGTACACTTAGCACATGCAAATGGCGACGCTAGAGGGAGACTCATCCTAAAATCACCGTCGTACTCGGGAGGGACGATTTTCAGTGGACAAAATTGCTCCCCGGCTAATTGTGGGTGATTGCTCAAAGTAACCCTGGGCGAGGCGGTGCTTGTTCCGAGTGTCGATCATGATGGCTCGGATGGTGATAAGAACCCAGGAAGACTGTTATTATGACTGGGGATAGAAACCCATCCTCGATGTTACTCTTGAAATGCTATCCGGATGCTAAAAGGAACGAGCAGGCTTTCCGAAAGTTATTGGCTAGGATTGGTAGAGGAGTGACGGAAAATGGCCGATGGCATTATGCACTGAAGGAGTCCTTCTTGGCAATTGATTCGAATAATTTAGACACGTGGTAATTTCTCAAAGTTGACCACCCGTATAGAGCTGGGGGGAGTCCATGGCATTGTTTTTTGTGGACTTGATATCTGTCTTGTACGCCCGAGGCAAGGATCTTGTTGCCAAGATTCTCCTTTTTTTTAAGCACCCAGTAAATTCCCCCACCTGCTCGTATCTGCTTCCCTGCCGGCCTTGTGCAACCTGTGGCACCTACTCAGGCTCAGGTTGAAGAGCGGCGACATTGGTCAGCAAAGCGAAGTTTTGAAAGTCAGAGATATGCCGGTTTGATGCTAGGCTGCGGTCTGAAGACGGTGGGTTCTTGAAATTAGTGCAGTTGTACGCGTAGAGTACCGAAATTCGACATCGAAATCGATCATACCCTGTGATAGTGTTTTCTTAATCTAAAATACGCAATTGAAGACCAATGCTCTAATGGGGAAGTGGATGTAAAGTTATATGAGTGCGACCTTCAATAGAACTTGGAACGCGAACGGTTAATTGTAAAAACGCAGGTTGTCAATCACAGCTTGATAGCCAAGTTGAAATATAAGTACACCTTTCCCAGATTGATTAATGCTTGAATTCTGAACTAAGCAGTAGCTATTTCAGACCGGGGATATCTTGTCGGTTTATAATAACACAAATCCAGAAAAAGGGAATCCTGTATTCTAAGGACATTATCTATACAAATATGCAAAAGCATGCATCCGTGTCTCTCCCTTTCTATTGCGCCCACCTCTTCTCTATCGAGGCCTTCCATTCTGTAAAACTGGCAACGCCGCCGCTCACAAGCAAAATCTCTCCGTGGTGCAGGCGCCTCGTCAACGGGGGCACGGAAAACCACTGGTGGTCGCTGCGGCAGAGCAGGTCCTCCCGGTGGTCGCTCGTCTTGTTCCCGTCCGCCTTGATGAGCTTCAGGCACTTGTTGCAGTAGCTCTCCATGCAGTACTCGCACATGCTGTACTCGTCGGCGGGCAGGATGTAGTCCAGGCACTGCGCGCAGCTGTGCTGTGTCGACTGCACCTCCGGCAGCTTGGGCTCGATGCGCGTCAGGACGGGCGAGGACGAGGTCGGTGTGCCGAGCAGCTTGGCGTCGACCTTGCGCATCGACTGGCTCAGCGCGCGGGCGTTGTCGATGTCGTCGGCTGCGATGAGCAGGCACAGGAGGTTCTCCAGCGCGTACTCGTCGTTCTGCTCGTCCTCGTCTGCCAGGATCTCCAGGCTGTCGAGGATGAGGTTGCGCAGCATGGGTTCGGCCTCCTGCTTGCGGCCCAGCATGCGGTAGAAGCACGACAGGTAGATGGCGGCGACGTTGATGTCGGACCCGACCATGTTGAGCGGCATGTCCTGGTTCTGGTGCTTGCTCTGCTGCACCTGCACCCGCTCCAGCTTCTTGATCCACTCGGCGGCGTCGGGCGACTTGAGACCCGCGTTGAGGATCTTGCCCTTGTACAGCGAGGCGAGCTTCTGGAAGGCCATGGCGTACGCCTGGCGCGTGGGCACGTTTCCGCGCGGCCGGTACTCGTAGAATGAGATCTGCTCAAAGAGCGTGATGGCCGAGGCCGTGTCGCGGCTGTAGGCGTAGGTTGCGCCGAGCGAGTGCCGGAGGTACAGCGCCTTCAGGGGGTCGCGGAGATCGTGGGCCAGCTCGATGGAGGCCTGCAGGTGGTCGACGTAGAACTGGACCTCGCCGACCTTGCTCACTGCCTTGGGGATCCAGTCGATGACCATGGGCTTGTTGTACTCCTCCAACAGCATGTCAGTCAGCCTGGTCCTGTCGTTGTCGGCATCGGTGACCTGGGCCTGAAGCTCATGGAGGAACTGGACCACCTCGACGTGGCGATTCTCGACTGCCAGGAGCTCCAGGTAGCCAAACTCTGCCTCAAAAGACTCCGAAATGTTGAGATATGTCTCTGTGGAGCTCTTGATGGCCTTTTTAAAGTACTTGAGCGCATTGTCAATCTCGCCAAGCTCACTATAACACTCGGCGATAAGATAATGATCTTTATACAGTCGCCACTTGGTGCTCTTGAGAGCACGCTCCTCAAGATTTCCCTTTGCGAGGCTCTGCTCCTCGAGGACCTCGCACTCAAGGGTCTGCTTTAGAGACTCCCTGTAGCGGCCGTCCCTCCACAGGCAGTATGCGATGCGGCCCTTTGTTTCGACGCTGTTTGGGTCAAACTTGAGCGCCTTATCGTAGTGCAAAAGCGCAGTGGTGTTCATGTCGTTTGTCAAGTACGTGCTTCCAAGGCGACAGTGGTAGTGCGCCGTCTCCTTGATGTTCGCCCACGCGGCTGCTTTGACGATTCGCTCCGATACGGCGACATCCGACCAGTGAGTCCTGGTGCGGGACCATGAAACTCCCTCCTGCATAAAGGCGATGGCCTGGACGATCTTGAAGCAGAACAGAGTCGGGACGTATTTCTGGAACTCATCTGATAGCCAGGCTCTGGCGTAGAGATCACCAATCGGCTTGAAGATCCCGGGGGATTCATTCACGCCCTTGGAGGCCCATTCCCTGGCCTCAGGGGTTAAAGACTCCAAGACTTCGGGGTCGCTCATCCACCTTCGCAGGCCTGCAATGTTGTCGTCGGTGAGAACCTCAAGGCCTTCATTGTTCTTTTCATACATTATGCTCCAATCGAGAATCACGGCGTCGTCTGTGAGCATCTTATAAATCTGCTGACCAAGGACCCGCCTATCCGCAGAGGAGATTGCGGCTGGGTCGATGGCAGCAACATGCTCCTGCCAGTACCAAGCCGCATACTCCTTGATCGCCTCGCAGCCCTCGCCCAGATCGTACTTCTCAAACCAGGGCTTGTTGGTAAAGATGGAAAGACAAGTCTTTAAAATGTGAACTCTTGCGGCCGTCGGGTCGAATCCAATAGACGTAGAGCCTACTCCAGACGCAAGGGTGGTCGAGTTCTCTTTGCTGAAGAACTCCTTGACCGATGTGTGGAAGAAAGAGACGTAAGTGGTGGCCTTGTTTGAGCGGAACTCCATTTCGCTCTCGATATCGAATAGATCGGGGTTGGACATGGGACTGAAGTTGCGCGCAGCAGGGCTGCGGCCGGCCGGGCTATGTCCTCCGGGGCTGTGTCTGGCTGGGCTACGTCCTGAGAGGGGGCTGCGCCCTCCGATTGGGCTATGGGTTGGCGATAGCTGACTCCGCGAGCTGGGACGCCCGTTGGGAGACAGGTTTCGGATCAGATCCAGAGAGGGGTCGGAACTTCTAAAAATGTTTCGGGGTCTTGGGCTACCATTGTGCCCGGAACTGGGTCGTCTGGCCGAATTGGCCGAACTTGGGCGCCTGGCTGAGCTTGATCGTCGGCCCCCATCCAGGCGGTTCTTTCTCTCATAGTCCTTGATCAAATCATCGGTAGTCATGCCATCCTCCCTCTCGAGTTCGAAGAAGCAGGCAAAGGGGCCTCGCAGCGTCTCCTCGAGAGCGAAAGGAGGGTCTCCAAACTTCAGGATGAGGATGGCCTCTAATTGTCCGAGGCTGAGCACTTCTTCGGCACATGCAACCCAGCTCAGCAGCTCATTGAGATCCTTAGCCTGATCGTCCAGAATGGTGACGGAAAGACTCTTGAGAGACTGCATCAGCATGCCGTTAATCTCCTTGGGATAGGACTGGAGGCTCTGCAAGATAGACCGGGGATGTCTCTTTCGGCTGACTTCAGCCAACATAAACTTGGCCAGGATGAATAAGCCATCGACCTGAGCCTGCATTGCCTCAATCATGTCATCCTTGACGTCACCGGGAAGTCGGCTGAAGACTCGCGAATGTAGGACGCTGTCGGTGATGAATGAGTTGACATCCTGCGCATTGCGGTCGGGCGTGACGTGGAGTGTCTTGACTACCTGTCCGTCGGCTAGGGGGTCGAGGGTAAAGTTTACGGTTTCGGTAAGATGAGGTCGTCCGATGAGAGCGACCTGGATTTTGCAGTGCTCTGGTCTCTTTGCTGTTTCGTCGTCTGCGCTAAGTTGCTCGAGTAGCTCCTGCACCTCGTCGGGGTCTGCCTCGTCGATGCCGTCCAAGAAGAGGAAGATTGTCTTTTCTCGCTTGTCCTCCTGGAAAGGCTGCACTAGGAGTTTTCTGAAAGCGCTCGGGATCGTCTTGATTTCGTCGCCGCTGTGGAGTAGTCCCAGGAGCGACTTGGCGTAGAAGGCGTCGCTCTCGCTGATCTGGTACGCAATGTCGCGCAGCGCCTGGAGGACGGATCGGGTTTCTGGGTTGTTGTCACGGAAGTAAAAATACGCCTGGTGGGATAGGTTCTCGGCCCCCCAGGCGATCAGGCGTGTCGTCAGGAATGACTTTCCAGTGCCTGGAGCGCCGGAAATCCAAAGATACTGGGTTTCGGAGTTGAGCCAAGCCTTAAGCCCCTCATCTTGAAGGATCCAGTCTCCGGTGCCTTGCACACGCGACTTGTTGAAGGCGGTGAAGAAGTCCTCCGGGAACGGGGAGGGTTCCAGGATTTCCTTGAGCTTGTCCTTGTGGGCTGCGTTTGTTCGTTCGCGGGCTTCTGCGCGCAGGCTCATGACGCTCTGGCTCACCTCGCCAAGAACTTCCTCGACGCGGTCCGTCTTGATGTTGATCTCGGCTACACCGCCGTAGGTCTTGGCAATGACATACCTCTCCTCGCCGAGGGTGAGGGCCTTGAGCTTCTCAAGGGCCGGCTTGATGGGGCTTTCAGAGCCAAAGAGAGACTTGAAGTAGGCCTTGAAGCGGCCGCGGCGGATCTCCTTGGCGGCCAGGAAGATGACTTCAAACAGAGTGGCGAGAATATCGACGACCTTTGTCCGAAGAGAGGGGGACATTTCATACTGGACGTATACCTCTAATCTTGAAGTGAAATCCTGTCGATGCGAGTCAGTAACGAGTTGTCATGGCGGGGGCGGGGTTGTGGTTGGTTACCTTGAGCAGTTCAAACAGCTCAACGATGGCGTCGTAGTTGGCGGACACATCGCGGGCACCGTTCATAAGATAAACGACGGCACCAAAGATGCCCTCTGCGGGCTTGAAGATGTCCTCTGCGGAGCCGGCGATGATTTCGCCAATGACCTCGATCGGGCTCAGTGCCGCCGACAGGGCACCAAAGATTTTGTGCCTCTTCTCGCGGAACTGCTCAAACTTTGTGTTTTGTGTGTCGAGTGCCTTTTCCAAGTCGGCCACGCTCTTGACCGGGGGTTCCAGGAAATCCTTCAGCTTCACATCTGTGGACGACGAGAGGCGCTTGGAGGCATCTTCAATAATGGCGCTGAACTGGGCCTGGAGCGGCGTCTCGGGCTCGATCTTGGTGGCTGGCGCCTGGGTTTTCCCCTTGGCGCCGTCAGCCATGATGGCTATATGGTTGACCAGGTCAATGGTCTGGCACTACGGGGCGGGAGAAAAGAGGATGCAAAAATAAAAGAAGAAGAGAGGAACACTGTGAATTGTAGAGTACAGAGTCAAGAGGGCTCAGAGCTGAATAGCCATCGGACGAGCCAGGGCTGACGTTAAGAGGGGAAGCGGTTGAGTCTCCAGTTCCAAACCATCGGTCTTTGTGGGGGCGAAGGCTGGCGGCAGACGGTGTGGGAAGGGGACGAATTGCGATAGGACCTGTGTCATACACCCGGACAAGCCACTGGGGAGATGGGGAAGCGAGTTGGGCGATCTTTGTCTTTTTTGTTTTTTTTTTCAACCGTGAGTAATAATTTTTCTTTTTCCTTCTGTCCCCATCGGATCTTGCCTGAGGATTCACTCGACTCGTCTCAAGCGTGTGTGAGGTGAGATCACCTGAGGCTAGGATGCGAAGCCCTGTAGGCGTGAGAGAAAAAAAAAAGACTGAGAAAGGAGGTAGTGGGTTTACAAGATCTTGGCGTAGGCACCTCCAGGACTTAGCCCGGGGCCCAACTCGAGGCAGAAGTTGCCACAGCGTGTGTGAGAGGGAACGGCAGCGAAAGGGCAGCCACTGTGACTAACCCGGGACTGACAATCCCACAATTAACATGCGCCTCGCCCGTCTCAGCCTGTGTGTGTCACGACCGATTCGAACAGTGAAATCCAACGCAGCGCAGCGCGGTTGCGCCGTCGTCTGTTTCGTCGCCTGATGCTGATGCCGCTGAAGGAACTGCACGACTCCACCACCAGCAACACCCAACACCGCTGTCGCCTTGTGCGCGCCGATCCGCTGTTCCGCTGTTCCGCTGCAGTGGCTTGGCTGGCCCAGTGGGCCAACCCCCTTTGCCTGTGGCCTTGGCGCCCGGATATGGCGGTTAGTTAGTTGTTGGTACATATGTACTATGTACGTACTCTCTCAGAGGCGCTTGCAGGCACTTGCAGGCACTGGCAGACACTCGCAGACACTCGCAGGCACTGTCGACCTTCGACCCGGATTGCGTACAACCCATGGCGCAGCCCAGTCAGATGATGGCCATTTCCAAGGCCCTTATTTTCTTGCGTTCCGGGGTTTGTCGAATACGTTGGTGCCCAATCATCAGAGCTAAAGTAGTGCGCGCCCTGGGCTGCTGGTTTGGCCCATGGGTGGTGGCGGTGGCATGGGTAAAGAGTATGGGGTACTGCTAGCCATAAGGATGGATTGGTGCAGGAACGGCTGGGCTGGGCTGAGCATGGGAGGAGTGCGGACGTAAGCAGTGAGCAAGCCCGGGCGTGTGTGCCCATTTATTGCATCCCACCGAGCAGGCGACGATACGAAAATCTCGCGATACCGGCTAAATTCGAGATAGATAGCTGGCCAGATAGTCATTAACTATACACTACCCATAGGGCCACGCACGCAGGCCTCTCCACGATTCGTCCCTACAAAATAATTCCCGTCCCCGCGATTGATGCTCATCAACCCACTTCATCCGATTGATGGAAAATTGGAGCTCCACCAACCCCGCCCGGATGAGTGAACTGATCTCGGCCGGGACTCGTATGGACGCAGCTAACATGTTGAAACATAAAGGCCTCTCTGACAGGTGGTCGAGGTTTTTTTTTTCCTATTTAGAATCAGGATGAGCATGTAGAAATAACCTTTTTTTACAATAAAAAACCCCCGACTGTCACATTGCAAAAATGCCAACTCCAAGTCCCACCATCACCTTTCAAAACCCCGTTATTCGGGGCTTCAACCCGGATCCGACAGTCTGCGTCGTGCCCGCCACCGCCGACTCGCCCACCACCTATTTCCTCAGCACATCAACATTCGAATTGTTCCCGGGATGCGCCATATACACCTCCACCAATCTCGTCGACTGGACCCTGATTGGCCATGCCCTCAACAGGCGCTCCCAGATTGAGATGCGCACGGTGGAGCCAGGCGCCGGGAGCTGGGCAAGCACACTGAGATATCGGCCACAGGAGAAGCGATGGTACTTGGCGAATGGCGTGTTCCAAAGATACCGTCCCACTTCCGATGTAAGTCTTGGAATACGTTTTTGCATGTTGATATTCATTTCTTTTTATTATTAAAAAAAATCCTTTTAAACCGAACAAACCAAAAAACTAACTGATTGGGTTCGTAGGAGCGCATCTTCCCTCGCGGATTCTACGTCTGGACTGACAACATCTGGGATGAGACTGCCTGGTCTGACCCCGTGTACTTTGATAACCCCGGATTTGACCAAGACGTAAGCATTCCCTGCTGCAGTTTCAAAAAAAGAAACCAGGGAAAAAAATTAGAATCTCACCCCTTTTAGCTTTTCTGGGATGATGACGGCAAGGTCTATTTATCCACAACGATGCGATTGGCCTGGCGCTCCCCTGACTCCAAAGTCAAAGACTTTGCCATTCACGTTTCAGAAATCGACCTGCCGACAGGGCGCACTCTGACACCGCCAAAGGTGATTAGGGAGTCCCCGTACGGCCTCGCGGAGGGCTCGCACATCATCAAGCGCGGCGAGTACTACTACCTCTTCACGGCCGAAGGAGGCACGGAGGCGGGGCACCAAGAGTGGGTTCTCCGGAGCCGCGATGGTCCGTACGGCCCCTGGGAAGGTCAGGGAAAACCCCTGTGGTACAATGGACCCGACGAGGAAGTCCAGAGAACGGGCCACGCCGATGTGTTCGAGGATGGTGACGGCTTGTGGTGGGCCGTGTTCCTCGGTGTTCGTCCCGTTAAAGATCAAGGGTCGTTTATCGAACCTCAGCTTGGTATTTACGCTTTCTACTATATTTTCTCTACTCAGCTAACATGTCCAGGCCGTGAAACATTTTTGGTGACAGTCGAGTGGCGCGATGACTGGCCCATCTTTAACGATGGAAAGAATATTACCCTGGAGACAGTGGGAAGAACATCCTTGGCTACCCAAAGGACTGCTAGCCCAAGAGCGTGGTCGGCTGATTTGTCCAAGGACTCACTGGAGCTTGGTTGGTACCAAAAGAGTAATGTCCCCTGATGTGAAAATCCGTGTTTTTTGGGCTAACCCGGCTCAGATACTCCCCTGAAACAATGTTATACTTTGACAGAGAGGCCTGGGTTCTTGAGACTGTATGGGAACTGTTTTGATCTTTCCAGCCCCGAATCTCCAGCTATGCTTCTCAGGAAGCAAACATCATACAACCAGCGCTTTTACGCCACCATGAAGTTCAACCCCAGCATTGCCGGATATGAAGCTGGTGTTGTGCTTTGGTGGAGTCAGTATTCTTACTCTGCGATCGGAATCATTGCTGCCAAGGAAAGCGATGGCAGCATCAAACCAAGGGCTGTATACAGAGGGCCAAGAGTATCAGGCGGTCAGGGAATCGAGGTATGAGCATATGATTGGGCCAACCGAGAGTGCAACTAACTCTAGACAGATCAATGTTCTGAACACCAAGCTACCCGACTTGACTCAGGAAGGTATCGAGTTCGAGATACGCGCTGAGCCAACCTTTTACAACGTCCAGTTGCGCACGTCATCTACAACTGAACTGAGAGGAATTCCTGCGAAAGACCTCACTACCGCGCCGCCTGTAGGTGGGTGCTTCACAGGTGTCATGTTTGGTCTATATTCTGTAGGGAAAGGCGAACCAGTTCTTGACCCAGCGGACTTTACTGATATTCGCACGGAGGAAATTTGATCGACCATTGGGGAAAATATACGACCGACCTAGAGAATATGCTTTTATAGATTGTACCGAATACACATGAAGTTGGCTAGTATTGTATTTTTATCTGGGGTTTAACAATAGTAAATATCAATGCAAAAGCATCAATTGGATCAATGGATAAGACAATCCCTTATTGTCTCAGAGTTCAATATTTGGGCAATGAAGCGGATGAAATCGGCTTTAAGATTAAATTTGCATGGTGACTAACCATTCGGTCCTATGCACCTTTGCAACTTATGCGATGCAAGATGTTCTGCATGTACGTGAAATGGAGCAATGCAGCCTTAGGTTTGCATCAAAGGTTCGCAACTGCTTGCACCATTGGGCTGACACTCCGATTTCAGGTCAAGCTAATGATAAATCAATTGGAAAGCTGGACAGCCGAAGCAAATACAATGGGCTCTACGAACTGGACATCAGAACGACGGTTTCCAAGGAACCCAGAAGTCTGAATGCCAACCTTCAAACCCACAGTTTGAAGAAGCAACCGACGCCTAGGATAACTATCCAACAATGATACCAAGTTGGCCAATATATAGGTTAGCACCATCCAATAGATTTCATGGGCGGCAGCACCCTGAGAATCCGGTAATTTGATAGGCACTTGCTTATCTGCTAAGTTCAGGTGGAAATGATTGAGTTCATGGATCAGCACTCTGCAGGTTCCTTCAACGCTGGTGCGTACGAATTACTGGGCCTGCAGCATTGGAGCATTAGAGTGTGCAGTAGTGCATGAGGGGCGGACGTGTCGCTTAAACGAACCTGGGCTACTGGTAGACAAGTGATTAGTGTTGGGTTTAGATTCGCTCGAATGTGAATCGGAAACGAACTGTTTAAAACACCATCAACTCCCCGTCACAATAACAATAGCCCCAAGGAGCAAAAAGAAAAATGAAAGAATTTGCAAAAAAAGAATTCAAAGGCATGTGTAACACATGTGGCTGGATCTCTCCCGCCGGGAATTGAACCCGGGTCTCAAGCGTGACAAGCTTGCATACTGACCACTATACTACGGAAGAATTAAGGTTTGTAACCTTTGTAGGTGGATCAGCTCCTGTTGGAACCGGCTGTCGCGATCGTGGTATATACGGGTTTGTAGTCTAGCTTAGTGGGGGTTGAGGGGCCAATTTCCCATGTCGCAAGTCAGGCTGCGCGGTTTGGAGGGGAAAAAAACCGAAAATGAAAGGAAAAAGCAAAAAAAGCAAAGACCAAAAAGAAAAGTGTGGGGTCACGATTGTGAGCCTTGATGCCTTGCAGGCTTTTGGCGCGTCAGCCAATTCCCGGCGGTTGTATCCGTACTAAACGTGGCACTGTCGATGACGCGGGGATGAGGAACAATACGTTCGGGAGCCGCAGTGTGGAGAAGCCATAAAATGCGTGTCCTGCTTTGACTCCAGATGGCTTGGACGGATGACGTCAAGACCGGGAAATAAGTGCCGCGACAGCTAATAACCTCCAATCGATCACTACGAGCCAAGGAAAACATGTATTGTACGTAGTAGTTGATGTAATTAATATGGAGAGGGCTCGAGTCCACAATTGGGTATTATATATAACTTAGATGGCATAGTCTCTCGTTACCTCTCGGCCAGCATATGCATACAATTAGGCTTGTTCTCAGGTGTGTGTGCATGCCAAAGTAATAGCCATGGCTCCCCAAAGACGCGGTCTGAGTTCGCGGGTCTCGCATCTGCTACTTTTCGTGGCATACTCGTCGGCATCAACCCTCTATTCCACGTACAAGTTCAATCCTCTTGAGCACCTGGCCGGTATTGCACCCTATTTTGAACCCCAAGATCCCCCATCATCGCCAGATGCGCCCCAGGGTTGCACGGCTGAGCGTGCTGCTTACTTGGTTCGGCATGCCGCCATCTACGCAAACGATTTCGACTACGAGGAGTACATCGAGCCTTTCATTGAGAAACTCGGGAACAAGACCGGTATTGACTGGAGCAAAATTCCGTCCTTGAGCTTTTTGGATGACTGGTCGGCACCAATTTCGGAGGCCGAATCCGAGCTCCTGACCAGGGTTGGCAGACTGGAGGCGACAACCCTCGGAGTCGATCTGCAATTCAGATACCCCAACCTAAGACTACCAAAGCGCGTGTGGACGTCTTCTGCCGAGCGGACTTACAAGTCTGCCCAATCCTTGGTTCGTGGCCTCGAAACAGACGACGACACCATGAACGTTGTCAGCATCTATGAGTCGGAAGAATCAGGTGCCGACAGCTTGACCCCTTATTCGGCCTGTCCGGCATACTCCTCATCCGCAGGAAGCGACCAGTCGGAGGTGTTCCAAAAGAAATACGCAAAGCCCATCATTGCCCGCTTCAATGACCTGGCACCCGATTTCAACTTTACCGTCAACGACGTTTTTGGAATGCAGCAGCTCTGCGGTTACGAAACTGTTATCCGTGGCAAGTCGCCGTTTTGCAAACTGGAGCTCTTCACGCCCGACGACTGGCTTGGCTGGGAATATTCCGAGGATGTGAGGTACCATTACAATGCCGGCTATGGCAACGAGGTTTCTGGCTACGTGGGCCTGCCTTGGCTGAATGCCACCGCAAGTCTGATTCTGAGCGAGGATAATGATGACCAAGATCTCTATGTCAGCTTCACCCACCGAGAGCTGCCGCCCATGGTCTTGGTTGCCATGGGCCTCTTCAACAATTCTGATTTCGGAGGCAGCGAGGCCACCATCAACGACACGATGCCGCTGGACCGGATCAACTATCGACGTGCTTGGAAGAGCTCCAACATTTTGCCTTTTCTCACCAACATCGCCATTGAGCGGTTCAACTGCACGGGGAGCTACGGATTTGACGACGGAGATTATTACCGTGTCTTGGTCAACAGCGCGCCGCAACCGTTGCCTGACTGCAACGACGGGCCAGCCACAACCTGCTCGAGAAATGGATTCGAGGAGTACTTGAAAGACAGAGTGGAAAAGTTTAGTGGTTTCTCTGAAAAGTGTGGCGTGGACTACAAGAACACTACTGATACGTTGTCCATTTATTCCAACGGTTCTGGTAATAACGGTACCACGGTAGGAAAGCGATATGAGGCGTCTGGCTCTTGGTAATTGATTTTCCCGTAAGATAATTTTTGGAAATACATGGGGTTTGTATTGGATATTGAATGATACATATGATAAGGCTCTTATAGGGCGTTCTTTCCCTCCTGGGTTGGAGAGATAAAACACCCACATTAGAAGTAATCATATTGCAAAAAAAACCAAAAAAAAAGCACAGAACGATTTATTAAAGAAGTGGCTAGTATTACTAGCTAGATCGAGTCCCCTCCTTGGCCTCCTCGCCCTCCTCGCCCTTTGGGAGACACCCTTAGAGACGCCTTAGGCAGCCTGGCTGCCTAACTCCTGGCAAAAGGAGGTAGCAAAAGTGCCAAGCCCCGCCAGGAGCATACCCCCAAAGCCTAGCTTTGGAGCTGGCATTCTGTTGACTATTTAATTATTAGCAGGATATTTATCACATTATGCAAAACACTTACGTGGAGAGGCCACACAGAAGGGAGGATCAGTTGCCGAGATTGAGAGAAAGGCAGCGCGGTCGGGAGACGCAGACAGAGAGGTGTGAGTAAGCTTTTCAGCAGCAGAGTCGCGAGTGTGAGGCGTTGGCGTTGGCTTGCTTGACAGTCTATTGTATTGGTTGGTGTCTGCGTTGTTCTTTCTCTAGCTCTTCATCCTCAAGGGCCTGGCAGCGCTTTTATCTACGGCCTCTGAAGACCTCTACGGCATTATTGTTGGATAGTTATCCTATGCGTTGGTTGCTTCTTCAAACTGTGGGTTTGAAGGTTGGCATTCAGACTTCTGGGTTCTTTGGAAGCCGCTGATTAGTTGAGGCTATTTAGACTTCTGGTTTGTTTAGCAACCGCTGTTCTGATAACCAATTTGCAGAGCATATTGTATTTGCCTCGGCTATCAGGCTTTCCAATTGGCTCAGCGTCAACTTAACCTAAAATCGGGGTCGTTAAGTCAACCCACCAATACAAGCAATTATAAACCCAAGGCTGCATTGCCCCATTTCAACATGAATAGCATCTTGCATTGCATAGGTTGCAAAGATGCATAGGGCCGACTAGGTCATCATGCACAATAACATTTGATGTGGATATCTTGCAGCCGGTGCCGGCCAACGGCCATCGGCGTTATGCCGATTTCACCCGATTCATTGACCAAATATTGCACTCTAAGGCACGAGGGATTGCCTTACCCATTGACCAAATTTACTATTGTTAAACCAGAGAAAAATACTACTTCATAGGGCGTTCTTTTATGATTGGCGAACATTCAAATAATTCTCGACAATTCATTCTCATTTACAACTTGAATAGACGGAGGAGCAAACACCTACATCGGCTATATACATTCGTGAATGATGCTAACTACTATTCAATTCAACAATGTCGGCTTTCATATAATAATTAAGGCTGTCCCCAGATCTCATCGGCAATGTCCCTAACCAGAGAGAGCTTTGCATTCTGCTCCGGGAATCCCAGGGGATAACCGGTCTCGTGGGTGCTGAAACCGCACTGTGGGCTCAGGCTAATCCTCTTGAGAGCCTCCTCTCGCGTCTCGCCGGTGCCCTTGGCGACCCAGTCAGCGGCGGAGAGGATGCGCTTCTTCATCTCCTCCTTGTCCTCGAGCTGGGGGAGCTTGGTGCTGATCACGCCGACGACGACGTGCTTGTCCTTGGGCAGATACTGAAGCGGCTCGAAGCCACCCGCGCGCTCAGTGTCGTACTCAAGGTAGAATGTGTTGACGTTGAGGTTCTTGAAGAGCTTCTCGGCGATGATGTCGTAGGCACCCTCGGCGAAGTGGCGGCCGCCGATCTGGGAAAGCTGTTAGCGGTGTTGTTGGTGTTGTGGATGTGTTGACTTACAAAGTTGCCTCGGCAAAGGTGAATGCCGGTGTGCATGTCGGAGGGGCACTTGGAGATGGAGTCGTTGTACAGCTGAATGTATGCGTCGAGCAGGTCTTCGACAGTTCCAATGTTGCTGGAGTCGGCGGCCCAGCCATCACGGAACTTGTTTGAGCAAAAGTCTGATAGTGATATCAGCAAAACTTTCAAAAGAAAATATTCAACTGACCGAACACTTACATGCCATTCCTGGGTCATCAAATTGAACGTTGCGCAGACCAGCCTTGTACAGCTGGTCTAGTTCGTCCTGGTACACCTTGGCGACATCCTTGAAGTACTCGTTGTCATTGGAGTAGGCCTCAGGGGTGTAAGCCTTGCCCTGGCCATATCTCATATGGAACCAGGCGGGAGTCTTGAATAACAGTCAGCACTGCTCCTGTACAATGCCGAGGTGGGGGGGCACTTGCGATCATGGTGAGCTTAATGTTGCTCCATTCCTCTTTGGGAACAGCTTGTTGAACAAGGCGAAGCTCATGAAGGTTTGAAATAGACTTTTCGGGGTTATGGGAAAGCTTGCCTCCGGCAATGACGGATTCACCAGGCATGACCTTGCGGCCGGGCTCGATCAGGCTCACGACATCCGGGTGGTAGAGGCGGAAGAGACTTGCGTCGGCGTCCTGGAGCTTGGTGGTGCCCTCGAACTCGTCCCACATGAGTCCCCAGAAGCGAGTGCGGTTGTACTCTCCGCTGTTGACGGCCTTGAAGCCGAGATCGCGCTGCAGCTTGACAACCTCCGCGATGGCATCCTTTTCGACCTGAGGGAGCCCCGCTTCCTCGGCCGAGATCCCCTTTTCCCGAATCTGCTCCCTGACGTCGAGCAGCTGCTGGGGTCGCAGAAGGGAGCCCATGTGCTCCGCCTTGAAGGGAGCTGCAGTCTTAGTGGACGAAGACATGACGACAGATAGTTGAGTATGTATCAATGGGTGATTCTTTTGAAATTTTGCAAAAATTAAATACAGAAAACCGAGAGAAGAGATGGTGCCCTCACTAACCAAAAGAAGTCGTCAGCCGAGGGGGGCGTCATCTTTCGGCAGGTTTTTTTTCTCTCTCTCAGCTAGGTTGGCCGATACATGCGGGGCCTGAACATTCCAGCGGGGTCGATATAGATACGATATCGTCACTTTAGCCAAGTATCTTCGAGGTGCGGAGATGCTACCGACGGAAATTGGTCGGGGATGGTTCTGTTGTCAGCAGTCAGACCCGGAGAGGCTAGGACGTGGCGAACCCGCTACGCTAGCCCGACGAGCGGAGAATTTAACTCATGCGCACACGGCGTATTCTTTCAGTAGGAAACGCGGGGAAGACTGCTCTCAGTTGCGGATATTATCACCCGATTGGAATACGTGTTGAGCTGACAAGCGTGAAGCGTCTGGTCATTCTCACGATGGCGGGATGCAAGGGGCTGTCCCAACGCTTGGCCGAGACCTGCATGGAAAGAGGGATATTTGGATATGCTCAACTGTGGAGAGAGCCGCGGTGATTCGCCAGATGACGGAGGCAAAAGACAACGGCCATCACATTAGCGGAATGAAAATCGAGATGTGACTGAGATATGTGTGGGTGACAAATGCGCAAATACGGTCATATGGAAATTCGGAAATAAAAGATCGACTGGAATCTGGCCTACCGGGTTCACGGTATCATTTGCCCCCCTCGCATGCATTAGTTCTGTCACCCAGACTGCAGTTACAGTGCATGTGGTAATCCGCCTCGTGTGAGTCGCCAGGATCTGTCTCACCATGGCTATGGATGTGCACACATCACAGGCCGTGAAAGGGGACAAGGCTACTTTTTATTTGAAATTGATTTGATAACGACGCTACCACCTCTTTGATGGGACGGCCCGTTGCCGTTGCCGCACCGTCCTCAAGGGTTCGAATTTGAGGCTGACCAGGCCTTTTGCCACTGGTTCGTTGTGCGTTTGCATCATCTCCACACTGGCGAACCCTAGACGTGGATCTCTGCTTCGCCGAAGCCATGCATGGGAGGGCCGGATGCTGCGGTGCGGACGAGTGAGCGACAGAGCTATGTAAGCATGCACGAATCTGTCTGAAATGGTATACGCGTATTGTGTTAATTTATGAACTGCGATTTGTGGTCATGGCTGTACTGGGGCGAGTTTGGGACATGATGGGTGTGTGGATGGCCGGGTTGTTTTCGTATTTATTGTGTGTTGATGACCCATTTATTTTCCGCTCGTATTGAATCATCACTGGGAATTGTTTGGAATCAAGGGCCATTGATAAGACATTGATTGGGTGAGGGAGAAGGACCAAAGCAACTTGGAGAGCGGGAGGTTTTTGTTAATGCCTACATTTGACATTAAAAAGTTTTTAATTAAAAAAAAAACATCTCATAGCCTTTGTCTATCATGCTCTTTTTTATCGCGTGGCGTTGGTTGCATGGGCGCTCTCCGTTGTCTCATTGGGGGTTGAGGCAGGCCAGCCATCGCACGTGTTGAGCGTTTCTCACCGCCGGGCAGAAGACCTGCTTGGGAATAGATGCAATGAGATTTTAACTACGTCGGTCCATAGTGTCACACGACAGATCCATCTTTCAAAGGATCCTGCTTGGCCGGCTCTCAGGCGTTTGCGCCCAGCCGCCGCTGGCCAGCACGTGGGCGTCTTCCCCAGCGCTAGGCAGGCTGTTCCCCTCTGCAACGGGCCTAGTGGCCCTGTACCGTCACTAAACTTGTGTGCCGATCTGCCTCTTATCGTGTGACCCGAGACCACGTTCCCCGGCGAGAGGTCTCAGAGTCGCATTATTAACCTCGCAACGGCTGGACGAGACTGGGACATGAGCGAGTTCCCTTTTAAAAAAAAAAAAAAAAAATATCGCCTATCAGCGAACCCCGCTCTCCAACATGTCTGAATCTCCACCCTCTTATGGCACCATCAACACTCATAATACGACGTGAGCAACGCGCAGACTGTCCCGCTCCCGTTCCCTCTCCCTCTCCCATTCTGACGTGCATCTGCTCTGCAGCTCCGTGACAAATCCCCCGAGATCTACACACTTCACCGTGCGCCACTTCCCGGCACACGCACGCGACAGCATGGCTTCCACCAAGGACGCAGCAGAGCTCGAGAACGAGGCCCGCGCCATGGGCGACCTGGGCCCCGAGGACCTCTCGCAGACCGACAGCTCTGCCTCGTCGGCCAAGGACATCCTGGACCTGCAGGACCTCGACCCGGCCCTGAACCAGAAGATGCATCTGGTCAACAATGTGCGCCACATCTAAGCCCGCTCCGGGAATGACGCCGGCTCTAACGTGCAGTTGCAGGCTATTGACGAAATCGGATGGACAAACTACCACCTGAAACTCTTTTTCCTCAATGGCTTCGGGTAAGCATTCCAGGGCCGTTGCCGCCACCCCCCTCCCTGCCCTACTAGAGACAAGAGAGCGAGAGGAGCCGGGATCCGAAAGAAGCTCTCAGCCACTGGCCGTGCAAACCCCATATCCAGTGCTAACTCGTCTTAGTTATGCAGTGGACTCAATGATTACATTGTTCCAGTCCATCATTGCAACCCAGTCCTTCAAGGAATTTGGCCAAAAAGGATACGCCAACGGCCTCACAATTGCCACCTACGTTGGAATGCTTGCAGGTGCTCTGTTCTGGGGATTGAGCGCTGACATCATTGGTCGAAAACATGCCTTCAACATCTCCCTCTTCATCTGCTCGGCCAGCTGCATCGTGGCTGGTGGAATGCCCAACTGGGCTTCTCTTGGCTTCTTCGTGTCTCTGCTCAGCTTTGGCGCCGGCGGTAATCTCATCATGGACACTGCTGTGTTCCTGGAGTACCTTCCCAGCAACAAGCAGTGGTTGCTGACCCTGCTCGCCTGTTGGTGGGGTGTTGGCCAGGCCGTCACTGGCTTTATTGCGTGGGGCTTCATGGTTCCTGAAAAATGGAACTGCACCGACGTGGAGACTTGCACTAAGGATAACAACATGGGCTGGCGCTACGTCATGTTCACTGGTGGATCCATTGTGTTCGTCATGTCAGTGCTCCGAATCACAATTGTCAGGCTTCGAGAGACACCAAAGTACCTTTTGGGAATGGGCAAAGAGGAAGAGCTGATTGAGACGCTCCAATTCCTCGCCAACAAGTACAACCGCCCTTGTTCTCTCACCCTCGAGGAGCTCCAGGCCTGCGGCACCATCCGAACGGCTCACAGTGAGAATCGATCAGGTTTGGCTGAGACCTGGATCCATATCAAGGGTCTGTTTTCTACATCTAAAATGTCCATCTCGACATCCCTGATCTTTCTGTCGTGGACGTTGATTGGTCTGGCTTACCCTCTTTTCTATGTCTTCCTGCCGTAAGTATTCTTGATGCATTTGGAATTGGCCCCCCCCTTTCCGTACTTGAACTTGAGATGTTGATGGTTTTTTTTAGTAGCTATCTGGCCAACAATGGAAGGGTCTTCCACCGTACAACCTTTGAGACGTGGCGCAACTACACCCTGACTAACATCAGCGGCATCCCAGGCCCCATTCTTGCCGGTTTCATGTGTAATACCAAGCTTGGCCGCAAGTACACCATGGTCATTGGTGCCCTCATCACCATGGCATTCTTCTTTGCGTATACCGCTGTCAAGACGGCGGCTCAAGACACGGCCTTCACTTGCATGATTGCCTTTTTCATCAACATTTACTACAGCACCTTGTATGCTTATACCCCTGAAGTCCTGCCCAGCGCCCACAGGGCGACAGGAAACGGCATCGCCGTTTCTTGCAACCGTATCATGGGAATTGTCTCTGCCGTCGTTGCCTCAGAGGCAAACACGGATACCCCGGCTCCCCTGTATATTTGCGCGGCTCTCTTTATTGCCATGGCGGGAGTTTCCGTCCTCTTCCCGTATGAGCCCTACGGCCGCCGAAGCTCGTAAGCTTAGCTGGCAAGTGCTTCGATAACAACATCAGGCCCAGGTGGCCCTATTGAATGCTTCAACATGCATCATGATGTTTCATTGTCAAGGATGATACCCTTTGCCTTTTTGTGGCGTAACCGGGAATTTGGGAGTCTGTCATTCGGAAATTTGGGACGATAAACGAAGTCTATGAAGAAGAATGGGCTACGCCATGGCCTGGTCATGCTTTTACAATAATCCTAATAGAGGAAATTCAACATTTAGTTCAAACATGTTTTCCCTAGTTATTCTCCAAGAAGAATCTTTTTTTTCACCATCATTTGTGCTGTTTCAATGGAACGCCGGTGCCATGTATGATTATTGTGTCGGTAATTCCATCTTGTACCTCGGTTAGGCGCTGACGGGCTAGACTGATAAACCGCTAATAATGTGAAGCCAAATCCCCACTTGCCGAGCCAAGCTGCGTATCGTGGAGTGGGGAATTGCGAAGTGTCTGTCAGACTTTCCCGCGACTCCGAGAATTCAACGTCTTTGTCGATACACCGCACATCTTGAAGTTTCTAAACTGGAGAGCCGAAAAAAAATGTGTGATTTTTCACGATATGGCGGAACGAGCGATGAGTGGATAGCCGTGGAGTCCAGTTTACCGCCGTCAACCGGACCAGAGCTGTCGCTGGCCGAACTCCGGAGCGTTGCGAACCAGGAACGAGAGGCTCTTTCAGACAAGGCGATGAAATACCTTGCGCACAAAGTGCACACACAAGACTACCTGATCCCGACTCGAGACGGCAGCCTGGTTGAGGCCCGCAGCTACCGGCCAGTCAGCGTCCGGAATGACACGCCGTTGCCCGTCTACATACACTTGCAAGGCGGCGGCTTCATGTTTGGAACCCTGGATGGAGAGGCCTCGATTTGCGCGCGAATAGCCTGCGCCTCCCAGGTCGCCGTGCTCAACGTCAACTACAGACATACGCCTGAGCACACCTACCCAACCCCTTGGGACGACGCGGAGGATGCTTTCGAGTGGGCCCACGATAACATGGACAAACTCGTCGGAGACCCGAACAAGGTCATTATCGGCGGAGTCTCAGCCGGCGCCTGGGTTTCGGCATCGCTGACTCTCCAGAGACATCTCACCAAGAGATCCGACCCACGGCCTCCGATTGCGGGACAGGTCTTAATGATCCCGTGCCTCGCCTATCCTGACTGCTACGAGCCCCAGCTGGAGAAGATGAAGGACCGCTCCGTCTCTTCGTACAAGGAGAATGAAAACGCGCCCATGCTATCCGTTGCGGACCTCAGGTTTTTTTCAGACTTGCTGAAAGTCAAAGACCCAGACGTCACTGACACTAAGCTGAACCCTGGCAACGCATCCCCCGAACAGGTCAAGGGAATGCCGCCGACAGTTATGGGGGTCGTCGGGCTGGATCCACTGAGGGACGAGGCCCTGCTGTATGCCAAGATGCTAACAGAAGCCGGGTGGGTTAATTCGCCGTTCGTCTGCAGTACCAAGGCTGATTTATGCGATACAGAGTACCGACAGATGTGAACCTTTTTGTAGGCCTACCTCACGGATTCAGGCATTACGACGACAGGATTTCTGCTTCTGCACGATGGGATAAAGTAATTGAGGATGGGATTCTATGGGCCCTGACGGGGCCTACGCCGAATAACCAATTTCACATTAAAATATAAGACATTATTTCTTCATCAGCTGCCTTAATAGACCCCCCTGGTTTCGGTTTAACGACGTTTGGCGTAGGTACTCGCGTGTAAGTTGGGCCATTTTGGGAAATGGACGAATGAAATCGACGTGAATCTTATGTCTAATCGTATTAATTATAGTAAAAGTCCTAATTATCTCACATGACTCTTGAATTTCGTATCATCGTCGTATTTATACGGAGCCTGCCGGAATACGTCAAGTTAAGATCCCCTCCGTACTCGCATTCTGACGTGTGTATTCCACATCGACTTGGTAGGAGCGGTTGACTCGGATATCTCTTCTTTCCAAGTCCAGTTCTTCGTTCGCCTTCTGTATGCTGTGCAGCTGATACGAGTGCTGTTCGCTGCTTTTCTGACCCCTGATCCCCTTGCTCCACGACTGGCTGTTCTTCCGCGACCGTGATGAAAATAGCCCCAGCTGGGGCAGGTATGTTTTAATGAGTGGCTTGAGTCGGACCGAGCAGACACAGAGGATTCCCAGGTTGACCTCGACGATGGACCAGACGCCCAGGATGGCTTCGGTGTGGGTCACATCGGTGGTCTCAATCAGGAAAACGTATGGCAGACGGGCGATGGAGCAGACAACAACCCTGGAAAAGATCACTTGGTTAGATGCCACTAGAAATAGACCGATGAGCGGAACTCACCCTGATCCTACTGCCAAGATGCAGCCAATCATGATTTTCTGTTTGAACAAGAGATTGAGGCCGTAAATCGTAGGGAGCGGTACAACTGCGACGGCAAGGTCGGATACAATGTTGAGAATGGCATGTGCCTTGGTCGTCCTCTCCAAGCACATGCCAGCAATGCTGATGACTTCGATTGAGTTTTTGGGATTGCAGGGCCCGCCGATAATGATGCACAGTACCAAGGTGTAAATGAAGTTGGCAGCGGCAATGCCAATGATGATCCCACGGTACACCTTCGAAGGGTTGATGTTGAAAATGATGGCCAGCATGGCAAACCTAGTTATGGAGAGGCCAATAAAATACGCCAAGTTATTAGGAATAAGATTCTGCTTTGTGTTAGCAAATTAGAATGCCAAGTCGTTAAAAGGTATGACTTGCCTGCATCAGTTGCATAAATTGCAAAATTGATACGTTCCACATATGCCTCCCCCAACCATAGTTCATCACTATAGCGAAAGTCAGATAAACAGCCCACTTTTTCGAATCGGAAGAGGGTGAATTACAAGTATTCAGAGTGACAAAGTACATTATTGAAATACCATAAGAGAGTGTGATGATAACTGAAAGCGCGCACATGCGTTGTTAGTTTCCGGCCGTAAAGTCGCGGGCGGTTTGGCCTTGTCGTCGCATATGGTGGTGGTCTTACTTAAATCCAGCTCGAGCTTTTTGGAAATCTTCAAAGCCTGAACAAAACGAAGGGCGAGAGAGACAGTGGCGAAGAAGAACGTGACACCGAAAGCCACGATTGTGCTGATCTGGAGCCTGGTGAGGGGCCCGTCGAAGTGCGGTTCGCTCCCACTTGGTGAGGGCATCACCGGCGTGGAGGCGAGCGCTTGAAGATCCATTATCGTTCGCCCTCACCGTTTTACACGGCGTCACGGAAAGAGTGTAACAACAACGACAACCTGCGAAGCTCGAGCGCGCGGTGGATAAGGCAAATTCATATATTTGAACTTTGCGGAGGACAACCCCGGCTCGCCCCTGATCCACGGCATGCTGCATCAATAGCTTCCGCTCGATTTCAATATGTCACTTCTCTTCCCTCATGGTTTCCCATCGTGTGAGGTTATTGACTTTGCACTAGAGAACCTAATTTCGTATCGAGGCATGATGCCCGTCGGGCATTTTGACGTCGTTTCAAAGCCGGCGAGCACTAGGACCGAAAGAGGTAACCGACGTGCAAATGCACGGCTTGGCCTATGCACTGTCATTACCTTGGCCCATATTTGCTACGACCCTGGCCCTGGCTTCGTTCTCGGCTCATGGGATTTTCGACACCACTGAATGGTTCATTCACAGGCCCACGGCAGGGCCCGTATTTCATTTCGTTCCCGGGCGTACACTAACCTGGTGACAGGCGCCGAAAAGGGCGTAGAACGTCACAGCCGCCGGCTTCTGCGCACTAAGACGTCACCAGAAATCGATCCCGTCGCGGGCTCCGTCGCCTGTCCGCAGCGGCATCGACGATATCAGCCCTAATCCCAAGCGAGGCATGGGGATGCAGGTTGACGGCTCGACAGAGGAGGCTGAAACCGCCTGGTCGAATCATATTAGCTTTGTGTACTCAACTTGGGACATCGCTTCTTGGGTTTGAAATTAATACAGTACTGCCGCTTTGGTTTCTGCAACGGCACCCCTAGACCCATGATATTTCCGTGTGACAGGAACCGCGTACGGGTTACCTATCACGTGGCAGGCCTTGTCAACGTCAGCCCAGAGTTTATATGTATCGTCAACGGCACAGTGTTTCATGTCGGTAGTATTTATTTCTCAGCTTGGAACCTGTAAACCAGAGCAATACTTGATTCAATTCACAAAAGAGCAATAAGATTTCGGCAATCGTGCACTTACCTTCAACAACTGTGCATCCTGCCCCTCTATCCATTGCTACAGAGCCCACATTCTCAAGCGACGCAATTGTCGATATTTGATCGTGGATTGCCCAGCCGACCTTACCCCGGAGATTGACGCAGGCGAAGTCCGTGTAACCCCTGAAACTTTTCTCTTCGTAATCACATCACCAGCTTCAGAACCCTGCCGCTCGAGGTCCCGGCCCGGCAGAGGCCATATTTCTCCGGCACCTTCCCACTTTGGCTTGGCACTGCTGTCAACACGGTCGGTTCTTTATAGTTCTGCGCCATACCATGACTCTTTATCACAATTTCCACGTTCTTGCTTGTTGGTCCTTTATGCCGATCAACCAGTTCATCGACACGTTCAGCCTAGCGCCGATCCCAAGTCTGTTTCCACCATGAATTGCTTTCCCTCGGAGACCAAAAGAGTTGCGCGAATATTCCAGATGCGTGTCGATTAAATTTCGGGCAACTTGATCCATAATGTTACCGAGGTTCATCACTGCACTCTGTCTGGCCCAAAAGTTTTCATGGGCGTCTGAACAGTGTATGTACGGTGAACTGCGGATGAGAGCATGTAATAGCACCGACTACTGAATATCATATTGATTTGCATGTTGTGCGACCCAATCCATCCCTCAGCATCAATCATTTCCAGATGTGACGAAGCCTTTCCAGTAACACTGGGACCAGACAAGTGAGCAGAAATATGTGAAACGTTTAGGATCATAGTGCTGATCTGTGTCACTCCAGAATTATCCTCAATACGATAAATCCCACGATTTTCTAGGCATTGTTTCGAAATCTTCTCAGAGATCCTTACTTTCGGGAGGATTGACAAGATCTGGAGAATATTTCGCGGGGGCATCTCGGTTTCGCGCCCCTTGCTGATAGGTTCGAAGATCATCATGGGCCTAAGACACCCCACAAAATTACGCCACCGCCCAGAGTTGCTACTTGCTAGGTTTTACCGTCCCCTCACAGTGTTCATTGCAAGTAGTCTTCTCTTTTATTTTTCTCCCTGTTACATCATCGGACCTTGAAAACGTGGGGCAATATCCCGCTCAATATATTCCACAAAAGTGCCGGGGCTACTTTGACGCCACAAGTTGGTTGCTATTCCAGAAGATCTGCCATTCTAGACTTCAGTTGGCTGGTTTTAACCACCGAGGTGAAACATTAGGACCACTCAAGTTTTGGAAACACGCAACCCTTAGAGATGGCTGACACGGGGATCTGCAAAACAACCTTCAAACTGAATAATGGTAAGGCAGCATATGGTGGCATTGTACCCTCTTTTCGGAAGGTTACGCTGACGGCTATCGCTGAGCAGGGGAGCATATGCCTGCCGTAGGCCTTGGAACCTGGCAAGGTACATAACCTTGCCACCCTATTTAGCATACACATCCGTCCGCTAATTAAACCTAGGGAGTTTCGGCTCCGACGATGAAAAGGCCCTTGAAGATTCCATCGTCCATGCTCTCCAGAGTGGATATCGTCTGATTGACACTGCCCAGCATTATGGCGTTGAGCACGTTGTTGGCCGGGCCATCCGGAATAGCGGAGTCCCTCGATCTGAAATCATGGTAATCACTAAATTCTGGGGACAGTGGCACCACGACCCCGAAGGAGCTCTACGCCTGTCCCTGGACGCGCTCTCGATTGGCTACGTCGATGTATTTCTTATGCATTGGCCATGCGCATCAACCCCAGCGCCCGAGAAGCGCGCCTTGCGAATCCACGAGAGCCCGACCTTTGTCGAGACATGGCAGAAGATGGAAAAGCTGGTGGGCCCCGAGTGCAGGTCTATCGGGGTCAGCAATTTCACGCAGAAAACATTGGATGAATTGCTCGCGCAAGCCTCGGTAGTCCCTGCTGTCAACCAAATTGAGTTGCACGCGCTCCACCCAAATCACAAGCTCGTGCCATACTGCGAATCAAAAGGGATCCATGTCATGAGCTGGAGGTAAGGATCTCCCAACCATCCGATGACGGGTAAGCAAAGAACCGGGCTGACAATATTACCTTAGCACAATGGGAGGCGAGCGCAAAGGCATCAGCAATGAGATTCTCACCAATGAAATTTTTACTGGAATCGCTGACGCTCATGGCTGCTCAGCCGGTGTTGTTTCATTGTCCTGGGCAGTGCAACGGGGCATTACCGTGATCCCAAAGAGTAGCTCCAAAAAGCGCATCGCAGAAAACAGTCAACTGGTGACTTTGAGTGACGATGAAATGCGCAAGATCAACGGAGCTCACAAGATTATCCGGCCGTACCGGATCACTGATAATATCCGAGACTTGTGGGTCGAGATTGACGGCAAGCGAACGATCCAGGGGTGGTCCGTGGTAGACTTTGGTTTGGAGGATGAACAAGGAAACTGGTTGACTTAGAGACGATGCGTTGTAACGTATTCGTATCTTAAACGGCCATGGGTTACTATCATGTTAGAGTATTGGATGGGGTCATTGCTTTTCATCGAAATCATGATATGACTATTTCAATACCTAGAACTACTAGCCCAGTAAATAAGGCCTTAAAAATTGACCCATAACTGTGCATTTTCATTGAAGAATACTCTTGACTCTGAGCGCCTTACTGTTTCGACCATCATGGACCATATGGGGCTCTCCCAGTGGGGCTTTACTAGACCGCTTCACTAAATTGAATGAAACAAAATACGAAAAATGAACAAAACTCATCAGCGATCAACTAAACTAGGAACTGAGGAGTCACCTTCCAAAATATGTTGACCGTGGTAGCCTTATAGGCGTCATAACATTCTGTCCGGACATCGAAATCCGGTGCTACAGTGGTTGATCACAACCACCCATCTTCCGTAGTATAGTGGTCAGTATGCAAGCTTGTCACGCTTGAGACCCGGGTTCAATTCCCGGCGGGAGAGTCGCCACCTGTGTATAACACGGGATTCAATTTTTTTATTTATATAATGCATTTTTGGGGAGTCTGGAAGCGGTAAACAGGACGTGGATACAAATGGTTGACGATGCAATGACCTTTGTCCAGAGATTGCTGTTAGGCAAACCCATCACAGGTGGCCCAAGATGCTCATTTTTGTTCCCAGTTATTAAATCGGCGCATAGCGTTGAAATTCGAATTGGCTAAGTGGAATTGGTAAAATACCAACCGAGCAAAGTAAAACTGAGGCTTCCATGAAACTAGCTTTTGGTGCCTCAATTGAATACTAAACTGATTGAGACGCATAATATCCCGACGCCTTCGTCTGATCTAACTGGAGATACTATTGTAGGCACGAAGAACTAATACACGGCTGGCGGGATTGTTATATGTCGATAAAAATTCGTCAATGTGTTGGGTCTGTTTCAGTCTGAGTGATAGTGTGTAGTTTGTGAACCTGGGGCGAGGAAGACATTGTGAATGATGATATATTTAGTTAGTGCTAAGTCATAGGATGTATGAAGCTACGTAGGTTCTGGTTTTAATTTGGCCTCACAAAATAATTTCTGTTACTTAACATCATTTGGACGCCTGCCTTCTTTCGTAAATTGGCCGGATCTAGTCTAGGGTAACCAACTGTGGCGTTCACACCATTTGGGAAGTGATTGGTTCCAGTATCACCGTGGCATGAAATTAAAGCGACAAAAAATGTTCTGTATAATATTGCAATAGTTGTAAACAGAAAATTTGAGTAGATTTGTAGACAATACGTGAGTTGAGGCTCGCAGGAAATAGTGAATGCACCCACAGACCATTGGGCGGTGGAGACTTATCACTGAATGAAAACAGCGCAACGCAACCAACAAGACTATCTAGGAAAAAACGATGAGTCAGCGGTTTAGACTCAGCTTCGCTTAAATTAAATCCTCCGCGTAAGACCATTGGGGTCTTTGTTCAACCCCCATCTTCCCACACTCATTCATGCCTTAATACCGCAAAGTAGCGACATGGATCGCCTGGACGACCAAGCTGCAGTTTCCAACGATGCTTCGCGGAACCTGCCTTTCGCGGAGCCTGGAGACACTCGCTCGTTATCAATAATACTTTCCGTTATTGACTTGCAGGAGTTGGCGGCACTTGCTGGTAAAGCTCACTCACAAGCTCAAGCACAAGTGAACTCCCAAACCCCCGTTATCGGAGAGCCCGTTGAGTGCACGTTCCATGTCATCTTCCCCATTAAAATTGACGACAACACTCGATGGCTTGCAAAGATTCCTGCGAATGGAACAAAGGACAAATGGGATCAGGATTCTGCCGCTGCTTTGACAGCAGAGGCCAGAACGATGATGCTGCTCAGACGAGAAACCACAATCCCTGTCCCCGAAGTTTTTAGCTATTCCTCAACCCCGAGCAATGATATTGGGTGCCCTTACATAATAATGTCCTCTATATCTGGCATTTCCTTGCACGATGTCTGGTTCGGCCATCAAGTCAGCGGCATTGATGGCGACATCGTACACTCACGACGAGTCTCGGCCTTGAACGATATTGCATCCGCGATGGTCCAATTAGGAAATTATACATTCGACAACGGGGGATCGATTGAATTCGATTCAGAGGGAAATCCATCCGGTATTGGCCCAACTAGGTTTCTTGATTGCGTGGGGGCGCTTAATCAACGATTTATACAGCAAAATCCCAGCAATGAGCCGGTATGGGCTAGTGCTGCTGCGTTTTCAAACGCCAAGGAATTTTATACTTTCTTCCTTGATCTACATCCAGAAACCAATGCGGCTCTTAAATCGGTCACGGCGCTCCTCCGGCGACTTATCGGATGGATACCAGAGCCACAATCTGCGAAGCCTTTCGTACTGGCTCATCCAGACTTTGAGTTAGACAATTTCATTGTTTCCGAGGATGGTCATTTGCAAGGAATCGTTGGATGGCAAGGCATAATTTCAACTCCTCGAAGCATTGGAAACGAGAAATATCCAAGGTGGCTCATTCGAGATTGGGATCCAGCAATGTACGGCTATAAATCATTAACCGCGGTGGATAAGGTAAAAAGAGATTGGGAAAACTCTCCTGAAGAGCTTCAAGGCTATCGTCGGATATACGAGGAGGCAATATCAAGAGCAAAGGGTGATCTTGAATTGCTTAGTTCTGATATGAACATCACTCGTGCGTCGCTCATTACAGAGAACATTGCCCTTTGTGCCCAGGATCCTCGCCGTAGGAACAGCATTTTGAAAAAGCTGGTGCAGGAAATCTCCCCCATTACGGATACCTCGGTAAAATTGGAATTTAAAGACTTAGCAACTTGTAACCCCGATAGTAATGATAAAAAAGCAGCTTGGGTGGCTTTAGAAGAGGGTTTTGAGAAGCTTCTAGTAAAGGCTCACTGCCACTAAATACTGCGCTTCCTGAAGATGGAAAAAATATAATGTATGTTAGGATATTGGCCACGTACAGATGCAATCTGAGTTGAACTGGAGCACGGTTTGGATTGGGCCAAAGCACAATATGGATTCATTGATATGATAAAATCGAGGTTGAGAAAACACAACTTCTTCAACTCCAGGGTCTCTCTATGGAGATAATTCTAAATTTCTATTGGAGTTTGAGTAACTGCCATAGTCACTCCCTTTTGAGATACCTCAGATTTACTGGACCTTGACCAGAACATTGCGGGTCTTTCCGAGGCTCTTGTAGGCAGCCATAGCAGCGGCAGCGGCAGGGTTCTCGTAGGCTGTCTTGGTTTCCTATATGATGTTAATTGTTGTCCAAGGAAGGACTGTTCGGGTTCGTACCTCAGCGCTGTCCCAGCCAATCAATGCAAGGCCAACAGTAGGGCCGTCACCAATGCTCTTTCCACCCCAAGTGGGCTTGCCGAGAGCGGTAATGAGGTCAATCCAAGCCTTCTTGGCCTCCTCAGCCTTCGACTCGTCATCGAGGATCATGGTGGAGAACTGAATAAAGGGGGTTGGCGAAGCATCGGAGGGGAATTCGCCGACTTCGAATCTGCCAACAACAGGCAACTCTCCGCTAGCCTCAACATATTTGGCCTTCTTCTCCTGAGACCACTCGGAGTTAGAGAAGCTCTCGAAGTCCTCAGCCGACTTGAAGGCTACAAATTGTTAGACCCAATCACAAGTCATGGACCCGGATACTTACCAATGCATTGGACAAACTTGAATTCAGTAACCGCACCACCATCCTCACCAATAACCTGGCCAGCTGTGACACCAGCAACACCGGGCTGGGCCTTCAGCTCAGCGTCGAGAGTAGGCCATGCTGCCAGGAACTTGTCCTTGGAATCAGCAGGAATGGCGGGAGCGACGATGGAGAAGATGGGCATGATTGTGGAAGTTCTCGGTATCACGAGTGTTGTTTTTGTTGTTATTGGAATGGAGTGGAAGATGTGGAAGAGGCTGTTTGACTGTTGAGTTTATTGTAGCTGAGATTGTACTTGAAGGCTGATTTATATAGAAGATTGAAATAACTTGACACCGTATCCCTTGACCCTTTTTCGGGTTAAACGAGAATCCCGACACCGAATTCACAATAGTCAATGAGGCGTTCCCAAGGCGTCTCAGATTGTAAGTTGATTATGCGACTAGGATGTATACGGCGCCGTAGAGTTAAGAAACCCCTGGTGTGCCAAGATGGCTGAAGGCTCCGCCACGCCGTCAGCCTATGAGCGGTGAGTCGTTACGCGTAGGTTTCGGTTTCGGTCTCGGGTTCTCTTAGCCTAGTGTGCTTTTTTCCGCCACATGAACCATTGTACAGCATAAACCCATCGGTGTATATTCATTCATGTCATCAGAAATTATTCAGACTCAGTAATGAAAGAACTCCTAGCAGACAGCCTTACGGAGAGAATGTGGTGGTGTGAGAGACAGGGATCCAATCTTGTGGCATTCAGGGGCCGGATCAGATTGGTTTGTGATGTGACCACTATTGGATTCCACATCTGAGCTTAAACGGAAAGACCCGTACTCTATTCAATGAAATGTGGACTCTAATCTGGTTTCTTGTAGTTGAATGGGCGCAAGCAGTCAAAGTTAAGCCTTACGGACTTGTCGATCTTCACTGTGCCACATGGATACAAGGCATTGACTCCGGCTAGCTTCGGGATGCTGGCACTAATACACAACACAAGTGCCCATAATTCAGCCATGGCATGATATCCCGCTTGAAACATAGTTTATTCTTAGTCTGCTCACTCAATGCGCGCAAGGAATATGAAACGATTGGCTCGCATTCGTATATCTAGGCGATGCGGGGCGGAGTTAGGGGTTAGTGGTCTTTCCGAGCCCCCGCACGGTCGGACAGATGAACGAGTGCGAAATCGCGTAAGTTGACTCCCGGAGTCCGAAAATCACACAGGTAATTGGACCTAAATACGGTGCTTGCGTCATGCAATGTTCAATTAGTCTCTGCTGTTATTCTTGACTGGCGGTGAATATCTGATCTGTTGGGGCAGTGATAACACCCATTCGTCACCAAGCATTCGGATGCTGACTAGAACTACCAATCATTCTAGTTCAAGAACGATGAAACAAATTAAGTCTTTCCCCTACATTACTTTGAGTTTGGTGTGCGATGTTGAGACATCAGACCGCCATTTCTCGCCAACCAAAAGCACAATCTGAATACTATCAGATGTGTCGACAAATTGTGATAAGGCTCTTGTTGAGGAACCTATCAATCTTAGGACTGGGAAGAAATCTAAGTCATCTCTATCACGCATTTCATCCCGCTTGATGAGGAAGAAACATAAACCAACGAATTTCTAGGCTTCTACGTCAATAATATGGCTGACTTAGTATTCGGTTGATCCACGATACAATCGTAATTCAGTTTCATTGCACTGATGAGGAGAGAACACTCTCAGCTAGCCGTTTGCAAATCGTGATTTAAATACAGAAGTCTTAACATTTTGAGATGTGGCTAATCGACCAAATGATGTTAAAGCCACCAGTAGACATGCATGGATCATTGCATAGAAGAAATATCCACGAATACTAGCTTACTGATAGCGGCTAAGAGCCCAATACGAACTCCACTGATATGAGGTGGATGGTAGTATTGGGTATCAAACGAAGCCCCACTGACATTGTTGCAAGCGGGTTTGTTATTATATTATTAAAACAAAATAATTTAATGAAATATATGATTGGTAATAACATAACTTTGAGATTTCCATGTTTGAGCAGACAATGTGCTCAATGAGTGTGGAAACGAAAATTTGATATCACCAATAGGAATTTAAAGGAACCGGCAATTTGTGAAGGTATATCAGAGGTTACTGGAAGTAAATAGACGGAAATAAGGCAATCAAAACTTCTATTTAGGAACTTATAGCTGGAGTGAACTAAGTCTCGACGAAAAAGAAAAATTGAAGTGTTATGAGTAGCAATGTTGTCTCCTGTAAAATCAACATAGTGTTAGATTGAGGAGCAATTATTGTTCAGGGACATCATATTGAATTGTAAAGCTGGCTACTAGGAAAAAACAAGACGGAGACGAGTATTAATAGTGATATTGATGGTCCGTTATAAATTGATTACACCCTAACCCTAACCCTAACCTCAACCCTGGATCTTCTATCTACCAAGTATCAGGTCAGCTAAAAGTTTTCAAGTCCAGTTTTGAAACACAAATCACGGTGAAATAATACAAAATGTATGCCTTTACAAATTTCTAAGAGTTTTATATAGAGTAGGTACAGGATACAATTGCAAGATACACTAGTAAAGTGTTGATTTCACGTCCTTCGTTGTTGATGTGATGCAATATTGGGTTCCCAGCGGTAAGATATAGCAAGGCGAGCCGATAAATGAATCAAGTCTAAAGTAAATAAAAGAGGTTATTGTATCTGATGGATAAAAGTCAGGAAGATGTATGCGACCACGAGCGGGGATTTTGGCTCGTAGATTTTCCACCATTGGCTGTCAAGACGTAAAATAATTAATTAGGCATTATCTTTTAAATCATGATCTATGTTACTCGTTCATCATAAATCATTTTTCAGGAAATATCTGCGAAAAGAGTCCCCCCAGGTCAAGTTGGACTATCCCTAACGTCAATATTCCGTGATATAAATTGAAAACTCATCCTGCGCAATACGGGCTTTTCTTTCGGATCCACCCGCCCCATTTCCACAGAACAATTGGAGCCAATAAACACAAAACCATTGCAGTACCTGCTAGGACAACATTTCCCCACGCTATTCCAAGAGCATCGTACATAGTAGGTGCGAACAAGGGAAAACCGAAGCCAGCCATGGTACGGACAAATGCTGCCGCCCCAGTAGCGCTGGCTGCATATCGTTCATATGCATCGACAATGTATGTTTGGGCACACTGAAAGGATAGAATCAGCCCAAAAGCAAATATTAATGCCCCCAAGTTTGGAATAACCCAGTGAAGCCTCAGATGTGCTGCTACTCCATATAGGATTAACCCTGCTGGGGTGATGAATGCCGTTGGGAGCATCAGTGGAACACGGAACTCAGGTCTCCCAGGATGAGAATATCTTGTTTTCAGCGACCTATAAACCTGGAAAATGTAAGAATATTTCTTTATGAAATCTTAAAAACCTACCTTGTCAATTAATGGGCCAGATATTTGAAGTCCAAGTATAAAGCCTACCCCTAACGACAAATAGTTCAGGCTCGCTCGGCCTGGACTCTGATTATATTGTTCGTTCCACACAAGAGGAAAAGAAGCAAGACTAGACAAAAGTTAATAGGATTATACTGTTTCGGAAGCATATTGCTCACACAAGATACATTAAACCGTATAAGTATGCCCGGTAGAGAGCCGTGATTTGGATGGCCGGTTGAGTTGTGAGCATAATTACGGGCCGTCGGACGTTCTGACCAAAGGACCGCAAAAATGATTGTCCGACCTGTTCATACTCTGTATGCAAAGCTCTGTTGCCTGTTTCTTTTCTGAGATGTATAGCTTTTATTTTTAGAATCTTGGGCGGATATGTCTCCGGTAGAAACAGGAATGCAAGAATTTGGACAAGAGCATCAGCTGCCGAGACAGTCCAGAAGATCCAGCGCCAATTTAGATACTGTGTTATGTACCCCGCGGCTGTAAACTATTAGGCTAATGCTCCAAGCTGGTGAGATTGCATACCTATAGGCCCTACTGTTGGGCCAAGGAATGGGGCGAGACTGTAGATGGCTGTGGCTGTCCCACGCTCCTCGGCTGCCCAACAGTCACTCAGGACACCACCACCAAGCTTTAAAATTGGCATGTTAGTGTTCTTTGGCATTGAGGAGAGAGGTGAAGGATCACCATACCGCTTGTGGAGCACTGCCACCTAGCCCACTCAAGAAACGGAATACGAGAATTTGATGCTTGTTTTGAGAAAACCCACAGACTGTGTTAAAAATGAGATAAATCATGTTCGCTGACTGAAGAATAACCACACGGCCGTACATCTCGGACAATGGCGCTAAAATGAAAGGTCCGATGGCATAGGCAAGTAGAAAAATGGACATGACGAGATAGGATTCAAAGTCTGATGAGATGTTGAACTCGTCTGCTAGGTCCGGCAATGCCGGCGCAAGCATTGTAGAAGATACTGGAGATATAAATGTGAAGCAAGAAACTAGAACCGTGGCCAGCCATTTCTTTTGACGATTCCAATTTCTGGGGTTCGTTGGATCTTGCGGCCCATCCCATTGCACCTACAAAATTAGATCAGCTTCATGTGCTTGGCCCAGCTACTACAAGGAGACCCTATAGAGGCTCAAATATACGAAAATAAGGTTTTCTCACCAAATTAGGGTCTTCTTCCGGACCCTCTCCTTGCGGATTTAGGCTTTGATCACCAACCTCTTCATCGGTGGGATTTTCCCAGGATCCACGAGACCCATCCGATTGCTCAGTGAGGGAAGACAACGGTGTGGCATTTTGAAGAAGACTGCTGCGAAGTGGCTCACTGCCTTCAGGGCTGTTGAGCCACCAATATTCTTGCCGAGTCTTTTCATAGTTGTGAAGGGGATCACTCGATGAGTTCCAAGCTCTCCAGAGTGAAGATTTAGAGCTGGTGCGGGAGAGATTTCCGCTACTTTGTTGATGGTCCATTACTGGAAAGAAAATTCTCAACGAGAGCAAATGGAAACGAATGACTGTTTTGGTTGTATGTATTAATTTAAATGAAGGGTGCGGTTTATTGACTTTAATCAACAACTTTATATCTCACATTTCATCTATATATCTGATGAGAAAGTGATTTCTTCACCATCACCGGATTACCCATAGTGGCGAAGGGTTTAAAATTAGTGCCTAAGTGACGAAAGAGGCTCATCTCTGGGATGAGGCTGCACAAGAGTCTGCATAAGTCTGAGGCGATGCGATGTGAGTTGCAAGTTCCGCCGAAATTCCGCAAGCCGTACAAAGATCCCGGAGTAATCCGGAGCAATGACCACATCATAATCGCGTGCGTTAAAGTTTGAAGATCTCTCCTGCTGGACCATGCCCAAAGAGCCTGCCTGCATGGTCTTTGAGCTAATATGGCGGGCCTGTGTAAATCTGGGGGTCCTCGTCACGATGGTGGCTGACGCGATGCCTCTAAGCCCCATTCATCATTAGGCCGGCTAGTCTGTTCGTATATAGCTGTTGCCAAGAGCTCCAACGCAACCAAAATCGTAGCACAACCGTTTTTAGACTGGTTTCAAATTTCGGACGAAGAAACCAGAAACCGGTGCGTGGATGCCTGCCATTGGTGGGTTGGTCATGTAATTGCCCCAGTTCCAAGGCGTGGTTAATATAAGCTTATCTCGAGTTTCCGTAAATGGCCCGGCTCCAGATCCTTGCTACCCCAGCTGGTTGGACTGAAGCCATGTCCTCTTAAATCTTGTAACTTGGCCTTTCTAGAAGCTAGTTGGATGAACTAGCTGCTTGCTGAGCCTTCTACTGAACACGAGAAATGTGCCGCGGTAAAGTGTAGTCATGCAACGTGGTTACATCCATGACGCGGCCTCGAGATCCATCTCGTCTTTTTACTGCTCACTTGTCGCGTGACTTATATTCCTGGATTAATCAAGGCTGAATGGATCGATGGAGCACATGTGACATGTTACTATTCTGGGTGTCATAAGGCATACCTCTGGCAGTGCCTCCATCCAGTAGCTGGATCAAGGATGAGGGGGTTTCATGGCTGACGCCTTGGACATCAAATTTGGCAATTGAGGTAGGCGGAATCACCAAATACATGGTGATAGTTTGAATTGATTGTGACTGAGCCTGTGAAATGGAGCTGGTTGCTTGGACTAGGTAAAAACAGTCAAGCTGTTTGGTTTCTGGGGCCGGATTTGTTGTCAGCTTCCAAGAAATGATAAAAGGGTCACATCAACTCGAATGCCCTCTGAAGTCCTTTATTCTCATAAGACACTCGTTTAATACCTAAACCCTTTAATTAGGCCTTGCACCGCTTTCTTGAAAAGTCTCGACCTTTTTACTAATCACTCCAATCGTTTCAACGGCGTTTGCGGCCAAATCACAAAAATGCGAATTCTTGTCTGCCCTTCGGGCTTCAAAGGAAGTCTTCAGCCTAGTATAGCTGCCAATTGTATAGAGGCAGGTATTTTGGCTGTGGAACCGGATGCCACCGTTCGCAAAGTTCCCCTGGTGGATGGTGGCGAGGGCTTTACCCACGCTATCGTCGCATCAACTGGAGGAAGCATTCATGATGTCACTGTCACTGGACCCGTTGGGGATCCCGTGCCATCTTTCTTTGGTGTCTTGGGTCCTACTGGAGAGCCGTGCACCGCTGTTATGGAGATGGCCGCAGCTGCAGGATTGAGCTTGGTGCCCGCTGGCCAGCGAGACCCGGGTACTACTACATCTTTAGGAGTTGGAGAACTCATACTTGCTGCTTTGGACGCTGGAGCACGCAGAATTCTCATCGGGTGTGGGGATTCTGGCATTTGCGATGCAGGCGCTGGCATGCTTCAAGCTCTTGGAGCAAAGCTGTTTGATACAGATGGACAACCACTTCCCACTGCAGGGGGTGGCATGTCGCTGATTCAACTTGGCTCCATTGATCTTTCAGATGTAGATTGTCGCATCCGAAGTACCCAGATAGATGTCGCTGTCAATTGGCACAATGTGCTTGGGGGACCAAAGGGTGTTGCTCGTGTCTTTGGAGCCCAAAAGGGAGCCACTCCGGAACAAACAGACCTGCTGTCGCTCGCGATGGAAATATTCGCCGAAATTTGCGGCCCAATGCTGAAAGACAAGCATACCCGATTCACTCCAGGAGGTGGTGCTTCTGGGGGCCTCGGCACTGGACTACGACTGCTTGGAGCACATTTGCGACCCCGATATGAGGTTGTGGCCGAGTATGTTGATTTGCATGGAATATTTAACGACTGCGATCTTGTTTTGACGGCTGAGGGGGGCATTGATGACCAAACTCCGCAGGGGAAGATCCCTGCCGAGGTGGCAAGACTTGCCAAGGAGCATGGCTTGCCAGTCATTGCCATCGCCGGAACCATCGGGCCAGGTGCAAGGGTCAACTACGACATTGGCATTGATGCATTCACTTGTATTATTCAGCGTCCTATGACCCTTGATGATGCCGTCAAAGAAGCAGAGAAATTGACGCAGGAGAGTGCAGAGTGTGTAATGAGGATCGTGCAAGTGGGAAGAATGCTTGGCAAGGGCCGAGACGGCCCCCGTTAAATAACGCACGACGATGATGAATTAATTAATGTTGGAAATGAAATAATGCCCATGGATATCATGCAAACTCTGAATTTAATAATTCTCCGGTCCCTTCTCCTTTTTAAATAACACTTGCTTTGAGTGGTGTTCTTCCTTTTTCGAGTCTTGATCTATTCCGGCATCTGTATCCGATCAAACCACCTTGCCACTAAATCTGCATTCAACTCCGCCAAGCTCCTCAAATTGTCATATACAATATGTTCAACACAGAAGCTATTATTTCGTTAGTTGGTTTCTGGTCCTTCGAATTCATTAGCTTCAGTACACATGTTTACCTCGGAAGCCCACGGTGTTTTTCCCTCACTAGTAAGGAGAGGTTTGCATTTTGGGGAGCTAACAACCCTGCGCCCCAATTCAAAATGACACAAAGGAGAGGTGCTATTTTAGGGCACTCATTTATGTGCTCCACCTATCCAATATTCCGTGCTTACATTGTTTATCAACCTCGGAATGTTTGCTCCGTGGTTGGCCTTATCGACTCTCAATTGATGCATTAAGGCCAACTGCAGTTAGTTTCTAATTGGATAAATTATCATATTAGGATCTTTTGTGTATTTGGCTACAATGGAATACTTGGGACAACTTTTGGCAGGCATGTTGTAATGGAGGTCAAACTTTTTGCATTCAGCTCCTGCCAGACTGATGGTTTTGAGTCGCCAAGGAGATCAATAAAGGTGGGCCAAGGATCGAGCGTACCAAATACAAAAGTAGTATATAGGATGGCAGGAGGGAGTTTTATTCAGTTGTAAGAATATTTCCCATATCTCAAGTTGATTTGTAAAATAGAATTAAATAGCAGGCGACAAAGACATGGAATATCCCAACCTTACACATTTGAACTATAAATAACGACTGCTTTGAAAGAATAGTTGGCTCATAATAGTGAATTACAGCTCTTTTGAGCTCTGATATACTTTTATAGTCCAGCGTTTTGTCATAGCCTTTGTGTGCGCAAGAAAATCGGCCCTCGAGGGGGCGGTACAAGTTGCTCGTCAGCCTAAAATGCGCTCTCGCATAAGCTTGGCGCGCTTATCAGCTTGGCACGCACATCGCAACCACTGAAACCCCTGTCACGGCAGAAAAGCTGAGACGGGCGCCTAAAACAGGCTGGAAACCCCCCAATGAGAATGAGCGGCTATGCTTTGGCCTCTGGGGCTGCGGCGATTGACGGAAGATCCGTTCTGTATCAGGCACGGTATTTGTTGATCATCGGAGCGGAGACCAGGCGTGCCATGAATCACATGAGTAAAAAGTGCGGCCAAACTTCAAGAGTGAATACGAAATGTTTGTTTGTTTGTGCCAGCACAAGATCAAGAGTATTGTTTGGAACTATTGGACGATTTTAAACTCACAGCCTGTCCGGCCTCAGATGAGCATAGCTATCGTCGGGACTCCAGGAATTACTAACTGCAGCCTTAAATCGCTGGATAGTCAAAGCGTCTTTTTTGGTTCTTTATATAGAAAAAAGGGGCGTAGGATCTACAGCGCCGAATTGAAATCCCCCTGCATTTGCAAAGCGCCAAAGCTCGGCTGAGACAAATGTGCAAGACATTCGTCCGTTATGATGCTGTCGCCTCCCCTCAGGTTTTATCCATGATTGTCGCCGCGTCTTTCTCGCTCACTCGCCTTTCAGCCTGAGATAACCTTGGTGAATTTCTTCACCCAGCGCTTTAACAGTCTTGAAGGGATCTGATCTGCCCACAGCCTACATCGCAAACCACAATTGGCGATGACATGGGCATTGCTCTCCCTGCTAGTCGCCTGTTTGGCAGGTATTGCCCAGGGGGATGACTCCTCGTCTGAGAGAATCTATCAGCGCCGCAAAGCTCACAAAGATAGGCCCTGTCCCCGTTCGTATTATTTTGGAGCCTTGCTGACCTTCTATGTACCGGTCGTGCTCGGGGATTATCTGTATGTTGAAGGGGGCCAAGTGTCGAATTATGTAAATGGAACAGTCCCCAAGGGCGAACAGGAACGTCTGCCGGGTAAGTGAACATACTGACCATCTCACTGGAATGCCTCTTACAAAAACCCAGTGAATGCTACGTTGTCGATTCCGCTTCATAAATCTTGGACAAATTTGACGGTGGAATTCAAAACAATAGAAAAGCCAAATGGCCTACCGCCACCAGCTGATGGAGGCAGCCTTGTGTCGAATCCTGCTACAGGAAAATTATACCGTTGGGGCGGTCAGCGTAACGACGGCACTGTACAAGCAAGCCCGGTTTATGCGCCGCTTTATGAGTTTGAGTCTGATGACAGTGGCGGCGGTCGTTGGCGGACCTCTCAGCCTTCCAACTCCACGCTATTTGAAACCCTTTTGCATGGGATCAATACAGCATCAACATCTTGCAACGGCATGGGACTTTTTATTGGGGGTGTAGCCATTTCTGGTACAGAACCCAACTTTGACTTTACAAATGAGACAGCAGAGAAGGTCTATCTCCAAGGGATTCTCACATATAACATGAGCAGTCAGGTATGGGCTAATGAATCAGCTGTCGGGATGAATCCCCTTGGGTTTGTAAATGGGGGAGAGGCAATTTGTACTACGGATTTTGGAGTAAACCCCCTGGTGTTTGTTCTTGGTGGCATGACAGCTATGAGACAAGGCGGTCCCATGTCTATGGTCAATATGGAAGATATTACCATTTACGATACCGTCAATAAAACTTGGTATTCTCAAAGAACTACCGGGGAATCACCGGCTGGACGGGTGAATTTCTGTTCTGCTGGTCTCCCAGGCCCCAATGGCACATATGAGATGTAAGTTGAAATTAATCTGTCATCTGACGTATCATTCCACTAATAAACCACTCAATTTCATATACGGTGGGACATCAAAGGTCAATAATCAGAGCGAAAACCCCGAGGATATGTGGGTTCTATCTATGCCGGGATTTCATTGGTTTCGCATCAACGGTACATTCATGCCCCGGGAATGGCCAATATGCAATGTAGCAGGCAGAAGTCAGTTACTTGTTTTGGGAGGCAAGGACTCCGACACTGGTTGGAAAAGCGATGACCCTTGGGCTCGCGCTCTCGGTGTTTTTGATCTGAACAACTTAAAGTGGAAGGATGGGTATGATGCGGATGCTGACAACTGTACATCGCCAGATATGGTAAGAGAATGGTATAAAAATGGGTATATTATCTGTGACCATATTTGCAATTAGTGCTAACTTCTGCTAGTGGAGTAGATTCAGTAAACTGGTCGAACAAAGACCTCAAGACTATTTTTGTGACTAAAAAAAGTATCTTCCCTTTGCCTATGGTATCAAGAAGATACCAAGTGTGGTCGGTATTGTCTAACGAGTCGTCAATAGGTGTAAATCCGACTGAAGATTTGACTGTGAGACACCCCGAAAGGACTTCTATTAATGCAGTCATTGGAGGTGTTGTTGGAGGCGTGATGTTTATATGCACTGTGGCTGCTGGCTTCTACTTCTATCGTCGTCGGTCGCGGTCATCCAAAAGTTTACAGGACGAGAAGCTCGACATTGAGCCTGAAGAACTAGGTCCCCATGTAGTTCTACAACCACCACCATGGGAATTAGAAACTCGCGAACAGCCTGTTGAACTAGACGGGACGAGCCGTTCAAGCTAAGCTTATATGGAATTAAGATCGCAATTAATTTAAAGGAGAAAGAATAGTTGAGAGGAGCGGTCTTTTGGGTATTGCAGTCCAGCTGTTGGATTTACTATACGAATGCTGCATTGACCAATGCCACAACTCGGATTCCGTATCAATTTGAAAAAAGGACTGTTGGAAATTTGTATAAGGATAACCATCGCTGACGGACAGGCTGTCACCATCCACAGCTGATTTTGTATGATAGGGGGATGGGCACCTTCTTCACGCTGACTCAGGCATGGACTCGCTTATTCAGAGTCTAAAAAGCCTAGCTTTCATTTTAATAGCTCAAAGAGCATATGATTAATATTATTCTGATGGCACACACAATCACTGGGTTCGAGAATCGGCATGGTGCTAAAACTCTTCCCTGTCAATTTCATCCAAATTTACAGGTTGAGGTTTGATAAATTAGAAGTTAATAGTACATTGTGGTCAATTATAATATTAACGCTTCCTGAACATCAATTCAACCGGGTGTTGTTGCAAAAAGAAAACGCTATAACGAGATAGATTTTCCATCTCAGCAACTATAATAGGCTCGATGACCTAATCTAGCCGAAACTAACCCATGCTCTTGCGATGTCTATCAGCGTAACGGACTAGCATCCCTATCACTGGGCGATGTGCGTAAGTATTGTTGACGCATGGATAAACCTCACGAATAATGGAACCATAATTCATTGTTTTACGTATAGGGGGGGCGTTCGATGTGGATCGGAACACCTCCGGCAACATATCCGGGTTAGTAAAACCAGCAGCTCGTTGGGGAACAGCGACAAAATTGACAGATTAATGTTGTTCTCGCACCGACCAAACAGGACTTCTGTGTAAGACTTGTGGCTCCTAATCATTACTATCTTATTGTAAACACAACTTCCCCGCATCGTTCAAGCCGTAGAGTGTATTTGTTCCTGGATAATTTGTTGCAGGACCTCATTTTTTCGCACAACATCCGTTGTGCCGCTGCGATCGTCAAAAACTTCATCCATTTGCTCCAAAGTCTTCCCAGTCGTCTCAGGCACGCAGAAGAATGTCCAAATGAATGAAAGCAGACAGAAGGTTGCAAAGAAGACATATGCTCCAAACCCCGTCTTTTGAATAAGTGGTGGAGTGATAAGGCCGATAATAAAGTTCCACAGCCAACCTACTTTTGTCAGTATTCGAAGCCAAGGATATGCAAGTTGCTTGATTTAAGATAGAAATACGTACTACCGCATGTGGCAAGAGCGACACCCTTTGCTCTGAGAGAAGATGGAAAGACTTCTGAGGGCATTGCCCATGGCACAGGTCCCCATGTGCAGCCAAAGGCGAGCATGTAAAAGAGCAAAAAGGCCACGCTCGTCCATCCCTCGGGTTTGTGTGCTGGCCAATCATGGGAGAATTTTCCCACAAGGATAGCAATGATAACATGGGGGATGCCCATGCAGATACTTCCAGCCAAAAGTAGTTTTCTTCGACCAAGTCTATCCATCGTCCACAGGCTACTCAAAACTCCAAAAAGTTGGGTGACATTGAGCACACCTGACATGACAAGTTGCATGTTGTAATCGAGGCCCATAGTTTTGAAGAGAGTCGGTGAGTAGTAAATGAGAGCGTTGATACCAACAAATTGTTGGAAAAACATGCTTCCCACGGCAACGTGTGTACGCCGCCAACATCCCGCCCTGAAGCAATCCACCCAAGAGACAATTTCTAGTTGAATTTTGCTCCCGAGATCAGAACCTTTGACAAGGGTCGGGTGTCGGTCGTTCATGACTGTTGCCTGGAAGCGAGATTCAGCAATGATTTCAATCCATTCTCGGCGAACGCGCTCATCGGATGTAGGGAGCTGGCGGAGCTTGGCAAGCGTAGCAAGGGATTCTTCATGGCGCTCCTTTGATGCGAGCCATCGAGGAGAATACGGGAGTAGGATGGCGCCAAGCCCAAGAAGTACACCAGGAAGAATTTGCAAAAGGAAAGGCAATTGCCAAGCCCAATGATTAGAAATTTCTTTTGTACCGAATGTGATCCAGAACGAGACAACGATTCCGACAACGATAGACAGCTCTTCAAAAACAAGAAGGGTGCCTCGAATCTCTGGGGGAGAGATTTCAGAAATGTAAATTGGGATCACCATTGAAAGCCTAATAGTTGTTAATAGAAGTAAGCATTCCCTACCTGCTCCAGGAGGGACTTACATTCCGATTCCAATCCCTCCAATAAGTCTACCAACTGTGAGCATATTATAGTTCACCGCCGATGTCTGAAGAGTTGATCCGACGGTGAAAATAGCTACTGCCAGCATAATCGATCTCTTTCGAGAAATCCAATCGGCGATCCAGCCTTGGTTAAGGGCACCTGCAAATGCGCCCAGGGGAATCATCGCTGTCATGAGGCCTTTCTTGAATCCTGAACCAGCAGCAGTATCGGACACCTCTGGGAAACGGTCAAGAAACTGGTCCATGACGAGAGTCACGGAAACGACACCTTGGTCATAACCGAAGAGGAATCCGCCGATGGCTGCGAATGCGGCACATAGTGTAACATAGTTAGAAGCAAAAATGCCCCGAAACCCTTCACTACGTAAGTTTATTATCCATGATATGTCTGGCATAGGTTCAAGTCAAGTACCGGGTGGTCCATATGGCTCCAGCTGCTGCGCGGTAAAGGATGTCTCTTGGTGTTTCACAGAATGAAACGATTGAGCATCGGTTTTATCGTCCCGCGTTTCCATTTTAAGCCCACCTGGTAATATTCGATAAGAACAACCTGGGGTACAATGGGGTGACCGCTAAAAGCAATGAGAATAAGAAATAAGACAAACGATGGTGTCTTTAATGGATGTTTGAGGAAGCTGTAACTCTAGCGAAAGACGAAAACAACATCGGGCGTAAGTCAATAAATAAGCACACGCTGACTCGCTGATCTCTCCGTAGAATAAGTGATGAACAATTGGGACTACATGTCACTCGGGAAATCTCAACATGAATACAGCGGGGGTGAGTTCAAAGCGGGGAAGGGGGTGTCCGCTCATCAATCCTCTCAGTGTGACACGAAACGGATGAACTGGGATGACAACAGGCTAATCGTGCCACTATGGTCTATTCGATGTATTTACGGAGGCCAAGGCCAAGTTCTGATGTATTGTTAACTCGGCCCGCATGAATAGAGGATTGAATTCGTGGCCATCGATTAGGTTTCATTTGTAAGAGACCAGGTTTGTAGTTTATTCTTATTTACTTATTGTAGAGTGAAATGCTTTCTCGGACAGTGTTGCCTGTTTCTTTCATCACTTTATTTATACATTTAAATTTGAATACCTGATTCTCTAAGAAATTATGGACAATCCGTTATGTCTGAATGTCCAAAATCCACAAGCGGCCTGTATTCCTTGCCTACCAACAGTACCAGACCAAGTCGCGAACCTGGTGATGCAGGGATTTCCTGAATTAGATGCCTATACAGAGAGTAAATATACCCACCGTAGTACTTCTATACATTGACCCCGTTGCCTCAAATTCCCGTATGAACCTCTTGTATGATGCATCGTAAATTAACAATGGTGTTATTTTTCTCAGATGTGGTGAAACTCGGGGCCCCGCAAACCCCACGGGGACACTGAATGGTCGTCATGAACATCCGGGGAGTATCCCTAATTCAACCCCATCGCGGATGTCGGGACGGCGTTGCATCCCTGACTGCGGATTCATTCCAAATAAGTATGGGGCTATGGGTCGAACACAGCCTTAATAAAATTGAGGTACGGTACTGCCAAGGAGTGAAGGCCGTACGTAGACTGACCATCGCAGTCCAAATGGAGACCCCATCATCAACAGGAATATTTCCGCCGAACGTGCACCAGATTTAGAGAAATTATGGGGCTGGAGCTGAGGTATCAATTGCGATTGGCGTGGTTCCCAGAATTATCCCGTCACTGACCTCATGTCCGAGAGCAATTGCCGTTAGCAAATAGCAGACATTGAGGGTGTGATTTTGTCGTGCTAACTGAGGTCTCCAGCCACTTGACAGATCACCGGCTATACCGTAATGAGGCCATGTAAATCGCGAGAGGGAACACGCCATGTTCATGACCCCACCGAACTTCTTCCAAGAAACGAAACGACGTAGAATTATCTTATTACCAAGAGTAACTAACTGTAGATAATATTCACACGCATTCCCAATGTCTGAGTCTCTATCAACCGGCAATGTACGCGTTATTTCTGACATCTGTTTTATTTGTAGATTTGGACCGCATGTCCACGCTGCCACCGACGCTCTCTCATGATGATTATTCACTAGCACCGTCTGACCCTCCACCTGGCCGCCTGTGCATTATGACCAGGCTTGTAATGCTCTTAGAGGGGTCGGTTACATCTTCCGCAATTTCGGCCTTGTTTCCGACAGTGAATGTATAAATGCAGGCCACTCGCACCCCCTCACCCCTCACCCCTCCACATTGATGGGCCTTCGTCTGCCTTTCCACATGACAACGTCAAATTCTGGTCCAACTCAACCCCATCTTTGGGCCAACAGTGACCGATCCGAGGGTCGGAGTACCAAACCCACGCGCGCTACCTATCGGACACTTATTTCTGGTTTTTGGACTTCCCCTCAACGCCAGCGCCAACTGGGGCACTCATTCAACCTGGACCGAACCGCTGTAACGCCAAGTTATTAGATCGAGAGTGGATGATAGGGCTTGGCACGGATAGCGGCCAAGTCTTTCTCTCGGCTCGCGGTCAAGCGACGGTCTACTCTCCGATGGCCTGAAGACGGAGTTTATTCCCGACCCCATGCCATCGATACCGCTGGACAGTCAGATTCATGTTCTTGGTGAGAACCCAATCGTAATGAATAATCACGTGACGGTTCGAGCCTCGGCCCGAGCCAAGCACCGATATGCGCTGCGGCGGCGGCGGCGGCGGCGGAATATCGTAAGAATCAACCCGGTATGTCTGGGCCGTCTTAACTTATAAAATACCACTCCCTCTTTAGAATTACATGGCATCTTTAAAATTTGGTGCATTGCAAATAGTGGAGTTCTTGGGTTAGTCGAGGGACCTACAATTATGGCCCTGACAAGAATAACATCAGCGACTGTTACCAGAAAGTACTATCTACTAAAACGAGTATAATGAATATCAAACTATATAGGGAAAGATCCTAAATTGAAGCAGTGCTTCACGATGGCGGACCTACGATTTGCGCCATAACTTGAGCTAACCTCCGTTGGTAGGAGGCAACCATTTTGATCTCTGCTGGCGAATATTAATAAGCGATAAATGGAGCATGATCTCGCAATTTTTCTCCTTCTCACTTACGAAAGCATACACCGGTTCTTAGCTTTCCTCCAAAAAGAAATAACAATCTAATCCTCGATTGTTTAATATTAATTTTATAAATGTTTGATAGATACGCAAAAATGTGGTACAGCCAACAAATTGCTGCACGTGAAGCCAATTATGCTAGGATGTCAAGCGCCGCACACATTAAGAGGCTCTGCAACCTCTAGTTCTCAAACAATGCAGTGTATTAGAGACTATGTCCCAACTTTCAGAGTAGGTGTGAATAGTTTAGCAAGCAAGAACCAAAATGGTCGTGGCTGTGATAAGACAAATAGGTGCAGGGATGCAATCCCTGTCCTTCAGCACCAGGCATCCACCATAAACAGGCCACAAGTTATGCTGGTGAGATTTGGTCCAAAATGGAAGGTGTTGATCAAATGTCACGTTTCTGCTGCAGAAATTTTCGTACTTGAATCAGAATGTTACCTATAGCTTCCCATTCTAATCTTTCTCGCACCCATTAATCTTGTGTCAGACAATCCGCTTCTGTGAGGACAATGATTACCGAAGAACTTGCCAACGCATTTCGCTCTGAGCGGTTGATTTATCGCTCACTGGAAGACAATGATCATGACGCAAACTTCCTCGATACGCATATAAATAATGATGCAGCCAGTATCGCTCTCTCTGATATCGCCATGATCAAGCCAAGAAACAAGAAATACGCCAGCCACATGATTGATAAGCTTCTCCAATCCGTTTTAGCCATGATGATATGCTTGCCTGTCTCCGAGGCGACTGAAAGCACATCTGGTGGAGAGAAGGATAAAATGTCGGACCCAGCCCCCATCGGCTTCATCGTGGTTGGCATGGGCAGCACACCTGTGCACCAGATGCAACACCGGTCCACCAATATTGGTATCTGCTTGGCGGCACCATACCAGAACAAGGGTTACGGTGGAGAAGCCATCAATTGGGCTCTAGACTGGGCGTTCAAATACGGAGGATACCACCGCGTTGGCATCAGAACGGTGTCCTATAATGAGCGAGGAATACACCTGTACAAAAAGCTCGGGTTCGCCGAGGAGGGGCGCAGTCGTGAATCCCATTGGTTTGATAGGAAGTGGTATGATCAAGTTAGTTTTGGGATGTTGGAGAGGGAGTGGGCGGCTTTGAGGGGTCTGCAGGAAGATTAAAAACATGATCTTAGTGCGTCCTATTGAACGGATTTCCCAGAAACTTTGTTTTAAGTCTAAAATGCTTCAAGACTATCCATTTTCAAAATTTCAGAATAACTTTTACTTGTTCTCTCATCCAATGACAAAGCAACAGGCACAATTACTACTCTCAAGTAACTCTAAACAGACAGCTACAGTGTATGTTGTAAGAATGCCGTTTAACTGGTGGAAGGCTCAGGATATCGAATTTCTGAGTCCAGGATCCGATGGTGGCAGCGGTCAATACGAGGCCTTTGATGTCTATTAAGTAACCGAACTTGCATCAAAAGGAAAGCACCGAGAAATGGGTCGACAATTGCGTCTCGACCCACCCAACCCCCGGTAGCGATGAAGATCTGCGGCACTTCCAAGTTTCATCGAGGAATTACTCAGCCAATTTCGAAAGTCACACACTGAGCAGAACCCTGTTTGGTTTGATATTGCCAGCAGGCACTTCTGCTGCGTGGACGCGAGGTTCCCACTCCTCGGTTCTTCGTCTTGATTAAGACATTGTCACAACTGGCATATGGATCAGGTTAATGCATGATCCACTTCCAACAAAAGCTGCATGCTGGCGTATAATAAACTTTACAGGCTTATCTGTGTTAGGAGCCTCCACAGCCAGATGCAAAAGACTGTGCGTGAAAGGCAAACTTGTAATATTAATGAGTTCGAAGTCAGTGTACAGTCATGAGAATCCCGGAGACGAACCAAATTCGAATTTTGCATTGATGCTTGTGCTTTAAGCCGCATAATAGATCATAATACTCAGACCGACTTGAATATTTTTATAGCCAGAGGTTGATATGCAAACGACCACAAGAACACCATCGTAGATAGCTCCCACATCACCTCTACCACATTGAATGCGCTTACAAATAAGAAAGCAATAGCAACTCAAGACTGACAAATCGATTTAGACAATTGGCGGGCAGACCGCGTAAAAAGCTGCGTGCTGGTAATCAGAGTGGAGGGCGTATTGAATCCGGGTTAGCACTATATTGCTTATACGCGTCAAGGAGGAACAAGGAGGGCCAAAATTGGGGGTGTGGAATTTTCTACACACGTGATGATGTTCATGTGAGCGGAAACGCCCTTAAAGAATACCGAACGATGGGGCAGTCTAGAAGCTTGGAGGCGAAGAAAACACCGTTCGCCACGGAGGTGACTTCGTCGTCACTTGCTGATGCGGCTCTCTGAAAGACCGCAAGGCGCGGAAACCAGGATCCAATGTAACATCGCCAAGGAATAACCAGGGGTTCTAATGTCCGCCAGTGTCACGATCTACGCCGCACCTGCAAGAGTCTGCAGATGGCCGTGCCAACGGTCATGAGCCGCCCAGAACAAAGACCGGGAATAATGAAAGACCGCCCAGACGGGCGGACGAACCCGCCGACTACGCTAACGGCTCTGCTATGTGGGCCAATCCACTCATTAAGAAATCGACAAGCAGTGTATCTTAGACCTCAAACGGTCGGTGCCGGGCAATAAAATGTTGCAAGCCAAATGCATCTGCGCAAGGTATCAATACTTAACACTGCAGTAGTTCTTACATTACATGCGAACCAGCCGCTGCTGATAAGACGACTGAATAATGACATTACCCAACTACCCTTTTCCGCATTTATATTTTTGCGCTCGATATTATTCCTCCTGGTCCTACCCTATCATTCACCGTTAGTGAATACGAAGTCACAGTTCAGGTAATAGAAGAGGGTAGGAAATGTCACCACTGTGAGAAAAATGGTAAAAAACAGGGCTTTGTCCAATGATGAAAACTTTAAACGGCATTAGGTACATATTTTTCATCATGTCTATTTTATCATGTTTCCTTTTTTTCCGTCATGCGATTGATTATCTGGGAAGTTTTCACCGACTACCACTCGCTGCTTTGGGCCCAACACGCGTCATACGGACAAATCTATTTGATAATGAATGGAAAGCAAGGCACCCTGACTGGTCTGAAGTTAAGAAATGTCCGGCATTGATCGAACTAGACGATTAAACGATCAGCGCCCCACTGGTCCGTTCCCTTGCGACCGGCATTTTTTTGACCGCGTCGGCCCATTTCAAGCCCACACGGACAATATCTTGTCCGTAAAAAAGGCGTGTCCACCGTGATGCTGGGGCTGCGATGTATAGTAAAAGGGCAATCCGAGCCGCCTGATCATGAAGTTGCCGCTTGTATAATGCAGCTTTCCGGCCGCCCGGAGGGAGAATTGAGATACCATGTGTTAGTTTCCTTGGCGGAAACTCGTCAACCGCCTGATGCGGTAGGTTGGTAGCTTTTCGCCAAGCCGTGTAAAATGTTGCCAAGCCAGGCCATCCTATTTAGCCAGGTACTTTAAGTTGCCACGTAGTTTTGGTGTGAAGCCTTGTACTGTAGCCCAAGCCACTGCATTTTGCCAAGCCATCTGTGAACGACCTACCATGCTTCTTGCCATGGGCATCGCAACTCCAGAAGCAGAGCCTCAATTGCTCCAACGTCGGTTGCCATTTTTGAGATCTCCAAGCCTTCAACCATTGTTTCGGTAGATAAAGCCTGGGGAAGTCTGTCGATCAGCAGACAGGCTCCATATACGGTGGAATCCGACGCGTCTGTCTCCCCCCCATTTTCTAACCCCGGGTTCTCCGTAGGACTAGATGGTCTTACATTGCGGAGACTCCACAAATTTGGGATGCCCCCCCAGTGACCTTGCCATAGCGGTCCGCGGAGAATTGGGGTTGTGTGGGCCTGAACAGAACATAAAAACGCTGGCGTCTCCTTGCTCAGTCGCGTTCTCTGCTACTACAAGAGACTTTCTTCTTCATCCTCGCCCAGAATGTCGTCAGAAGCCTCCTTCCTCGGCCTCCGCGGCCATGCCCTTCGTGTAGCTCAGATCGCGCTGGTCGTTGCCCCCGGCTTTACTCTATTCGGCTACAACCAAGCCGGCGTTGGCCCTCTGGCCACCCTCCAGTCTTGGGTTCACCAGTTTCCCGAAATTGACACCATCAACACGACGGGAGCAGTCAAGTCTCAGCACTCCACGAGCAAAGGTGCCGTCATTGGATCCTTCCAATTGGGCGCTCTGATTGGAGCTCTCTCCTGTATCTGGCTGGGAGACAGACTCGGCAGACGCAAGTCTGTTTTCCTGGCAGCTTGCTTCACCCTTGTCGGATCTGTCCTTCAAGCTGCCTCCTACAGCCTCGTTCAGTTTGTCATCGGTCGTATCCTGCTCGGCGTTGGTGTTGGTCAATTCAGTGTTGCAATCCCCGTCTGGCAAGCTGAATGTTCCTCCGCCAAACACCGTGGTCGCGATGTCATCACAGCCGGTATCTTCATGTGTCTCGGCTATGCCTTGTGCAACTGGATCGACTTCGGCTTCAGCAAGATTCCCCATTCATCTCTGGAGTGGCGATTGCCAATTGTCTTGTCTCTGTTTCTCTCTCTGACGATTATGGGATCAATCTTCTTCCTCCCCGAGTCCCCAAGATGGTTGGTGCGCGTCAACCGCGTATCAGAAGCCACCGCTGCCCTCTCCGCTCTGAAGGGCGTTCCCAGCTCGGACGAAGCCATCCGCACCGAAATCGCCCAAATCGAATCCTCGCTCGAATACAGCTCCGACAAAGATGCATCATTGATGCAAATATTCTCCAAGACGGACGATGAGAAGCTGCTTTACAGATTCTGCCTGTGCATTGCCCTGCAGTTCTTCCAGCAAATGTGCGGTGGCAATCTCATTTCGGTCTACGCGTCCACCATTTTCCAGGAGAATCTGAAACTGGGCGGCGACCTTTCCAAGATCCTAGCTTCATGCGCCCTCACCTGGAAGTTTCTCTGCTGCTTCATTGCCTTTTTTGCCATTGACAAGCTCGGCCGCCGAGCAGTATTCATGATCAGCGGAACAGGCATGTCGCTATCCATGGCTGCATTGGCTGTCAGCACCAGCTTCCCATCGTCAAACCACAGCGCCTCCATCGCCTCTGCATCGTTTCTTTTCCTCTTCAACCTGTTCTATCCCATTGGATTTTTGGGAGGAAACTTCCTGTACTGCACCGAGGTCGCCCCTGTCCGTCTCCGTGTCGCCATGTCATCCATCTCAACAGCAAATCACTGGCTCTGGAATTTCGTTGTCGTCATGGTCACCCCTGTTGCCATTGAAGAGATTGGCTTCTACTATTACATGATGTACGCCATCATTTCGGCTTTGATTCCGATTTCCGTCTACTTCTTCTACCCCGAGACAATGAACCGCAACCTGGAACTTCTGAATGACGTTTTCCGTCAAGCTTCATCACCATGGAAAGTGGTTGCCTTGGCCAGGGCTCTGCCGGAGGGCGAGATTGTCAATGACCACAGCTCTAGTGACTCGGGGAAAACCTCGGTCGAGCAGAAGGAACTTGCATGATTCAAGTCCACGAGAGCATCGTATCACGAATCGCCCATTGGTGTAAATCGTGGGCCTGTGGCAAGCGTTGGTAGGTGATGTGCGAGAAGGAAGGTTATGACACTTAAAAAATAAAAATGTATATATGTTTTTGCTCTATTGAGGGTATTCGAGGTTCCTCCAGGGGCTGGTCTTTGGGGAGGTGACGCAGGCGTGTCCTACCGCGACTTGAGAGTGGATAAGTTTTAGGGAAGCGGATTGCGGGGGAGGTTTCGGCAGAAGCGAGCGCATTGATAACGAGTATTTGGGTCAGCAAGGGACGCACAGGTGAAGAGGAGGTATAAGCGGAGGGCGCTTTGTCTTTATTGGTCGACAACGCTGCTGAGCACGGGGGAGATTAAGTAATATTACTCCGTATTCTTAAATGAAATGGAAAGCTGCCTACTATTCACCTAGACACTAAACTATCCTGGGGGGAAGGTGTGAAATTTTGTTTTTCCGCAACCTAACTAGGACCATATTGCGCCCAAAGTGCGGTGGACGGTGCCTTCGGCGATGCACTTGAAGAAATCATCATGTTGAATGCCTGGGGATTTTCGCTTTTCTTCATCATTCCGGAGTCCTTACGCTGTGTTACAGGTCCGCCTTGGGGGGAGATATAACAGCTAGCTGAGTTTATGTATGTGCAGTGCGATCTATGTAATAGCTGCTGCATGCATAGCCTTCTTGCATTCGAAACTTGCACAATTAGAAACAATGCGCCCCTCGACTTCTTTGCAATCGCAATATTACAACAAAATGCCGCCACTTCTGCATCCCCATATAACTGAGATGGCGCGTTACACCCAAGACTAAGTTTACCAGCTATATGGTTGAGCTTCTCTGATTTAAAAATAAACTTTCAGCAGGAGAGAGTGATGAAATTTTGACCGCTGGTTGGATCAAGGGACGTGACTACAGCCTACCCGAGAGCTCGATGACCTAAATACCTGTGGGTGTTATTATTTATTTGTTTCTTTTTCTTGTTCTTGCAGACATATGATTTTATTTGGCCATTATGAATACTTTTTTCAGCCCCAGGTCTATGTTGACGTGGCCTTTTGTGGACAGTGTCTCATAAATCCAAGTCAACATACCACATTGTGCAGGATCACATAAATTAGAAACGTGGTGAGTCATGATTGATCACTTGAGACTGGATCCAGGTCCGAGGTGACGGACCGCAATTGAAATCACTTTTGTGATTAACCTACCTGAGTGTACGAACATGATATGAACACGGCCAATTCTTTTCATGTGTTGTATTGACGCGTGGCTGCCAGGTGGGCTTATGTGTTGATGTATCCACCATAACATCAAAGGGCCATGGCAAAGAATAGAATCATCATTCCTTTATAAACTCTATTGCTCTGTTCCTTTGCCCCTTCTTCCTTTTGGGTTGAGTGTTTCGTGTGACACGAGGAGTGCCTCGGCACCCGCCGATGCCGACGGTTCACACGATTTTTTTTTTAGGCGTGGGGGTGTCATCCCGCTTCGCCTAGCTTACTTTTTGTCATTTTTTGATTGGCGCAAGACAGCCAAGAGAGGGTCAGAACTGCACGAGTTTGCCAAAGAATCTGGTGAGCCTTTCATACTGGTCAGATTGCCAACTCGTGAGACCGCAATGACGCAACGTGTGTGATGACAGCAGTTGGTAATCGCTTGCTTTTTGTCAGCTGAGAACCAACAGTGTGCACCGACTCATCTCAACACTTTCCTCCCCGGTTCAAGCTCCGTAGATCTGTGTGCCACCCGACATAATGCTAAATCCAATCATCCACCGGGCATTGGCCTGCAGCATTGCACCATTGCGCCCCGCGTCGACGCAACAGGGATTTGCGTGGGGATCCCCCCGCGTTGGCGGTGGACAAGCTCTGGGATCCGCCGGAATATTAATCCATCGGTTTCCCTTTGTCAGAATCTCACGTGGAGGTTTCTGCGAATATTCACGAGCTCCGACCCGACTTGCGTGGTTGTCTGGGAAGAAGAAGCATGAGTTCATTACCAATAAGGCCAGATTCACCCCTCGACCCGGATCACAAGGACCATGGCACCTTCTCGCACCACAGCCGTAACGAAAGCTCTGGATCCAGCGATGAGGATGTGGCCATCATCCCGCAAGGTGCCCTGGACCCTGTTTACGAGGCTAAGGCGAGGATTCTCAATCGAGCTGTATGCAATCACGCATCTTTATTCCACCCCACTCCCATCTAACATGCTAGCCGGTAGATCAAAGAGATTGGGATGGGGAAGTACCAATGGGAACTATTTTTTGTCATCGGGTTTGGGTGGGCCAGCGACAACCTGTGGCCAATTGTCACATCGCTCATCCTCACACCAATCGCCAACGAGTTTTCGCCCAAGCACCCGGCATTTCTGACGTTGGCGCAAAACATTGGCCTTCTTGGTGGTAGTATATTTTGGGGATTCGGCTGCGACCATTTTGGTCGTAGATGGGCCTTTAACTTTACGCTTGGGCTGACAGCGGTTTGGGGCCTCGTCGCTGCTGGTGCACCCAACTTTGCTGCAATTGGTATTTTTGATGCTCTTTGGTCATTCGGCGTCGGCGGCAACCTCCCAGTCGACTCGGCCATCTTTCTCGAATTCTTGCCGGCCAGCCACCAATACCTCCTCACCGTCCTATCCATCGACTGGGCCATCGCACAAGTCATTGCGACACTAATCGCATGGCCACTGCTAGGAAACTTTACCTGTCAACAAGATGAGACCTGCACCCGACGCGAAAATATGGGATGGAGATATCTCACCTTGACGTTAGGCGGCCTAACGCTGCTCATGTTCATCATCCGGTTCGGCTTCTTCACTATTTACGAGTCACCAAAATACCTGATGAGCAAGGGCCGTGATGAGGAGGCTGTTGATGTCGTTCACAGAGTGGCTGCTAGGAATGGGAAGATAAGCACTCTGACCATCCAACAACTGAAGTCGGTTGAGCCTGAGGGATACGTTGCCCAGACCAACGCGACTGCGGCTCTTAAGAGGCAGCTGGAGAAATTTGATCTGAGTCATATCCGCGCGCTTTTTGCGACGCGCGCCCTTGGACTCAGTACTGGCCTCATCATGGCTGTTTGGGCTCTCATAGGCTTGGGATACCCGCTCTACAATGCGTTTTTGCCATACATTCAAGCGACGAGGGGTGCAGACTTTGGAGATGGGAGCACATATCTCACATATCGCAATAGCTTAATTATTGCTGTCTTAGGCGTTCCGGGCGCATTGCTAGGTGGCTTTCTTGTCGAATTGCCACAACTAGGCCGCAAGGGCACTCTGTCGATCAGCACCATCCTCACAGGCGTATTCCTCTATTGTTCGACGACAGCCATGACAAGCGATTCTCTCTTAGGATGGAACTGCGCGTTTAGCTTTTGCAGCAACATTATGTATGCTGTCCTTTATGGCTTCACACCTGAATTGTTCCCCACACCGCAGCGCGGAACTGGAAATGCTCTGGCCGCGACATGCAACCGCATATTCGGTGTCATGGCAGTGAGTACCACCGAGCCACATGTCAAGTCAAATCACTGACCAAGTTTAGCCCATAATCGCAACATTTGCGAACCTGGAAACTGCGGCTCCAGTATACACAAGTGGTGCTTTATTCATAGCGGCTGGGATTATTGTTCTTGTGTTTCCATTCGAATCAAGAGGCAAAGTCGCTCTATGAAGTGGCTTGAACATTAATTTCACGGTAATTATGTGTCATGTCTAATTTATGAGTACACGACGTTTGTATTAATTTCCTATTTTGGAGAAGAGACTATCACTTGGGCTGTCGATTGTTGTAGAGTGGTAAGGCTTGCACAATAATGATTATCACATGAACACGACCAATTATTTTCAATGCTATATTCTTTCTTGTTTTATTACGGGTAACGTAATTTCCGTTGTCAACTTGTCTCCATTCTTAGCAGTAAACACCACCTAGTTAGTTGCTTGCAATGATCTACGAGACAGCACGTTGATCCTTTATTTTGCTCAATTACAAAGTAATGGGCTTCAAGTATGGAAAGAAACGGGCACATTCATCAGATGCGTTAATATTTATTACACTGATTAGTTTCTTTCAATGTTAAAACAAATTTGAGATAATCTCAGGGTTAAGTGCAGACTATGATGTAACCCTAACCCCAACCCTGGTGACAAATATATGCCTGCAGCATGGTCTCGGGGATTATTGAGGCGTCTATCAACACCGATGTGATTTGTGGTGCATAGGGCGCTGGTCTATATTACTGTGGTATTCCGTTGAAGGCAGCTAATTGCAGATAAGTTCTACGACTTCCAATGTTTAGTTATTTGGGCATCTCTGCTGCCGACAACATCCAAGGTGTCTATCCACTTGCTCTTCGAGCTGGATGTCAGGTCGCAAAATCATAATAACAGGTATAATTTCAAAATGAGTAAGCTTCGCAAGATTTATATCACAATTGCCGAATATCCTCAAAATCAACGGCAAATATCGCTTCCATCAACTCTTTGTTCATGTCCCGTCAGTGTTTTGGAACACATTGGATGGTCTCATGACAAGTACCCCTCCCCCTCCCCCTCCCTCTCTCCACTTTAACCGATCGGACGAGTGCTCTGAAAGACGGCATCGGGTGGTTTAATCGGCTGCTCGGCGTATATTGGCGGTTGTTGTTGTGGTGGTATAACAAACGGAGGAAAGCGCTCGTTGTGAGCTTGCTCGATATCTTCGGTTCCCTTCTTACTTTTCCTCTTGAATAAGAAGACAATGATGACTGCTATTACGACCGCAATAACAACACCGACGACGACAAATTTGATGGCGGCTCCAATAAGACCCATGTTGTATCGTGGTTGGCTCTTGTCTTGGGTAGCAAGGCTCTGAATGGGCTTGGATGACTTGAGGGTAAAGAATTACTTGACTTCGTTGAATGGACTTCTGGTGTTTAATTGCGTATCAAGGTCCGAAAAATAGATTATTTGCAGCGGTATTTATGATCACAATGCGCAGTCTGCTCTGGATGATGAGCCATCTTTTTTGGTCCAGCCATGAACATGGTAGGTTTCCTATCTGCATCCAATAGAACGCAAACGACTGAGATAATCGAAATATGATGGTGCTTCGAAAAGCCGTGGGCGCTTATGGTAGGTAAGTGGTTGGCCATTTCGTGTCACTGAACTGCACCGCCTCATTCTGTCACACACACGGCGCCTCCATATGCACGTGCCGATGGAGAAATCATGATGAAGTGCGCACGAGCCTGTTCGATTCTTGGAAGTATCCTCGATGGGAATGGTGGGAATTGACGCAGGTACTAACGCGTCGCCGTCGTAATAAACGTGTGCCGTTTTGCCGGAGATACGTTTCGTGGTGGGTCACACGGTTACGATAAAACAATTGTGAGCCACTCATTGACCAGGTCCCAAGATAAAACATCGAACGAAGAGTTTCGCAAGAATACTACTAATTGAAATAGAATTGTGGCATTGTTTTCGGCTTGGCATTGCCGATCTCGATCTAATTATTACACTTCTCGGCTACGACGTGCCGACGGCCCTGCCGCCAAGGACACAGCGCCATGATGATATTTATTGACCTTTTTTCCTCTGCACTTGTTCGAGAAAAGTTATTGGCAGCGTGGCAGCTAACGAAAGGTGAACTATAACACGCTACGCACGCTTGGCATTGCGCTTCCCCGATTGGCAACATCGGCATTCTGTGCCGCTTTGGATGCAGGTACCGGCTCGCACAGCCCCGAAGCCTCTAAGACAAAATCACGACAGCGAGCCAAGAAGTCCATGGCTTCTGACTCTTCATGCCACGCTTCATTCCAAGTAATTGACATCCTGAGCTCGTCGCAATGTGAGGAGATATAGAAAGAGTATCCATTCATCATGTGATCAGCTGTGGCCCAGGCATTATTTGTTTGGATTAGGCCGATCTTTGAAGGTATTAGATCATCCAAGCGGCCGAGGCTTGAAAAGCCTACCATCGGCAATTCGGATGGGGGAGGACCGGGGACTTGGCCAAATGGAAGATTGGGAATGTTTCCCATAATGGATGAGAAAATGTGGGGGGCGAGATGTGGGAGGTCTGAGTCACGGCGAGTAGCGTCGTAGATTTTCTTAACGTTTTGGAGAGTACGCATGATTTCATTTTTTCGATTTGAAATACACTCTTTTTCTCCAGGCACGGTGACGTCTATGCAAAGGCCGGTGGCGGATAAGGCTGAGTAAACAGCTATAGCGTGTTGTGTTGTACTGTAATTTCCGATGCAATTTGGTCGCAAGTTGACCAGCATATCAGTGGGATAGGTATATCGCTGAGCTTGGGGCTGTCTCGGATGCAGGTCTGCAATGACATGAGGTATAGCCGCATGGGCTAAATGCGTTATAGTCAACCCCAGCCTTTTGCAGGTGGTCAGTATGTCACGAGTTTCCTGGCGACTGAACGATATTTGGGAAAGGCGAGACTTGAGTCCCACCTGAGCACCATGCTTGTAAGGGAGAGAAAGTATCTGAGAGGTTGGTATCCAAGGAGGCGGCACTCCAAGGGCGGCATGCTCCCTTTTCATCCGATCAATCCGCCTTTGTAAATCAACAGTGGGCGTTTCAGGTACCGCCGCGGCGACGCGATAGGGCGGGCTCAGGTTCGCCACCTCGGAACCATCGAAAATCGCCTGGGGATAACCGTCACCCAAACTAAGAGCTTCGGAGGCGTGCCCAAGGAAATTCCTCATGGCCCACATCAATCCGATTCCGTCCGTCGTCTCGTGGGGCACGCGCCAAACAAGATCCACCTGCAAATGACGATGGGTACTATCCTTAGCGACAGAGTCTCGGTTGATGATGAAGAGAGTCATGAGTGTTGGGGAAGGAGGATCGGAATTGGAGAATTCAAACCCAGAATCGAACCCAGAAACTTCTACAACCGTTTCGGCGAGCCAACTCTGTAACTCTGATTCGTTTCGCAGACCCCGGTATACTTTTTTGAACGTTCCAGTCACTAGGTCGTGTTCGACTTGACAGGCCATCGTCGGATGCTCATATCGCAACTTACACCATGCCTTTCGAAGTGCAGCTTGAAGGCTTTCACGAGCGGAGGAGCCCTGCGGTAGGTCTGAGGCATCAACCGTGAGGGTCACTTGGAGAGTTACCTCAAATGGCAAACGACCGTTACAGTCGAAGAGACGGGCGCCGGTAGCCCAGGCTGTTTCTATCTCATCGATATCTCGTTGCCACACATGGGACTCCTCTTGATGCCAGTCGTATTTCGAAGGGGGCATGCTGAATAATATTATTTGTTATGAGATGAATAATAGATTTTCACGGCCGGAAGTGAAGAGCTGCAGATTAGAAACATCATGAAAAGGGCTTATAAGCAGTATATATCTCCTCCAGTTGTGTCCAACTTTTCTCACTGTTAGGGACGGCCCGAGGACATTCACAAAGCAGACTTGTTGTAGCAGGTGGGTGGTGGGGTCAGTGGGGCCGTGTCGCGAGATGTGTGTTCGTGAAATCCGTATCGGTCCGAAGCCTAACTGAGCAGGTTCATTTCCCAAACGGTGATACAAGTTGAATCGAGGTTATCTCTGAGCATTGAAATTAATCACACCACTCACGCAAGGCGACATGGCAAACTTGCACAAAAATATGTGTGTGAACGGCATAATTCTGCGCCTCTCATGTTGCTTTGTCGTATTCACCCAACATCAGTCGCAGTATTTGTGGAGCGTGCGCCAATTTTTGAGCTGACCGTTGACAACATCACACCGGATTAAAATCATCTGTTTCATGTGATGGCACATTTCTACATTTCTGTTCCCGTTCCTCTGGTTTTAATCTCCTGACACCGGGAGGCCACTTTCGTCATTCTGTACAAATCGATTGATTAATTAATTTACGAAAACTAATAAAAAAATGCTTTAACACAACCCTATACGGAAGCCGCCTGATGGCTCCAGTGCTTCTTCAGCTGACCAATCATCATACTAACATAAGAGACATCGGTGACGTCGGGCACATTTCGTAGTGTCTCGCTATCCTCTCTTGACTTTTGCGTCAAGTAATCCAAAACACCAGTCTCGGCGGAAGTGGTGGCTTTGTGCCCATATTTGCCTTCGAACCAGTCCAGCAACTTGATAGGAGGGTTCTTGGAAGGGTCACGGTCGGAATTTCGCAGTTTGTCCATCCACTCCGAGGTTGGAAGAGTCTCAAACTCCAACCCGGCACTCGCAAGAGATGGCAGCATTTGATTTGTCCAATGGAATCTGGTAGGGTTGAGGACGTGGTATGCGAGGTCATCATTCGCGCTTCGATCACTTGGCTTTCCAGAACCTAAACCTGCCAGATCAAGTATGGCCTGTGCGGCCTTGTCAACAGGGAGCCAAGTCATTTCCTAAACATGTTAGCCTAGAACATGTAAGAAGCATTGTGAAATATGCTCACCTCGTTCAGTGCAGGCAGGGCCCCAACAGTAACGGCCGTCTGTATCATTAATGGAATTCCTTCAGTGGTATTCCACTCTCCAACCTTGGTGTCACCAACCAACTGTCCAATACGAAGGACTCTTGATGGGGCTTGGGCGTTCTTTGCTGCGTTTCGAGTAATGTGTTCCGCGACATACTTGGAGCGTGCGTAACCCGTCTTCTGGGCATGCGAGGGCGACGGGACATATGATTCTTGAACTACTCCGGGGCGAGGAGAGCCTCCAGCCGAGGAAACCGATGAGCAAAAGAAGAACCGAGCCGGCTTGGGTGTTTGAACCGACAGAGACAGCTGAATTAGGTTGTGGACTGCCTTGATGTGCTGATCCTCGAAGCTCTGGACTGGAATGTTAAAGTTGACGGCCCATGCGCTGTGAATAATCAAGGTCAATCCGGTCCGAAGCTCAGAGATTCTGGATTCGTCAAGTCCCAGATTGGCTTGACTCAGGTCGCAGCGGAGCGCAACAATCTTGGCCTTTTGCTCTGGCGTCAAAGAAATTCCTCTGCTGGCCAGAGACTTGTCTACTCTCTCTGACGCAGCAGCATCATCAGATGCTCGCACCATGGCCCACACTGCTCCAACATTTGGTAGAGCTGTTAGCTGAGCCAAGGCATGGGAACCGAGAGCTCCGGTGACACCAGTGAGGAGCTAGGTGGATTAGCATTGATGTACCTATAATTTCAAGGACGCGAGTTGACTTACCACAAGTTCCTTCTCCGGTTGCGCACTTTCCCCAGACACGTGCGGGCTAAAAGACGAGTACTTGGTGATAAGGTTTTCCATGACCTTCAATTGGTCCTCAGCCTCATCCCCTTTGCCAGCCTTGAGGGCCTCAAGATGTCGAGCCAGCAGCTTGACATTGCCAGTCTCGTAGAGGACGTTTTGTCCTAGCCGGGACTGATTTCCACCCAAGTCCAAACCCCTCTTCATCAAGCTCCACATTTTAATGCATTGAAGACTGTCAACGCCAGCAGCAAAGAATTCTGCTTCCGCCGATGGAAGATCCGCGTCGCAATTTTCTCTGAGCTGGTTGAGTAAATATTGCTCAAGTTCCTCGCCCTCGAGAGACAATGTCCCACCAGCTTCGTCTTGGCCCTCATATTTCTCATAGGCAGCATCAATCTGTGGCGCAAATTGGCGGTACACGGGTACACGGATAAAGGTTCCCTTATCTGTTCGTGGGTACACCGTATCAGCAGGGAGGATGATGACGAGTTCCTTGGGAATGCGAGAGAATGCCTCTGCGCGCTGGTTGGCAGACTCCACGGCAGGCCAAATTTTCTCAAGGAATTCTTCATCGGGAATATGAGCTGCTCGGTCTGCCTTCACAATCAGCAGTCCAGGATATGTCTTTCCGTCTCCAAAAACAACGGCTTCTTTGACAATTTCTTCTTGTCTGATGCGTCCTTCGATCGGAAGAGGCAGCACCTTTTCGCCGTTGATGAGGGTGAAACGATCGTCCAGGCGACAAGCGAACTTCCAAAGGCCCTTTCGTGTTGGGTGTGGTGTAAAGAGATCTCTCGTACGGAACGAGTTAGGGGGATCTTGGGAGTTGATAGTGCTCTTTGACGGCCAACCATCGAGAGCAACACACTCGAAGAGACCAGGAGCGACTTCGTCCCAGAAGATATACGGCTCAGCCTTAGGCAAAGCCCTTAAATAGTTCCATTCCTTATCGCCCTCAGGACGCGTCGAGTTCATCAATCTTCCTGTCTCGGTACTAAATAGAGGGTTAGTACTGGTTCATAATCACTAGAGAGCTAGCTACTCACGCTCCGTAATTGCCAGCAATATTAACCCCCTTCGAAACCAAAAGGTCTCCGAGGTCATCAGGGCAACCGCTGCCTCCATAAAGTACAAGCTTAGCACTAGCCAAAGCTTGAATTCCCTCTTCTGTTTCTGCAAGCAACTTGACGACATATGGGACGCAGTGGAAGATTTCTGGCTTGACGGTATGAATCATCTGCATCAGCGAGTCCCTCGTCAAGGGGAGTGTATAATTGCAGAAATAAAGCGGCTTAGAAGAGTAAATAGTTCTAAATATTTCGTAAAAGCCATGGCTGTGAAACATGGGCGACATCATCAGCGCTCGCATGTCCATGTGTGTGGCGGCAGCAGCAAGAGTGCTTTGGTTAGTAAGGTAAATAGGCTTCGGCAGGCCTGTCGACCCCGAGGAGTGAATAATAACTGCATTCTTCTTGGTTTCCTCATGGGGGATGTAATGTCTAACAAATCGTGGCGCGCTCAAATTGCAGTAATCAGAGTGCATCAGAAGAGGCAGCACCTCTAACTCTCGCTGCTCTTTTACCTCGGCTAGAACCGGATGAAAGTTGGGGGTGGTAAGAATGCGGTTGCATTTAGCAAGGTCGAGCAGCTGGATAATTGCAGGGCTTGGCAGGCGTGTGGAAATGAGAAAAGAAGCATATCCGAGCCTGTTGAGCGCAATAATCTGGATGACAACGTGCAGCCCAGACAGGGCTAGCATGCCGACCACGGGCGCCTGTGGGAGGGACGAGTCCTAGTAATTCACCGTCAATTGGCGACTCGCTATTGATTGGAAGGCGGAAAAGCCTAGAAATTTCATAAGGGAGGACAATACTTACAACAGACTCAAGTCCCAGCTCCCGAAGCTTTAGCACCGCAGCGTCGACATATCTGTCAACGGCACGGGCACTATGCTCCTCAAAATCAGCCACACCCGAGACTGGGCAACCCAGCAGAGGCTTGTCGCCCAATTCGGCAGCCCGCCTTCTAATCAGATCATCAACGGTAAATAATTTCGTCTGCTCCTGAAAGGCCTGGACGGCCGAGACCTTGGGCGCAGCAGTATCGTGTCTAATCGTCATGATGATAATTTTCGCTTTGGGTAAGGACTGCTACGACGAATTGGGATGTGTCTACATCCGCAATATATGTTTTGTCTTAACCGACGTCGGGACCGGAAATCCGAGATATGGCGCATCGAGACGGAAAAGCGGAAAAGAGTATCTCGGTAATGGACGGGGCTATCCCTGGACGACTAAGGAGGCTGAGCGGGGTATGCAAGTGAAATGCCAATAGAAATCACCAAAACGGCGATACGGTTTTAGATGGCACCTTGTAGGATTTTCGGCGACGGATAAATAGCTTATCTCATAAAATGGGCAGCGTAGCCGAGAGCTAGCGCCGCTTCAGTCAAAACAACCCGGCAAACCACGTCGGTAATAGCCATGATTGATGGATCCTCTTCTGTTCAAGGTCCCAGGTGATTGAAGATCTACCCCATGGGGAAGCGGGGCCACGTTAAATACGACCCCGCAATGCGTTTGCCAGTATGTCGTTGTTTGATGCGAAAACACATGCCAGGATTGGGGTATAGGAGGTGGTGTTAGCCAAGACAATGGGATCAGTAAGGTGGTCAGTTTTCGTATATTAAGGCGCATTTCCTCACTCTGCCAGCCGTCTTTGCATCTCAGAGCTTCTGTATCTTTGATCACCGAGAATCTCTTCGCGATGACTGCTTCTCAACACCCAGCACCAACTCCGGACATGAAGGAGGAAATTGCTGTTGATCACATTGATTTCCAAGATGATCCCAAGAAGCCAAACAATCTCGAGGTTCGCGACAAGTTCGGCGGCTATGCAAAAACGGACCCAAAGGAAATAGCCCTCGTTAGAAAGTTAGACATCTATTTGATGGTAAGTTTGAACCACCTCCCCCATCACGAGAAAGTCTGACTGATACGTTGAAGCCTATTCTTTGGCTTATGTACTTCCTCAATTTCCTCGATCGAAATGCCATTGTTAATGGTAAACTAAATGGCTTGGATAAGGATCTTGGCATGGTTGGATCACAGTACAACACTTGTGTCAGCATCTTCTTTGTCGGGTAAGTTTTCACGAGAAATAAATAACAGAGTGTCGGCTCACATATATAGATACATCTCTGGCCAAGTTCCTTCTAACATGCTGGTCACTCGTGTGAGACCATCATGGTACATGTCTGGATGGATGATGGCATGGGCTATCATCTCGACTCTGATCTGCAGAGTACAAAGCTATCATGGCATGCTAGCTTGCAGGTAAGTTTGCGCATCTGCTTGATGCTCTCAATCCCTATCAAGACCTACCGCTCAACAAATTTGGTATAGGTTGATCCTCGGAATCACTGAAGCACCCTTTTATTCTGGAGCGGTCTACTTGGTTAGTTTGTTTTACAACCGCAAAGAGGCCGCCACTCGACTTGCTATATTTTACACTGGGAACCTGCTCGCAAGCTCTTTTTCGGGTCTTATCGCAGCGGGCGTGTTTGCTGGTCTGGATGGGAAACACGGCTTGTCCGGGTGGCGGTGGCTATTCCTCATCCAAGGTGTCGTCACAGGTAATTCTCACCTCGGACATGCTAATTTTCTATCGCTAATAATGAATTAGTTGTCATTGCCGTTGTCGCGTTTTTCTTGCTTCCCGACTCTCCACTACAAACACGTTGGCTGACAGAGGAGGAGCGTCAGTTGGCCCATAACCGTATCACCCAAGACACGACTGAGAAGCGCGTCGGAACCAGCACCTGGTCCGGCTTGTGGGAGGCTTGCAAAGACTATAGGACTTGGATCTTTGCCCTGCAAGGAAATCTCCATCTCTCCGCAAACGGATTCAAGAACTACATGCCCACTGCTGTTAAAACCCTTGGCTTCAATACGACCATCACCCTAGTATTGACGTGCCCCCCATTCCTTATAGCAACGCTCACTTCGGTGTTGGTGTCTTGGTCCTCCGGGCGCTACAACGAGCGCACCTGGCATGTCACCATCTCGAAGCTTGTTGCATCTCTTGGCTTTGCGGTAGCCACGGCGACTCACAATATCGGAGCACGGTATTTTGCCATGGTCTTGTTTGTGGGTGCGACTTATGGAGTCAATAATATCAATCTTGCCTGGACCGCTGCTACTCTTGGGCAAACCGATGAAAAGAAGGCGGCAACGATCGCTATCGTAAATACATTGGGCAATCTCTCATTTGTCTACACGCCATACCTATGGCCAGACTCTGATGCACCATTGTTCCGCATGGCCATGATTGCTAGCATTTGCTTTTCTCTGGGTGTCATTGCCACAGCTTGGGCCATGAAGTTTGTCCTCAAGAGGGCCAACAAGAAGATCCGAGCATCTGACAATGAAGCAGTCAATTTGTACGCATACTAGTTTTTAAATTAATGTGGATAGGATATGGCAATGAATGGACAATGTGTCGATACGGATCACACAGTGTATGGTACTCTGCACGAAGTTGTTGCATCACCAGTCAATTAGCTACCACACTTTACGAATGAGTTAAATTCGTTTTACAGAACTCTTCAGCGATATTTTAGAACCCTGCACTCAAATCGGAATGGCCCGGAGATGCATGGGTGGGATACTTTTCCATGTTTATTCCCGCTAGGCACCGGATATAGTCCTGTAAACGGATTTACATCGCAGCTGCGCTTTTCTGCAAGAAGGGAAATTCCGAGTGCGATTTCATACATGGTAACCTGACCAGCTAATTGATTCTATCACCACACCAAAAAAAAATCACGGGAGGTTGAAGGCAAACCCAATAGAACTGCATCCTCTGGCAATCTTTAGGTAATAATTATGTCCAGCTTCGGGGCAGGCATGCACCGACCATGATCGATTCCAGGTGGCATAGTCGGGTTTTTGCACTAGCTACTCACATGAGAAAAGCGATTGGCTCCCCAGCATCTATGGCCCACATTTACTGGCGTTTCGAACTTCCTTCATCAAGAGTTCGGAAGTCGGCTCGAGATTCCTTCTTTGGACGTGAACCTCGGAGATGCCAGCCTCTATAAGAATCCGCGAATATGTCGTACCAAATTGTAGATGAGCAAGCTTTGTTATGCAATAGTTGTCTTATTAAAGAAGATTTGCCATTTTCAAGATTTGATTCCGGCCAACTTGCTGCATATATCGCCTACCATGTCGGATCCCTCTTCCTCCATCGACATCACACAGGCCAGCATCGCTGAGTTGCAGCATGCCCTCAATGCCTCGTCCATTACTAGCGTCGAATTAATTTCTTTTTTCCTTCGCCGAATTGCCATCTATGATCAGCGTGGCCCGTTGCTCAACTCCATTTGCATTGTCAATCCAAATGCACTGAAGGAAGCACAGGCCTCAGATGAGTATCGAGCCTCTGGTCGCCGGCCTAGACCTCTCGAGGGTATTCCCTTCACTATCAAAGATAGCTTTCAGGCAACGGGCCTAACCGTATCTGCTGCATCTCCCGCCTTTGCTGAGTTGGTGGCGTCTACGGATGCGGCAGTTGTCAAGTCACTTCGAGATGCTGGTGCTGTTCTCATTGGAAAGACAAGTATGCCACCAATGGCAGATGGAGGTTCTCAGCGGGGGATATATGGGAGATCGAACAGCCCTTACAACGCGGATTATTTATCGACTGGAATTGCCTCTGGATCATCATACGGGTCTGCTGTTTCAACTGCCGCAAGTTTTGCACCGATTGGACTTGGTAGCGAGTCCGTTTCCTCGGGACGCTCTCCTGCATCCAATAACGCGTTGGTTGGATATTCTCCATCCAGGAGCGTGATTCCTAACAGAGGACTCTGGCCTCTGTACCCGACGTGTGATGTCGTTGCACCTCACACCAAATCTGTCGAGGACCTTTTGGCCTTGTTGAACGTCATTGTCTTTGAGGATAAAAGCCCAAGCGGAGACTTCTGGAGAGAACAGGCGTTTGTTAATATCCCGACTTGTCAGGATATCCGTCCTCAGGACTATCTCAGCCTCAGAAATCCCAAAGCACTTCAGGGCAAGCGAATCGCTGTTCCCAAATGCTATATTGGTAAGAAGACATCCAGCGGCTATTCTGCATTCTGCTCTGAGGCAGCACATAATCTCTGGCTCCAGGCCAAGACGGATCTAGAGGGTCTTGGAGCGACTGTCGTCGAAACCGATTTCCCTTTGGTTGAGAATTACATGAAACAGCTATTCCCGGGACAATCTGCCAACATACCCGGAGTCTCGGAAGATTGGATGAAAATAGAAAGATGTCAAATGATTGGCATGGCTTGGGACGACTTTCTGCGCTACAACAATGACCCAAGCTGTTTGACCCTTGCCGGGGTAGATCCTGGAAAGATCAATCCTGGTTTTGCACCCATGGATGACCCCAAGCAATTAACCGAACAGCAGAACCAGGTGCTGTACTCGGATATGATTGATGCTGTGGAACATCGACCTGCTACCTTTTACGATCTACCTGGCTGTGAAGAATCGCTAAAGGCACTAGAGGCTGCACGAAAGCAGGACCTCGAAGTTTGGATGGATGCTAATGGTTATGATATGATTGGTATGTTCTATCGTGTTCCTTGCCCACTTTATATAGCAAGTATCTGACTATTCGACATCGACAGCCTTCCCTACAAATGGTGACGTCGGCCATGCCGATGCTGAAACCAAATATGAAGCCATGGTTTACGCCAGACAAGATGGCATAAAATATGCCAATGGCAACCGCGCACTGAAGCATCTGGGTGTCCCAGCTATCACCGTGCCCATGGGGACGTTAGCCGACAAGCAAATGCCGGTTGGTCTCACTTTCGCAGGTAAAGGTTGGAGTGACAGTGATCTACTCAGTTATGCGTACGCATATGAGACAGGTACCAAGAGAAGAGCCAACCCTCCAAGCGCTCCTCCATTGGATACAGATGTTATTGTGCTCAACGGCGCGAAATCTCGTGACAGCAGCCGCATCGAATTGGTTCTGGATGAAAAGCATGTCAAGAGAACCAGTGCTGATGGGTTTGATATCCTGGATATCTCTCTTAGTGGAACTATTCGTCTCGGCGATAAGGTTGACACAGTTGAGAGCGTTGTTGTCTTCACAAATGAGGAATTGTCCATTCCCGCGGAAGTTCAGGATAACAAGTGGAAGTGGAAGGCAGAATTAAAACGTCCTGTAGTCCATGATCCTTACCCACCTCTGGCGAACGTTCCGCGGGATGGGTTTATGATTGTAATTACTGCAAAGGGTTCGAATGGCATGTCGAGCGGCTTGTTATTATCAGAATAATGAGTTATGAAATTTTCCTTGGTAGAATTTTAGAGGAACTAGAGAAATAAAAAGGCATCCCCAGAAATGGCATACTAGGCATATGGTGGAATGACCCTTTCATGGTATACAGTAGAATACCAAGGTTCCATATTTTTAATAATGGATTTGTCTCGTGGTGCACTATGGATTAACCAGGTTGAGCGGCTCAACCCCGCTCAATTGGCTGACCCCAGGCGGAGCACATGACTAAACCGGCCTAAGCCGGGTCGTGCCAATTCGGGTAATGTTCTCTTTTTCATCTGTCCCTCGTTTCGCCCGCAATGCCTCCAAAAACTATTGGCTGCTGGACGTGCAAGCTGAGGCATGTAAAATGCGACGCAGCCTCGCCAGCGTGCTTGCAATGTACCTCCAGGCGCATCAGTTGTCATGGGTACGGGCCTAAACCCGATTGGATGGATGGCGGAGCAAGAGAACAAGAGGAGAAGCAGCGCGTCAAGGCCAGCGTCAAGAAAAGTTTTAGGAGAAAGAGATCGCTTCAACAACAGCGAGTAAAAAAAGCACCACATGGGAATCTTAATGCTCGACCCCTTCATCAGAACACACCATCCTCGCCATCGACGCTATCATTGTCATCAAGCCATGATACTCACGATTCTGAAGACATGGAGATTCTCCAAGGTAGATCAAACTCTAATCCTTTAAAAGTTTGCATTCTGTAAGCTTACTGAATTATATAGAAGAAGATGTTCCTGGTCCTATATTTACCCCTGTACCCCCGAGCAATGAAGAGCCACCGAACGAGCATCTGCCACTGTCATCTTTATTTGCTCGACCATTCCCATACGAAGAGTCTGCACTCCTGATGCACTATTTAGACCACGTGTTCCCAATGCAATATTTTTACTACTCGAGGATGGCATGGGCCCGGGGCTGGATTCTATGGCTTCTCAGTAAGAACGGGCCACTTTATCGAGCGTCTCTTGGTCTGGCCGCATTACACCTACATTTCCCCCACAACACGAAAGAGTACAATTCTGGGATCGAATATCACACCAGAGCACTAAGTGAGCTCCAGGACTTCCTTTCGGATTTTCAAGGAGATGAAAATCAGAGCGGTGACGAGCGTTTGGTTGAGGTAATTGCCTGTGGTGCCGCGCTAATCAGCTTTGAGGTGAGTGTTGTATTGCTCCGTTCTGCCCTATCCTTGATTCCAGCAATACACTAAAAATTTGATATCTTGCAAGGTTCTAAGAGGAAGTTCAAATAACTGGCAATTGCATTTGCACGCTACGGCGTCTATCGCGGCGTCTATGCGGAATGAAAGACTTCTATCCAATTCTTCGCGTTATGGCGACCAGGGCTCCGTTCTTGAGAGCACGTCGACAATGTGGCGTCTTACAGGGATCGATGCAGCCTTAGCATTTCACATCCCAGTTCTCTTATGGATGGACATTTTGTCGTGCGTCTCTACACGCGAAAAACCCAAATTCCCTTACCTAGAGTGGTTGAGCCCGGGGAGCGATATTAAACTCGATGGTGTCATGGGCTGTCAAAATTGGGCCATGAAAGCTATTGGAGATATTGCATGTTTATATGAGTGGAAGTTGGCAGCAATTGCAGTAGGGAACCTTGACCTTGAGGAATACGATATCCGAAGGCGACATATCCAAGATGAACTGGAGAACGGGTTGGAGTCGCTCCAGATGTCTTCCATAGAGGTTAGTATCAAGTATTTCTCTGGCTCCCTGTTCTCTTAATCGCTAATGCTGTGGTTTAGTCGCCATCACTAGCAAGTTCCAACTGTACAACAAGCATATTTGCAACCGCAGCCCTTGTACAACTGCAGGTTCTGGGAGCGGATACATCTATTTCTTGGTCACCCAAACTCCTCCGCAGAGCCGTTATGAGAGTGATCAACGCTATTCATTCTACTAACGAACCCCCGTCTGCTCGGCGCATCCCTTGGCCAATTTGTGTCGCTGGGTCCGTTGCTGATCCAGATCTTCGACCCATCTTTGAGAAGCTCATTTCAAATGTCCTTTCTGAGGCCAACGGGATGGTCGGGAATTGTGAGATTATGCTCGAAATCATGCGAGAATGCTGGAGACTTCGGGATGAGGAGCCAGACGCAGGGTGGGAATGCAGTTCAGTCATGATGAAAATGGGGAGCAACCCTCTTCTCATCTGACGCAAGGGTTCAATATTGAGGCGCGCTCCTGAATCCACCTCCCACCAGCGGTACAACGGTCGGCACCCCAAGAGTAGACCAGGTTGGTTGGATCACACAAAACCCGATTCAAAATACGATGTCGCAGTCAAAATTCTGACCGGAAGCCGAAGGACCAGACATGGTGTGTAGTACTCAGGCTCCAACTTTGCTTACATGCATACAAGGCTGAAACGGGTGATGTGGTGCGGGGAGATGTACCGGGCCGGTGTCCACAGCTGGAAAGTAGGCCATAAACTGCGATGGAATTTCTATTACATAGTTCCAAATGTACTTCTGCAATACTCACGTTTCCCCCCAAAACATCGAAGTTGCGTTTGGGCAAAGTAATTTATTGCATCAGGTGATTAGATGCTTCAAACCCAGTCATCGTGGTGGGTGGGTGGCGGTTCGGTTACGGACGCATTGTGAAAGGGGAGAGAATGGCAGCATCAGGATGTGCGTCTGAGTCGTTCCATTGCCGGTGGCTGTGTTTTCAGTGCTCTTGATTGCCTGATGAGAGGCGGGGTCAACCTCGCTAACTTCTCCAGTGGTCGGCAGATCACTGGCAGATCACTGCCATTGGGAGCACACCCTTGTCCCTGTGAGCCACTATTCATTCTCGCTTCAGCTCTCAGTAGGCACGCCACATGCATGGCAAGAAAGCCTTCAAATGCCGCACAGGCTAGCTGCTGCTGGACTGCTTTCTAGGCTGATTGTTATGCTATTCATAGAACGACTCATCCGGCTAAGGCAAACGCATCGGGATCTAATCTTCTAGCTGCGAGATGAGTGTTTAATTGATGTCTGTGATCATTTCCTACAGCTGTTCTTAATTCTGTGCCTTTGGGGCTTCTAAAAAAGTCGAGACAGGATAGCCTTCACAAGATGAAGATCTATGGCCTGGATTCGGTCCATATTCCTCTCCTGCATCCTCCTCCATAGCTCCATGCACGGAGTAGGCCCTCTTTCTATACTTGGGTATTTGGGACGCTGAGGCTGCATTTGCAGTTGGCTGTGGCGAGGAGTGATTGGGCGCCTGCTCCCTAACCGTTACATCATGCTTAAATCTTGACCGCGGTACTGCCGATCAACAGAGTGGTCAGAATAAGCAGCCGAAGCCCATTTCCTGCCGCGTTGTTCAGATGCATTTGGCAAACGTTGAATCCTGCAGACCAAGCAACAACCAATGGATTTTCTGACCGGTCATGAAAAAGTCCCAGGGCTGAGCACAACATGTCTAGAGCCACAGCCAAATGTGCTTTAAAAGGTGGGTTGGGACTGCCATGTGGTGTCCGCTGGGCTCTCACTTCTTACCATCTAATCTTTTAATCGGCCGCCCAAGACGGATAACGACGGAATTATCATCGAGATGGCTCAGCGCCCTGGGGCCACTGACTGGCAACCCAGCCGAGTTAATTCTACCCAACGAAGTCGCTCCCCAGAAAGGACGCAAGATTCCCCCACATTCAGCCCACCACCGAGTGCCCCGGGAGCTCCATGGATGGGTCATTACCCGCAACCCTATTTTGCCCATTCTTCAGCACAGTCACTAGATACTATACATGCATCATCTTCAACTATTTACGATCCAGCCCAGGAAGGTATCACGCAAAAGCAACAAGGTTACCATCACTTCAGAAGCGAGTCACACTTTTCAAACGACCAAGCATCGCAGCTGGCTCCAAATAAGCCGTCTCCATATCATTTTCGTGTTTCTCAGTGGTTCAGAACGCGCTGGAGCCCAACATGGAGTATGTACGCCTTTCTTCTGGCCGGTATCGCGTTTGCATGTGGCCATCATGCTTTCTACTGTCACCTCCACGGGAAGGAAGCAAATGGCCAAAAGAAAATGCTCCGATACGGAACCGCTCTAGCCTTTTTCTCTAAAGCCAGTCTTCTCACGGCGACCATGTTGGCTCATCGTCAACGTGTATGGATGGTCGTTCGCCAGAAGATTCTGACCCTTGGGGCGGTGGATTCGCTCTTCGCCGCAGCCGAGGACCTAACTGCACTTTTCCACTGGGAAGTATTCAAAAAAGCCAAGGTGGCCATGTGTCTCGCTCTCTATATCTGGGCGACTCCTTTGGTTGTCATTTTGACATCTGAAACCCTTTCGGTTATGCCAAAGGCCATGGAGGAAAATACCACCTGTCCTAGTATCCAGACGCTCAACTTTGCACACGAAGATGTCGAGGACTGGCGGAATCCATCGATGGGTGAGGATGGGCTCTTTCAATTTTCCGTTTCTTGGTGGAATTCAACCGTCCCTGATGATGAGGAAATTGATCCAAAAGATAACAGTTCATTCGACTACTACATCTCCCCCACCAGTCAAGTCAAGCGAGTTGCCGAAATAAGCCGATATCTACATCGGGCTGTACCTCAAGAGAACGCTAGCTCCTTGATCTGTGGTGAGGGATGGAACTGTTCCACAACAATAAAGTTTACCGGCCCAGGTTACAAGTGCCAAGAATTGGCTTCTGGGGTCGGTTCCGAGGTCAAAAGACTAGGCGGCGCAGAAGCCCCTTTCAACACAACAGAAATTGTGCCAGAGGGTGATTTTACTTACAGTGCTATCACAAATATGGGCGAGTATGATAAGCAAATCAGTTCTGGCAAGGGCGGTGTTCCGACGGCGAAACCCCCGTATCCTAAGAACCTGGGCGCGTTTAGAACCGAGCCGGTCATATGGATAGGGTATGCCGTAAAGAACCGGACTGATGACAACGTACCCAAGTCGAAAAATGACTCAAATTGGTCCGACGACGCGTTCATACCAAAGATAATTGGCTGCGAGCATTATGAAACCAATTACACAGTGCAACTAAACTACACAAATGGTGTTCAATCATATAAAGTCAGGCGCAATTTCCTGTCAAAGGTCGTCAATACGCGATTTCTGCCGGGAGTAAACGAAGGCAATGAAGGGTTACTGGACAACACGACGGCTACGCCCCAAAGCAACTATATATTCCCAAGAGATTTAAAGCATTACCGAAGGACAGCGGCGTATCATTCTATTGGTAAGCAACTTCGAGACACGATCCAAGGCAGCATTGCGCTACAAGGCAAGGTAGCCACAACCGAGGCCCTCGAAACACGACTTATCAGGAGAAACAATTTCCTACCTGTTGACAACTTCCCTGAAGAGCTTCAAAAGACCTATGATGATATGATTCTATCGCTCCTCTCTGAGCCGCAATTTCTGGCCGTGTCTTGGGCCTCTGACACGTCAAAGATGGTCGGTACGGACCCAGATACCCAGAGCACCGGATATCCATGCGTCAAGCAGCGGACTATCAATTGTTACTTCTACTATCTCCGAGACTTGTGGATTGTATACAGCCTTGCCATTTTCTTAGCCATTGTCAGTGTGGCAGTAGGCGTAGCATCAATGCGAGATGAAAATTTTGCCTGCGACACAAGATTCTCGACTATTGTTGCCGCAACAAGAGGCCAAAGTCTGAATGCGGTTCAGTGGGATAGCGATGCTGGCGTTAAAAAGTTAAAGGTTGGATTTGGTGTTGTTCCAGATATCTCTGGAGAAAGAAAATACGGGTTTGGACTTGAAGGCGACGTATCACAGTATCAGCAGGAGTCAGCAGCTCGGTCACCACTGGTTCGAATGAGGGATTGGGGCGAGAGGAGTACCAGTGGGTTTTTAGGTTCAAAGAATCAGTATTGAAACGGAGGACCAATAGACATGCTTCAGTTCGGTTTGTTTTTATGATTGTATTACGATAATTCTTTTTAAAAAGAAATCACCCACTGTTTTATGTTGCAATATTATCAGAATTTTAGCATGTCATTTTAACTAAGCAGATGTTGTTTTCTGTCGGAACCCGCTTATTCCTTTTTTTGGTTTCTGAGTTGGTGCAAAAGTAAGCGATGAGGCTGAAGAGATGACGGTACGCCACCACTTATGCAGGAGCGGGGTGGCTGCTTATCCTCAGAACATGATCATTTGAAGCCGATTTGGAACGGACATGCACAAATTATTCCTTTTGCTGGAATTGACAATACTCGGCATTCAGTAGTTTATCCCACCCGCGAGAAATGACGAACTTGAACTCCCTGTGAGCAACACAATATACGCGGGCGCTCTGGAGCTCCATTGTTTAGTCTAACTATTTCTAATTATTTATTTATCTATAGCAACATGCCTTACTTCTGCTCATCCCTCTCCTTTACATGCTGAGTCTCAAAGGGCAGGCCTGCCTCAGTCCTCAGAGCTCCATATGTAGATGAGGAATCCAGCGGCCGACCCTCAGCCTCGGAAAACTCGCTAGCCTTCTTCATATGCCTCATGGCCACCTCGGCAACTTCGAGCTTTAGCCCTGCTTGGTCAGCACACGCAATTCCATGACCAACATCCTTTATTGCCAGATTCAAGTCTGACCACGGTCTCTCCCCGCGAGCTGGAAGATATGCTCCAGTTGTGAGGCGCTTTGACATGCTTAAAGCCAAAGGTCCATACTGCTGTTCGATGAGAGCCTCCAGGTTCTGGCTACCCAGGCCGGTCTTCTCTGCCAAGACATGCGCTTCTGCAATGAGCTCCATCATCCCCGCAGTGATGAAATTTCTGTTGTTTAAATCAGCTTACGCTCGCGTGAACGCGTTTAAAATACTCACCCAGTCGTTTTCATCATGCTAGATTGCCGGACATCTTCCCCAAGCCGGATCACTCCTCTTCCCATAACCCCCACTATGAAAGGGCTAATGGATTCTACCGAATCGTTGGGGCCAGCCACAATCCACAAAAGCTGACCCTGCGCAGCGACAGGGCTTGCGCCAAAAACAGGCGCAGCGATAAATTTGGCACCTTTCTCAAGCAGTCTGGACTGAGCATTTTCCGACGAATCGGGGTGGACCGTGGATGTGTCAACAATGAGCTTGCCCGAGAGGCCCTCCCCAACCTCGAGTATGGAGTCCAATGTCGCATTGAGCGCTGAATCGTCGCTCAAGGACATGAAAACGATGTCAGCGGCGGTCACGAGCGCTTTCACGGACGCGGCAGGGACGCCACCCAAGTCTCTGAGAGGGTCCCCGCGGGACATGGTGCGGTTGAAGTATTGGAGGCCTGGCGCTCCAGCTTGCGACAGGTGCTTCTGCAGATTGGACGCCATGGGCAGACCCATGGATCCGAGGCCTAATTCGATTAGTCTCAGCGGGTGCCCAACAGGGCCAGCACGTACCAATCCAACCCAGTTTCGGAGATGTCATCGTGTCTCTGAGTATTGTTTGATCAAGTTGACTGCACCCAAAAAAGGAAGAAAAACCTACGCAGGGGCATAGGTTGTCATGAGCATCGCAAAGACAGTGCCGCGGGGACAAAGCCAAACGCATTAGTCGTGATTCGCTGAGTCAGATCTGTAGTTCGGACCTGTGTGCCGAGGGCGGGGTCACACCCGACGGAGACATCGTGCACAACAACAGCTGCTCGAAAGAAAAGGCCGGTTTGAGAAAATGTGATGATTTTGCGTCCAATTACGCGGCCGCCATATGAAGTCCAAGCCATCCTTCATTTGACAAGTCATCAATGCTGTCGGCCGCTTCCCTAAATAAACGGGGATGTGACAGACACAAGGAAGCTGGTGCAACAGTAAGCGCAGCTATCACCGTCAGCTCAGCAAGTCAATGCATCGGAAACCCTATTGTGGCCGTTTACCCGTCCTGTTGGTTATGCCACCAACGAGCTTCACCAGAGCTGTGCCAGTTTAACCAAGCTCAAGACAGGGTCAAGGCGAGCGGTGACGAGTGGTGGGGGCTCTGCTCCAGCAGTCAGCTCCCAGCTAACAGATTTACTAGCCCGCCACGAAAGCCTCAGCGAGTGGCGTCGGAGATTGCAAGGGATGCATTGATCGTTCTAGATTGTCGACTTCCGGGTCTTGGGTCTGCGTTTGCTTGATGTCTAAAGGTGTGGAGGAACTCCAAACATTCTCCCATTCGTGCCTCGCAATGCGCCATGTTTGTAAAGGTCAAATGAACACCCAGGCCGTTGCCCGCTGCGCACGTTGCTTATCAGCCTTAAGATGCGCGCGATCCCCCTTGAGGAAGTAAGTAGACCACGCGAGGTCGGCCGCAAACTGTTTATTCTCCTCGATCGACAAGGAAAAGGAACATCCTTGCAGCTTGCTAGCAGGGGCGGAGGAAGCAGTGACTGGTCAGGAATCACACAGACTGGTTTTCTCCGTCTGGGGATGGAGAAATTAGCATCTTGACATGGACGAATGGCTACTCAAAAATCCAGAATCCGCTTTCAGGCCCACTCGGTTTATCGAATTCCACCATCAGCTGTCTCAACTCACACTTCCCTGACGCCTCAGGGGCCGGAACGCTGGGACGAAGGCTAGTGCGGCCAACAACGGACCATGCCGATATGTCCCACTTCTCCAACTACCGCGCTATTGAGCGACCCACGCATTTGGGGTCCTTGGCCAGATGCTGACTGGACCAATCGCTTCGCCGCGTTGTTAGTGTTGCTGTGCCTCAAGCTACCTCAGGCTGAGGCAGATCTTTAACAAGGAGTTGTGAGTGGGAGGTAGCATCGCGCGCTTATTCTCGTGGCTGCTACCCACGCTAGCTGCGTAAAATTTCGTTTGCTGCGACATCAAGAACATGTTTCTATAAAGGACAAAGATCCTCCGTCATTTCATCCAACTCTTCATCCAGCACACTCAACCCAATCACTCGTTACAATGCGCTTCTTGCTCAACATCCTTCCTTTTGCCGTGGCCGGCTCAGCTGCCGTCACCCCCAGGGGAGGCACTTACAATATCGTCGAGAAGGACGTCGTTGTCATCGGAGGAGGCTCGTCGGGCACCTACGCCGCCACCCGCCTGCTAGGAGAAGGGAAGTCCGTTGTAGTCCTGGAGAAGGATGATCATCTCGGCGGTCACGCTGTGACATACACCGATCCGGACACCAAGCAGCCATTCAACCTGGGTGTTCTGGTCTACCATAACTCAACAGTTGTCCAAAACTACTTTGGCGCCTTGGGGGTGCCACTGCGGAACGCTAGTGTCGGAGGTTCGGCTACAAACTACGATTTTGCTACTGGCAAGGCAGTCGAGGACTTCCAGCCCGCCGATACCCAAAGTCTAGGACTCGCCATGCAGAAATACGCCCAGATTCTCGCAACCAAGTATCCCTACCTTTCTTTGGGTTACGACATCCCCACTCCTGTTCCCAAGGAACTTGTGGAGCCCTACTCCGAGTTCATCAAGAACAATGGACTGGAGGCCCTTGTCCAGCAGGTTAGCAACATCGCTGGATGCAACGGCAACTTCCTTGACCGACCCGCTCTGTACGGTCTCAAGGTCTTCAGCCTCCCCCTTGTACAGGCCGCCACCGCAACTGGTTTCGTCAATGCTGCTTCTGGCGACAACCTCGACCTCTACCGTGCAGCCCAAAACGTCCTTGCCAAGTCCAACAGCGCCATCTACAACGCCAATGTCAAGAAGGTGACTCGATCCACCAGCGGTGTCACCGTCCAAGTCAACACTCCCAACGGCCCCGTGACTGTGAAGGCCAAGAAGCTCATCCTTGCCATCCCTCCCTTGAAGAAGTACTTCCAGGAGATTGGCTTGGACTTGACCGCGGAGGAGATCGGCCTCTTTGGCAAGTTTAAGGGATACCTCTACGGATCCGCCGTTTTCACCTACTCCGGCGGTCTCACCAAGGCCCTCCTCAACATTGGCACCAAGACACCATACAACCTCCTCACTCTCCCCGGCACTTTTGTACTGACCCCTCTCGCTGGGAAGTCCGTTACCGATAAGATCTCTGCCTACTTTGGTGGTCTCGATACTAGCATGTCGGAGAAGCAGATCAAGGCACTCATTGACGGTGAACTCAAGAATCTGGCCAATGCCGGAAACATCGCATCCGGGAAGGCTAGCTACAAATTCTTCGAGAATCACAGCCCTTACCACATCCATGTCGATGCCAGTGATATTGAGAATGGCTTCTACAGCAAGCTTTACGCTCTCAACGGAAAGAAGAACACTTTCTACACCGGGGCTGCCTTTGTTGATAACGACAGCACATTGATCTGGTCTTGGACTGAGTCTTACCTTTTGCCTCTCATCACTGCTTCCCTGCAGAGCACGACGACCACCTACTAAAATGTACTATCTATAATGTAATATTATTCAGTAGAAGATTCAACTTGCTGCCTCTAGAGTAATATCCTATAAAATGAAATATGATCCAATGTTTAACCAGCTTGATTGCCTAACTTCGAGCTTTTTTCTGTGTAGATGTATGGTATCCAAGATACTCAGTATAGATTCGCTTACAGGGAACTTGATAGTCATTATGTTAGTCGTGAAATCATTATTATCGTTTAATTTATGTCTGCAGAAGTCTCAATAGTCTGCATATATTTCGGTCAGTACAAAAAACAAGATATATGGTTCTTTTGATCATGACGCCGACATGTTCAACGTGATGCCTTCTTGCTTCTTGAATCTGCATTCAGCCTCCCGTGTTTCTTAACAGCTTTATTTGCCTTAGCCAAAGAACAATCAACTTTCATCCACTGCGCGATAGACCTTGATGCACTCACGAACGAGAGACGAAGTTTTATCGGACATAACCCCATACTCAAGATGGATTTATTATCTTATTAATAAGGGACGTCGTTAAATGGGCAAGGAACATATATGGCCCCGACGGCACACATCTAAAGATGCTTTCATTTTTAAGTCAATCAGTCCGTTTTACAACCAGGTAATGTTTTTATTGATTTATCAATACTTTCAGAAGTGATTTCCAGCAAAATACGTCGATTAGAATAATAGATACGTCAATCTTTGGTACTTTAAAATGCAATGTTCCGAGAAAGAAAGATCGGATGGAAGAAGCTCGAGGGCATTATAGCCGGTGGTATTGGGTTTGACTACGATAAGATTCTGAATATTAAAACCCTCCCAAAGATAGAATCAAGTAATGCAGTTCAAATTCTACACTCAAGAGAAGATTAGACAAACGAAACAGTCGCGGTCTCATTCGACCATTCAGCGCCACCTGGCCTTCCTAGCATACTCGTACGCTTCGTCAGAAAACACTTCCCACTCGTCGGGTGTCCTCTTTGGCGAATCCGATATCTTGTATCCGCGAAACTCAACATTTTTGCTGAGATAAGGAAAGTAATAAGCCAAGCCGATAAACTCTGTGCAGTCGTTATCCAAAAAGTCGAGATGGCCAGTCTCGGTCTCGTGCAGCATTTCATATTCTCCCGTCTCCCTACCCCGTAATCCGTAATAAACACGACGTGAAAGCGAAGGCATCATTTTAGGCTTTTTCCCATTGCCCTCAGGCCCGCTCCTCCCCTTATTTCTTCTGGCAGCGACATCTTTACCCAGAGATCTCTTTCTCTTCTTATTCTGGGGTTCGTCGTCTTCTAGATATTCCAGGGCCGCCTCCTCCGATCCGGAATCTGAACCGCTGGAATGTCGGTCATGGTCGCCAAGAGTGTCTAAGATTTCTTCGGATTGGCTCAATAGCATAGTCCCCTCGATAATCCCAAACTGGTAGTCTGCAATCAATATCGACTTGCGGCCTTCTCCGTCGGTCTGAATGTCCATCGTCAAGGAGCCTCTGATATTATCTGACCAGCCCTCCGTGACTGGATCGCAGTGGACAATATACGAGCCACGACATTTTTGCAGATCGAATACATTTGATGGCTTTCTGTTGGCGCCATTTTTATTTTTCTTTTGCTCTGGGTGACTCTGGGCTTTTTTTTGGAGATACTCTTGGTGTTCTTCCATCTCCTTTTCTCGCTCAACCTCCTTTCGCTTCTTTTCTTCAAGAGCACCTTGTTTGGCGATTTCATCAGCCAGTGTCGAAACTGCGGCTCCGTTCCAGCCAATACACAAAGTTCTATACTGGCCGCTCCCACCGCTTGTCGTGCACAGCCCTTGGATGCGCTCTGACACGATGTGAAGACTCCGTCTATCGTCGAAACCATGTAGAGCTAGCGGCTTAGGCGTCTTCTTTCGGTCGGGCTTCCCATTAGTCAAAAAATAGTAGTTCATAAACCGATCAAGATCACGATTAGCCCTTTCGCCGGCAGTTTTACATTGAGCAAAAGCCTCGTCGTCCCGTTGGTTCTTATCTAACTCGTGGGCACGGACCTCTTCCTCCCATGTCTGTAGCATAGGCTGGTAATCGCGTCGCAATGACTCCTCCAAGCCGATCACAGATTGAGGGACCTTGTTGCACTGAAGTACGTGGAATTTTAAGCTCTCTGCTCAGCGTCGTGTGGCACGCAAACATACCTTGCCTTGGAAAACAGCATCGTGAAGCGCCACACGCAGCTCTCCTACTTTAGCGGACGAGGGTACTTTGATGCCGTAGTATCTCAACTGCGCCGTAAAAAAAGGTTTTTTGAAGTATTGCCTGGCGGATTCTTCCGCCTCTTTTTGGTCCCGTTTAAGGCGAAGACCTTGTGGGCAGAATAATTCCCTCAAGCGGGAGCCTTCCATGCGACCAACGCCGCCAACAGTGAATTCGCTCTCACAGATCTGGAAGCCATCTCGTTTGAGCACTGGTGGTGCGGGGCGACTTGCGGGTTTCGACATTTCATAATATAGCCTCAAGACAGCAGCTAGCCTTCACTGCCCTTGGGAGTCTTGGCTAAGTTTGGACAGGCAAAAAACCAAGACGCGTCCCTTAAACTCTCGCCTATTTGCTTTTTATTTTTTTCACGTGCAACATCCCCGCTCCACATGTCTCCGGAAACAGGTGCATTAGTTATGGAATGAAATAGCAATTCAAAGCTCAATTTTTAGTATATATGCCATGGCTAGCTTTGTTTCGCATCACAAGCACCCGTCCGATTTACAAAGGGCTGGCATTTAAAGTATTCTTAGGTCACCCCATCCAGACTCGGTAATGGTATTCAGAAAATAACGATGCACAACAAAAAGATTATCTAAAAGCTAAAAAAATATATTATTCTTTTTAAGGGTTTATTTAGACATTTCTTTATCTTATTTTATTATAAATAAATAATATTAGAGTAACAGGATCACCAACAACACGTAAATGGTAAACTCCCCAGTCCTCATCTTAACTTCTATTTTTCGGGGGAAAACTATAATCACCATGTTTAGATTCATCTATTTTATGTGAGTCACTCGCTCTGGTGCTCTTGTTTGTTACATAGCCCAGGAGTGACTCAATGTGGAAGCCATGCAGAATTATTGAGGTCCACCTCGCTATACCAAAACAGGCAACCATTCAATTCGACTCATCATGATCGGCTTTCTCCACCGTGGCCTAACTAGTATAGGTGGGGTCAATTTGTTCAAGGACATTTACCCCAAGAACATAAATATCGGAGGTCGTAAGGTCAACAACTCTCAGCTTTGCTCGACAGATACAATATCCCAATCTCACTTCCCTTTTTAATTCTCACCTTCAAAATGGATGCAAGTACCGGAGCAACGACTGCAACTTCGAGCGGCGCCCTGGACATTGAGTTGGACATTCTCGGCCAACAACCCCTCCTTCGAATCTATACACAAATCAGCTTGTGCTACGCACTACCCGATCCATCAGCCCACTCGTCCATTATTTCCACTCTACAGAATGGCTTGGAGAGATTAACACAAAGCTTTCCCTGGGTTGCCGGCCAGGTAGTCAACGAGCCGGGGCCAGAAAACAGCTCCGGCATTTTCAAAATCAAGCCGCTGGAAAAAGTCCCCAGTCTAGTTGTTAAGGACTTGCGAGATGACGAATCAGCTCCCACTATGGAGGGTCTCCGAGCGGCTGGGTTCCCAATGAGCATGCTGGACGAAGACATTATTGCCCCCCGACGGACTCTACCCGGAGGCCCGCACTACGACCCGTCAGGCCCTGAGCCCGTCTTCATTTTCCAGCTCAATTTTATCAAGGGTGGTCTCATTTTTACAGTAAATGGTCAGCATGGCTGTATGGATATGACTGGTCAAGCAGCCTTCATCCGACTGCTTTCCAAAGCATGTCGGAATGAGCCATTCACCGATAAGGAACTGGCGACTGGAAATTTGACGAGAAGCACCGTGATTCCATTCTTCGAGGATACACATAAACTTGGCAAGGAAATTGATGAATGGGCCGTCCCACCTCCTACTCCGTCGACGTCCGACGCCGAATCGCAGCCTGCGCCTACACCCCCGGCCGCAACCTGGGCTTACTTCTCCTTTGACCCAAAGTCGTTGGCCACAATCAAGGCGCAAGCAGATAAATCAAAGGACACGGCCACAAAATATATCTCCACTGATGATGCCGTTACGGCCTTCATCTGGCAGTCAGTCACCCGAGCGCGCCTCAATAGGCTCAGTCCAACAGAACCAAGCAAACTTTCACGAGCGGTCGACGTGCGATCACACGTGGGGGCTCCCAAGGACTACCCCGGGCTGCTTCAAAACATGACATATCACGCACAGACGGTACAACAGCTTGTTGACGAGCCGCTGGGCATCATCGCATCGCGGCTGCGCTCAGAGTTGGAGCCTTCCAAGCTCCGATTCCGCACCCAGACACTCGCGACGTATGTGCACAGGTCATCAGACAAGTCCCTGTTCTCGTTTACGCCCAACGTCAACCCAGGCTCGGACATCATGTTGAGCTCGTGGGCCAAGGTGGACGCCCTTTGGGGGCTGGATTTCAACTTTGGGCTTGGAAAGCCCCAGTCTGTGCGGCGGCCTCGGTTCACTCCGGTCGAGTCGCTCTTGTATCTGATGCCAAAGGCACCGAACGGCGAGATAAGCCTTGCAGTTTCGTTAAGAGAACAGGATTTGGAGTGGCTGAAAGCGGATGAGGAATTTTCAAAATATGCTAGATATGTTGGGTAAAGGTGACTATTGCTCTAATAAATAATTTCACTCAGCGTCTTCATCTTCGCTCTTCTTTCCGCAGTTTGCTGCCAAAGGAAAATACGTACTCATGCGTCCTGAAGTGCAAGTCCTGGTTGTCATCTCATGGCTGTGCACGTGAAGCGACAGAGATGACAACCCAGCATAAAATTCAAGTGATGGCACCGCCCAATCAAAACTGCAATCGATGACTTCAGGCGCAAATTCACGCATACATAAATTTGTTTCATCAATAAAACCAGCCTGTTGTCTAGAGCATTTTAAGCTCGTGGTCCTCGTGTGCAGGCGCCACATCCCGGTAGATGACGTTTGATCTGCGAGGCAGAACCGGTTTTGACAGGGATGCCACCCACCCAAAGTGCGCGAGTGCCAAGATCACATCACATCGCATGGCCGACACCACCACCAGCGCCAGCCGTCTGGCCTATGAAGCGAGGCCGTTGCGCCATAACGGGTTGGCAATGACGCACTCTTCCACACCGCACGTGGCTTGACACAAACTTGGTCAAGGCCAGCCTGATTTGATTGCCTTGGTATAAATGATTCCGTCGCACCGCGCTGCGCTGCGTAGCCAGTTTCTGGGTCTCGCAACTTTTACACATTTCAAATATCCCTTTGCAATGGAGTGGTCAAAGAAGACATACAACGAACAATACGAGAAATGGGTTCCATGGCTGGAGGACCTCTACCTCCGGTGGTTCACCAAGGACAATAAGGCTAGCTATGCCACCAAAGGTGCCGTTCAACACCCGACAATCTAAACATGCCCACCCGCATGCTAACTATTTAGATAGACACGCTGGACAAGACGAAGGTCACGGGCATCAAACAAGTCGACAACCTACAAGACGGCGTGCACGGCCTGGTGACCGGCCAGGTTGGCCAAGACGGCCTTCTTCGACCCGTCGGCGACATCGCCTCCAAGGAGGGAATCAACCGCGCAGAGCGCCAGGGCAAGGACGAGAACGGAGGCTACGTGCCTACAAATATACCCGGGTCCGAAGCCGCCAACACCGCAGCGAGCAGTGCGGTCGAGGGCGGGAAGGGCGTCGCCGGCAAGGCCACCGACGGGGTCAAGGGTGCGGGCAGCTATGTCGGTGGCCTGTTTGGGTCAAAGGCCTGATCTGCGGGATCCGGCACACTGCTCCCCAATTCTCATGTCGATCTTCACGATCCTTCGAAACTCAATCCTACGATCTGAAAGCTTGGACTTGCGGGGTGGGAGGAACAAGGGGGGGATGGGGATGCACAGACGGAAAGCTTATCATATCAATGTTTTTTTAATCTCACTTTAGACTCGACCACATATGATTCACGATTCATACACGATCCCACGGGACAAGCAAGAGTTCGGGTGCAGATATTTTAATTAGGAATTTATTGTATAGTAGTAAAAATAAAACAGCTTGCATTCTGATATTGGGTATGTTTGCAAGTCATGACAAGAATGTCGCTAGAAGAGATTGCCCCCCGTCTTTTTTTATATGTTCTTTATGTTTAAATTTAAGGTTTGGGGGTATCACAAAAGGCCCAGTGTAGATCCCACCACGTCCCCAATTTAAGCCTGGTTCTCAGGCTTAGCGTTGCCAGAGTCACCGTCGACGCTGCGGTCGACGTGGCCGGTGGTGGCATAGTCGTCCTCGCCGGAGAGCTCTTCGAGGGTCTTGCGGGCGGTCTCGGGGATAAGGAGGGTGGTGAGGCAGCCGAGAAGCATGAAGAGGGCGTAGATCTCGAGGACGTGGTCCATCCAGGGGGCGGCGTTGTCGGCGGTGGCACCGTGGGTTCGGAGGATGGAGATGGCACCCTGGCCGATGATGGAGCCGACCTTGCCGGAGGCGGCAGAGATACCGTGGGAGGTAGATCGGTATCGGGTGGGGAAGACCTCACCGGGAACAATGAAGGTGGTGGTGTTGGGGCCTTGAGGGATGTCAGCAAATGTTTCTCGAGTTTAAACAGAGTAAGCAACATACCAAAGTTGAAGAAGAACTGAGCAAGAACGTAGATGGCAAGGAGGCCGTTGGAAGAGATGTGGTTGTAAGCGAAACCCATGACGATGAAGAGGATGGTCAGGATGATGAAACCACCAAGCTGGATGGTCTTGCGGCCGATGGTGTCGATGGTGGCAACGGAGACCCAGTAACCGGGGACGGCACCAGCGAGGACAATGATGATGTTGCCGACGGCAGTGTTGTAGAGGTACTCGTAGACGTTGTTGGCGTTCTTGGTGGAGTAGCCAATGACCTCAAGAATGGTACCGTTGTTCAAGCTGAGACCGTAGTAGGCCACATCAAGACAGAACCATGAACCAGCAGTACCGAGGAGGAGGGAGAAGTTCTTCCACTTGCTGTAGTGGGACATGAAGTCGGACCAGCCAGCCTTGGGGACCTGGAGGTTGTCGCGGGCGACCTTCTGGGCCTCAGCACGGGCGATGTCGTCGGTCTCACCCTCACGCTTGCCGGAGACGTAAGCCTTGACATCCTCGTCGGCCTTCTCGACATCACGGGCAATGTCGAAAGTGTAACGGGGGGTCTCAGGGATGGTAAGACGGTCTGGTGAAGGCCATGTTAGCACAAGATGTGTCACGCGAGCACGCCAAGGCTGCCAAGTCTGCCAAGTCTTGCCAAGAGGCCAAGACCGATGGGAGGAAGGGATTCAAATAAACGAAAACCTGGGGAAATTGACGACTTACAGTACAGAGCGATACAGGCGGGGACGGCACCGAAGCCGACCAGGGTACGCCACATCTTGTCAACGGCGACACGGCAGGTGCCGTCGCAGTGGGCAATGTCGGCAGCGCCCTTGAGCTGATCCTTGAATCCGAGGGTCAAGAAGATCATGACGAGAGCACCAACGAACTGACCGATACCCTGCATGGCGAAAACGGCTCCCATCATGGCGCCACGCCACTTGGTGGTAGCGAACCTGCGAGTCGCACCAGTCAACACCAAAATTCGACAACACGAGCCAATTGATCAAGGCTGAGATGAAAACAAAGGCAGGGAAACTTACTCAGAGGTAATAATGGAAGAAAGGGGATAATCACCACCGATACCCACGCCCATCAGCACACGCCAGAAGATGATGACACCGATGATGTTGACGGCGGGGGAGTTGCTGGTCAGGGACTGGGCGAGGGTAGCGAAGATGATAACAATGAGCTCCAGACCGTACATGCGCTTACGACCGACGATATCGGCAAGCATACCGAAACCAAGCTGACCAATGACGGTACCGGCAGAGGTGGACAGCTTGACGGCGTTGTCAGAGCTGGTGGGCAGCTTGCCCTTGTTGTCGCCGTAGTAGACGATACCGAGCATGATGGTCAGCATGGAGACGACGAAGATGTCGTAAGAGTCAGTGAAGAAACCAACACCGGCGACAACACAGGCGCGGACGTGGTACCAGCCGAAGGGAGCCTTGTCGATCTCGGCGAGGGCCAGGCGACGACGCTCATTGGGGTCGGCGATGTGGGTGAAGTCGTTGTGGTAGTTGTGGAAGGCATTGTTGCCGCCAGAGGTCTTGGCGACCTGCGAAGGCTGAGGTTCAGCCATTGCGTGTTGTTGAATTATTAGGCCTTGGGAGGGGGGATTAATAAATTGTTTTCGTTTTTTTCGGGGATTTAATAGGGGGATTCTCTTGTCGAAAAAAGCCACAAAGAGGCGTTTTTTGTGTGTGAGACAAGAGAAGCAAAGAAGGAAGAGGGAAAGAAGGATGAGACTGTGTGACGAGCTGGACAGATCTTGGCATGAAAGCGAAAAAACAAGGAGCAGCCGGGGAGGTATTAATACAAACGACGTGGACTGGGTTTGCGAGACACACGCACTCCTTCGCACTCCTTCACACTCCCTCGCAGGCCCCCAATGGGCCAACGAGCCAACGGCAAGCCAACGGGCAGGATTCGCACAAGGCTACTCTGCTCGACAGACTGGGGCAGTTCTCGCTCCGGGACACGCCCCCCGGGAGGAGAGACAGGCCACGGCCACGGGCTGCAGCCAAGAATGATCGGAGCTAGCATTCACATCCAGGCATGGCCGATGTGCTCGTAGTGCGCTGCAGACGCTGCCGAGCTGGGCCCCCGGAGTGCTCACAAAGTCAGCCTAGCATGTCTGATAGGTGCCTGTCTCGGTATAGCATTCTGGCACGAGACATGTTGCCCGCGATGGAAAATGGGCCAATCAGAGGGCCGGAGTGACCCCCGTGTTCTGTGTCGCCAAGTCTCTTGGCCACGTCCTTGGCATCGACGATAGCCGCGTACCCGCCAGGGCCGGGCAGCTCGGCACTGACGGCACGCAGCTAGCGTGATATCGCACCTCGCCGGAGCATGGCCATGAGGCACCTCAGAGGCGCAACACAGGCACCACCACTGCTTGGCCATGCCCGAACCGCCCAACTATTGGCTCTCTAGCAGATGGAAGCATATTGAACGAAGGTCCCAAAGGTTCTTCCCCCCCCCACCACTGAACTGCCCCTCGGTGCCCACCCCCCGCTACCCTTACATACCCCTACGCACCCACTACGCACCCCCCGAACAAACCCTTACCAGCCCTTACCGACCCTGGCCATTCTGCCCTGTTCGAGTCCAGATATCCCCGAACTACGCCCACCGCGGGAGCCAATGCGGCTCTCTTTGACACACGCGTCCGCCCCAAGCTGGGCCCCGTCCCCCCAAATTCATCACCGAGCACGCGGTTTGGTGGGGACGCTGGGGACGCTGGGGACGCTGGCTGCGCGTGCGACTAAGCTTGTTGCTGATTGAGTTATCCTCTTCTGGACACCGAGCCTCCCTCGTCCGTCCAAATCTGCCTCCATTCTGCGTCCAACCTACCATACGTCCAGTCTCCGGCCAGTCTCCGTCGTCCCTGCGTCCGGCCTGTGTCGAGCTGGAGGGTTGATGCTCGAGCCTGCCCTTCTCGTTGGCCCGTTGCCCTCTCGCCGCCCGGCAACAATTTGCCGTCTCAGACCTCATCAGTCCAGATCTCGACATCGACAGTCTGGAAGCTCCAACGTGGCTGCAGCATGACCCCAGCATGACCCTCCTCGGTGGCCCAAACTGAGCACCGTGAGGCGCTATTCTTCTACTTTGGCATGCGAACGGTGTCATTCGCGGCCTGTCCGCCACCACCCCCTCCACTCATTGGGCCCTTTCTTTAAGCGTATTTTCAACCACTTTTTCCCTCTTCTACTTTTTTTTTTCGCCTCACTCGCGTCTTTGCGCTTCCCGCCCGGATCTACTGCGGTTCGCACAATTGCAGCAATTGCACTGGCGATCACGTCCTGCACCTTATTCTAACCACCCCCCCTCCCCTACCCCCTCGCCCTTCACTCTCATTCTCTCTGTCTGCTCTCCTCGCTTCCCTCTCAGGACGGACTCCCCATTGCCTTCCGCATCCCCTTGCATTGATTGACGCTCACGTTCACGTCGCCATGTCGCCTACAACGTCGACGCAAACACAGCAGCAAATTTCTCCCTCATCCCCAGACACCATGGCCACAACACAGAATGCGCCCGACGCCGCCAAGGACGAGCGCATGCTCACCTTTGAGATCTTGACCAAGACAAACGACAAGGCCGACGGCCTCAGGCTCATCGTGGACAGCGTTGCCCAGCAGCGCCAGGTTGCGTCTCGCGCCCTCATCTTCCACCCCATCTGCTTCTCCGTCCTCATCGCCGTCATCTCTCTGGTCCACATCAACCTTGGCAAGGTCCGCAACGACTATGGCACAATGATGGTCACCTATTCCGGCATCGTGATTTCCTACCTCGTCGCCGTGCGCTACGTGACGGGCCCGTACATCCGCACCGCCGAGAACACTGACTGGCAAAGTTGGCTCGCGGGCGACGACGGCGCCGACGATCTCATGCTCGGGGCTCGCTTCGGTTCCGAGATTATCGCATCCGTCGTGCTCCGGCTCCCCAAGAAGGGCTCCCGGAACAAGGCCTCCTCCAGCAGCAAAAAGGCTGTGATCCGCGCCTGGACGACAAAACTCAGGTTCCGCCGCCACGGCCTCGGCGGTGACATGCTCCGCGAGGCCATTAAGCTGTCCAGAAAGACACTCGGCCCGGACTGCGTCATCGAGTTCGCGCAGGACCACGCCAACAGCACCTTGCTCCAGCTTCCCGAGACCTTCAACGCCACGTTCGCAAAGCGGGACAAGCGGGCCCAGGAAGAGTTGCAGGAGGCCCTGCGAGAGCTGGACGCGGCAGACAAGGCCCAGCAGTGAATCTAATGCATCGGTTGAGTTTTTCAGTTTTTAAACCTGAGCTGTGGCTTGCGCCTTGGAGCGTTGTATCGCATCACGCGTGACGGCTAGTAGGGCTATGTGGCACGTCCTATCACTCGCCGGCGCCGCCTCCTAGATCACCAGTTCACTACAAAAGTCTAATGTTTAATAATGCCACTGAGCCAAAGCCCAAATGACCTCAAAATGCCGTCTCCCACACGACACGCTGGTAAACTCTCAGGAAACACTATGCGATCCTGCTGTGTGTGTATGTGTGTGTGCGTGTGTGAGTTTTCTTTTCGGCCTAGCTCGCGTGACCGCCGCCAACAGCATTCCTACGCCATTCTAATTCAGCCTTTGCACCACCAGCAATGCGCGCCGCCGACGTTTAGCCCAGCTTAAAACACTACGGCTAGGCACAATATGATGCAACAGCCAGCGCCACACCCGTCTAGGAGCCGACCCGATACCGCTTCCGCTAGCCCACGTTTTCGCTTCCGCGCCTCTGACTGGCCGTTGCAAGCACGAGCACTGAGCGGGCTGCTGCGCAGTGCACCGACGACACACTGCAACCGCCGGGGCGTCGCGATTGTGATCAAGACATTGAATTGATGACGTTGAAGGCGATATCAACTCCGATTGTTTCAGTGAGTAGTGCAGGGGAAAAGCATACTACATAAACGAGCCCATTCGGGTGATGGTTCTCCAGGGATGAGAGTGGATAGTAGCATGTAGGTCCAAAGTCAGAGACCCTCCTAGTCCGGAGATGATATGAGGGGGGGTTCGGCTCGGCCGGGGAAGATAGACATGCAGCACAAACCCACCCTCCAACCATAGCCAGCGTGAGTCCTCCAACCGCAGTGGTGTGAACCACGCCGCAGGTTGCGTAGGAGACGCTTCCATGACGGATTTGATCCTCGCAAATATGGGTCGACTCAAATTCGTGATAAGGAAGACGAATAGAGTGGTTTTGTGGACTAGAGATGTGCCACTATCGAATAAGACTAGTGGGGAAATACCTAGGACGAAAAATAAGACCACCAGTGACTGTTTTACATAATCTGTTCTTGAATAGCTCCAGCGGGAAGTGAGGCTAGGCGGTAGCCCAACCATCGGTGTTGGTCACGGCGCAAACCAGCAGTCTTGAGACACCTGCAGTGGAGGCAATGTAAATAGATGCACCACGAGGTCCACCAGCCGTCCCGCTACATGCCTAATTCGTAAGAGAAGACGTAACGAAGGCGCAAGTCCAGAGACAATGGCGCGCAGCCCTCCCCACCAGTCCATACGGATATCGGTATGGGCATCGCCGAGCCCAGTCGGAAGGATCAGGGTGTGCTGGCGACGGCGAATAACCAACACGCACACGGCGCCGATCCGGAAGTGCCAGCGCCGCCCGAGGCACTCGGCCGGGCAGTGCGCCCGCAACGGTGCGAAAATAGAAGAAGAAGAAAAAAAGCCAACGCACCCAAAATCTCACGAGCATCAGGGCCGCGGGGGCAGAAACACAGACGGCCCCGATGCCCTGCATGCTTACGAGCAGCGAGGCCCCCCAGCTGGTGGGGATCGCGGGTCGCTGCTCTGACAGGCAGGTAAAGAGGCAGGGCAGGGTGATGACGGAGCAGCCTGTCCACGTGCGCGCGCTGACACGGGGCATGCCATGTCGACTGTTTCCTGGGAGGGACAATAATTGCAAAGTCGAAGCCCGGATTTGGAACTTCGCATGGCCAATCATGTCTACTACATCCTTGAACTAGATATATCCCCTGGTGTATGAAAGATTGAAAATAAGATTTTTCATCGTTGGCATAAACTTGGCCCAGATTTTACCAAGAATGATGATGATGATATACTGCCGTCATATTCCAATCAAATCTAAACAATAGATAATACCCTAAACTTTTCGCAATACGATTGCATTGTAAATATCAATATATTTATTATTTTATATTATAAGATTTAACTATATCCTTTCTTTCTTTCTTTCTTTTTTTTTATGCTATCGGGTAGGTGTTCAATTAAACCCATGTGACAGGCATCATGTTGTCAAATTTGTGGCGCCTCACTTTGAGTTTGTCAAGATCAACCCAGAAGCAAACTACTTTCGTCTTTGACAACGCAAGCAGATCATCGGCCCGTCGCAGAGTGGACCTTTTTATCACAGGTAAATATTCTCAGTCAACCACACGTTGCGCATCCCAGACTAATCCAGCCATGATGGTTTGCTGGATCTGCGACTGTGGGTTCAACCAGGCTTTGCAACACGCATGGTTCAATCGTGCCCATTTATTTTTTACATCATTATTACTCTTTCTAGCATTGGGTTAAAACGCTTGGGCGTAGTAAATGAATAAAATTTACCCTACAGCGGAGAACCAGTTCCCCGCGATGACCAATGCGTGTGTGGATTTCCACGGGTGTCGGTCGGACAGTCCTGTATCCTCCAAGATCCACCTGCCCACGTGGGCAGTTGAATTGGCAGGTTTCTCCCTGCGAAAAAAGGGGGAGGGGCACAAAAGCTAGTTTCTTCGGCTAGAACGAAGTCGGGTCTTTTTCACATTCAAAATTTGGAGCTAGGACATGGGAGACGGTTTAAAAAAAAAAAAAAAAAAAACCACACACCCTGGTGAAAAAGAAAGAGGAAAAAAAAAAGAGGATTTGCCACAAGTCTGACCACACACCCTGCAACAGACCACCCGGATGGAGCCCAATATCCGATGTACACAACGCCACCAATTGAAATGCACCTTTAGTCACACGTATCTAAGCAATCGTATTTTTCTAATTAGGATGGAAAAATGACCTTTGGCTTTAATCAATAGTCGATATACTGAACAGAGACAGAGTTAAAGCGAGCATAGCGCACGTTTCATTCTGGGGGGTTGATATCAATCGTACTTCTGCAAATATGTCTTATCCGGTACCGGTGAGTGTTTCTTGTTGATCCAGTTTCCATTAAATGCAGTCATAACCCCCATCGTTCGTAAATCCAATTCCCATTGTCTCACTTACACCGCCCGAGGCATTGCACCGGTCCAGTAATCAGCCACCCCTCACCATAAAAGTTGGTCTCGACGGCTAATCCTACTCTATTGTGAGCATGGTAAGCAGTATTTATTTGAAGCATATAAAACCTGGGCATCTCTGCTTAGTTAGGAATGATCTAGGTGGTTTCTTTCAGCAAACCTCGCCAAGGTACGTTAGATTCTGCTTCTCGAAGTACTAGACAAGTTCACCATTACCATTGGCTTGGATTGCTGGGCATGCCGATTTCACCACGTCACAGAAGTTCTTCAGCCCTCTGTCGGGAACAATGGGGGCAAAATCTGAAACAGGCGCGATATTTGCGTTGGTGACGTACTGTCAGCAAAAGTGTCCAGCATGGAGTGTGGCCAACTCCATGTCCTGAGCTCGGAGTAAATGATTCTCCGTATTACTCCCCTGCGCCCCCCTTTCTTCCCAGAAAAGAAAAAAATAAAATTAGAGGCCATTCTCAATATATCCCTTCTGATAATCGCTAGGATTAGGTCCAATGAACTGTTCGTATTGAAAATCCATGTGGTAGCGCTGCCACCCCAAGGCACCAATAGAGTTCAAATCCTCCTGGGATATGAATGATGATGAGAATATTCCGACCCTTTTCATGGCATTATTATTAGCATGTCGGCCCAATATAGATTGGGGAAGGTCTGCTGCCGAAAGATTCCAAGCCTCAGACAACAAAATGACAAAAAATAGCAGCCCTATCGTTCAGTACTTTCAAAATTCTTCTTTCCACCGCCCTTTTCAATCATCGTTGTCGGAACAAGTCTTGGAAACTACTTGTTGCGGATAAACAAAAATTTAAATGAGGGCTAGGTCTCCAGGCAGGATAATCAATCCCACCTCTGGCACATAGCTACGTCACTTCTTTCATCAGCCTATAAAAACGAACGTCTGGATAAAGTTTTTTTCCCACTTGATTAGCTCATTGCCAAGCAAAGATCCCCCTCATTCCCCATTTCCATGCCTCTGGATAGCAGCACCCAATTCAGGCTAAATCGGAAATGTCCCAGTTGTACCACTTTTTACGCTGGAATTGCGGAAAAGGATCTATTCAGACCCACGGCAGTGTTCTCTTTGCCATCTTTTACGTATCTATAAAATAGTTTGAAAGCAGACTGCCCAGATGTTGCCCATCATGGATTTTCGGTGGATAAGAATAGAGCGACCACGAAATCTCGCCTCCTGTTTTTCCACCAAAGTGTGAAACCTCAAGACATCATGAGACTTATCAAACCTCTCATATTTTCGCTGGGTATATTAGCTGGTTTCGTATCAGCTGAGAACTCAACTTTTCAGAATCCCATCATCAGCGGGTTCCACCCAGACCCAAGTTGCATCTTTGTGCCAGAATACAACGACACGTTTTTCTGTGTCACGTCTAGTTTTCTCGCCTTCCCAGGTCTCCCAATCCACGCCAGCCGTGATCTTGTCCACTGGAAACATGTTTCCAATGCCTTCAGCCGCCCAGATCAGCTGCCCGGTATGGCATTTCTCCCTAGAGCCACCAGCGGCATTTATGCCCCAACCCTCAGATATCATGAAGGCACTTTCTACCTCATGTCAACACTAGTCAATCAGCAGCTGCCGCGTGTAAACGACTCCCGTTGGGATAACTTCATCATCACTACAACAGACCCTTACAGCTCCGAGGCATGGTCCGAACCCATTCACTTCAGCTTCCCTGGCTTTGATCCCTCGCCCTTCTGGGACGATGACGGCACCACTTGGGTCTCCGGGGCACATACGGCAGCATACTACCCAGGTATCATGCACGCACCGCTCAATTTTGAGACTGGAGAAATTGGCGATATTATAATGCCGTGGAACGGGACCGGCGGTGCTTCACCCGAGGCCCCCCATATCTGGAAACGTGATGGATGGTATTACCTACTGCTGGCCGAGGGAGGTACGCGAGAAAACCACATGGTCACCATGGCGCGATCCCGCAGTCTCCGGGGGCCATACGATCCCGCGCCGCAAAACCCGCTACTGACAGCCGCCAACGATACGAGCTCGTACTTCCAAGCTGTGGGCCACGCCGATCTCTTTCAAGATGGCAACGGGAAGTGGTGGGCAAGCGCTTTGGCCGTGCGCGCCGGAGGCTCTTACGGAGAGGACCCAGGTCCTTACTTTGGGAATCTGCCAATGGGTAGGGAGACAGTACTCACTCCAGTGACTTGGGACAAGAACCAGTTTCCAGTTTTCAGTCCTGTTGCAGGGAATATGTCCGGGTGGCCGCTTCCCAACAAGGCCTCTATTGACGAGGGAGAGGGCCAACTCAATCAAGACGACGACCTTTTCACCTTCTCTCCCGGTAGCACGCTTCCCATCCATTTTGTACACTGGAGACTTCCCAAGAGTAGAGCCTACAAAATCTCTCCCCCAAAACACCGCAACACACTGGCTCTCAAGTCATCTGTCCTCAACCTCACTGGTTTCGATGCCGACTATGCTCTTGGAAGAGGCCAAACATTCGTCGGCCGGCGCATGGCACACTCTCTGTTCAAGTACAGCGTGGATATTGACTGGGCCGATTCTCTCACCAAGGAGGAAATGGAAATTGGAGTTTCAGCCATTCAGGATCAAGCGCAGCATTTTGACCTAGGTATTGTTATGCTAAAGCCAAACGGAGAAGAGAAGTTACAGCCCCATTTACGGTTTCGTGGGCACTCGGAGACACCGTATCGCGGACGTGAACTCGTCAAAACGAACACAGTCAAGTTGCCGGATGATTGGGCAAACAAGAAGCTGAAGTTGCAAATTGAAGCAGTCAACAGTACGCATTTTGAATTCTCCGCCGGCCTCGCGGGGAAGAGCGAGCAGTCTAAATTGGAAATCCTCGGTTATTGTCGTGGAAATGAGCTAGTTCCCTACTACTCAGGTAAGTACGACTGTTCTTTTTTTCATGTCTTGGGAAGATAAGTGCTCACTCCAGTAGGCGTGGTTCTTGGTGTTTATGCTACAACTAATGGTAAGCACGGAGAGCAAGCATTCGAGGCATATGTCACAAACTGGACATACAATGGAATACGCCAACTGCGAAGCCAACAGGATGTTGATGGGGCAGATCAATCAAATAAACGATGATATTTGTGAATTGGAAGCCAACTCTGGGAATATAAATGCATGGAGCAGACCACTCACTATTAGTAGATTTGGATTTACTTGTGACAAAAGCAGCTTCCGCCCATAGTCGCGTTGTTTGAACAGAAGAACGCACATGTAAATCATGCCAGGAGACTTGATTTCGGGAACAAGATATCGTTGCTTCAGATTTTTCAAGTGCTCTTTGTAGTTTATTGCCCTTCGGCATTGTTCCAAATGTGATATGGCCGGTTCAAGCTGTAGTATCACACAACTACCCCTAATTTGATCTATCGAAAGCAAGTGGTGATTCAATCATCTAGCACATATTCCATGTCATTCTAGATCCTTTCTAGGACAGGGGCAGGGGTAGATCATGGAATAGCGGAATGGTGAACCAGATAGATTACTAACATATGAGAATATGCCTCTACTAACAAGCCAATCAAGAAAAGCCTACCGCTCGTGAGGACTGATGACAACACACTCGACTCTTGACGAGGGCGGTTGGAGAATGTAGTAAAGAGATATTTATCAGTTATGCTCTGCCAAAGCTAAATCTATTGCAAAGAACAAGAAAAGTATTTATTCCATCCGATATCATTTACTTAGATGGTGTTGTCTGTTTTAAACTACTACCGCAGGTATCTCAATAAATGTTAATACCTGATTATAGCTACATGTGCTTTTTCCAAAACTTTCCAATTCTCATTACTAGATTGAGAGCGTATGGCCAAAGCACAAGAGAGTGTGATAACAACACGCTGCGTGCAATCAGGTCCCTCATCCAATTCCTTGAAAACATCTGCAAGTCCCCCAACTTTGTTAGTTGGTGTCTCAAAGGGGACGGTAATATACTGGTAGCTCTGTCTCGATTTTCGCATGAGCAATTGGAGCGCATATGCCTGATTGCAGAGCTCTCGAAATTGGGCCTGCAACTTTTCTATATCTTTGGGAGTTGTTCCTTCCATAATCAATGCAGAGAAGAAATGGAACATCTGATCCGCCAGATGTGCGCCAAACTCCTTGCCAGCTAATCCAGCGGCCTCTACACTTCTCAGAGTCAACATCCTCCAATTTGCGATTATATCGCGAGGTACTTCAATCTGTCAGTACGCGTTTCAGCTTAGATTCAAAGACAACTGACCTTTGCGTTGGGTAAGTAGTTTCTCAAAGTTACCTAATCCAGTATTCAAATCCGTTAAAGCTTTGCTACTTTCGACGTTGTCTATATCCGACTCAGATATAGCGAAAAAGTTGTCTCTGAAGACTGTTTCAGACAGAATCTGGGATATAAGCGCCTTCAAAACCAACGTTCGAGTTTTCCGCTTAGACATCTGCCACAGCTTGGAGAAATATTCTCCCAACACAAATCCACTACCCTCAAAATCCAATGTTCTTCCCTCTAGCTGAAATAGTTTATTTCCAGCAGTTTTCTGGATTCCTTGCTGAAGGGTTGCAAATGCACTCATCAACTCCTCATTGCTAATTTCTTGATAAGATGCGTTTCCCAGAACGGAATTAAGCAAGCTCTGCTCCTTGGCACGCAGGCTCTGCACCTCATCTTTATAAACCTTCAGATTGGTTTGCAGCTTACTAATCATGGCATCTTTACGTTCATTTTCGCAATAAGCATGTTGCAAATGGTCGGTTGGATCTTGAGTAGAATTGTGGCGGTTGTGGCCATCTAGATTTCTCTAGCAGCCATTAATATATTAGAGAGTACGCCACGTTTCATAAAACCAGGGCTTACTTCAACTCCCAGAGCATATTCATTAAGCATAATTGGGATCTTCTGGATATCCATGGCCAGGTTGTCACAATACTCTTGCAAGTTTATTGGAGGATTTGGTAGTCGCTGAGAGTCAGGTGTCCTGGCTGATGATTCTTTACCTGGCCGGCCCGCTGGTCCGTGGCTGTGAGTCGCTCTTGTGGCCATTGTGGGGTTTTCCGGGCGTACTGCACGAGCAATCCTTCCAGTCACCACTTCAAACATTTGAAAAAGCAAGGCTTTCGCCAATCTTCGAATCCTGAGAAGACAGATGAGGTGGGCAAGAAAGAGGCGTGAGGGGTCGGTCATGTTTATGCACGCTCCATCCTGGCCATGGTGGAGGTATTTAATAGCAAAACCCACAACTTACTGCGTTGCAACATTGGCATCAGCGACCTCCCTAAACGTCCATATAATCCGAGCACCCAATAAGAACAAAAGATAAAATTACACCCCATGTACGAAATTTACAAGATAGGCAGCTGAAACCCCAAAGCGGCACAGCAGGGTATTTTATTGGATCATGAGTGAAAAGGCACAACCAACATGCATAACTTGCAACGTATTCGGTTATATTTCTCTACAGCGGTGGCTAAAATTGCTGCCCCGTAATACGCAATCACTCGCGTAATTTTCTTTCAGAAGATTATCAGGTCACTTCAGGGAAAGACATGTTTGTAAATAAAACGACTAGCTACCTGCCCATCCACCCTTGTCCTTCTGCTCTCACTAATTTTTGAAGTTCGCCCATTTCTCATCGTTCTCCGTAATGTCGGCAAATTCTATCAATGTATCCACGGCCTTTGGAGCTTTGTCCGTATCCGATACATCGGACGACAAGCTCGTCATCGCCTTGGACTTCGGAACCACATATTCTGGCATTGCTTACTGTTTCACAAATCAGCGGGACTGCACACCTCTCTCAATCAAGAACTGGCCAGGTAAGCATAGTTGTATCATCCAACCTTTTTACTCCTATTTAACGCTTTTTTATTTCAAGGAGCCGAAAGCCCAGATGCTCCTAAGGTCCCAACTCTGATCAAATACGACCCAGAAAACCCTGAAAATTTTGAATGGGGAGCAACCCTGAATAACCAGAGTGACGGGATTGTGGGTGTGAAACTGCTACTCGATCCCAAACAGGAAAGACCGATGTATTTTCAGTCTAAAAATGTTAAAAGGGAGTTGAAAAGCCTGCCGAAAAGTCCAAGCGAGGTCACCGCTGACTTTCTTGGTGCAATATACAAACACGCTGTATCGGAAATATCGAAAAAGTTCTCAAAAACCTATGTAGATCTATGCCGCAAAGAATATGTTTTGACTGGTAAGTCAAAAAATTGGACGACCTTTTTGGCCTACATATTAACAACGACATAGTGCCAGCTGTTTGGTCTGACGCAGCCAAAGACGCCACCCTGAGGGTAGGGATGTGCCCGCTCCCATTCAAAACTACTCACTAATTTCGCATCCTTTAAAATATAGGCCGCGGAAATGGCAGGTCTCAATCCCGTTCAGTTGATAAAAGAGCCAGAAGCCGCAGCATTATGGACTGCCAAGAAAATGGATCGTAGATTGTATCGAGATGATACCTTCATCGTTTGCGATGCCGGCGGCGGTACTGTGGACTTGGTCTCGTACCAAGTTGAAGCTGCGCTTCCTAATCTCAAAGTCAAAGAAGTCGTCCCCGGCACAGGTAAGTTCATCCATGGCTTTCGCTTCATCAATACATCGTTAATCCACCCAAGGTGGCATGTCTGGGTCCCTCGGGCTTAATAAGCGGTTTGCTGAGGCAGTTTCCGACCTAGTCGGCGATGAACAATGGGCTGAATTGAAAAAAAGCAAAGCTTTCTACTTGGCCGACAAGCAATTTGATCGAGATATCAAACGTTTGTTTAAGGGGGGAGTGGACGAAGAGTACTTCATCAACTTCCCAACTGCGAAATTAGAGGACGATCCCGACAATGGCCTCGAAACATGCACCTGGAGAATGACAGGGTAAATACGACCGCATTACCTGTGGATATATGACACTGATCAAGACTTCTACTGCTAGAGACGATCTGAGGAACATTTTTGATCCGCTCATTACTGATATTCTTAGGCTTATAAACGACCAAGTTCAAAAAGTGAAGTTGAAACAAGGAACCAATAGCCTAAAGGTTTTTTATCATAACCAATCCTCAATTTTATAATTCTAAGCGTTCCAGGGCATATATCTCGTTGGAGGCTTTGGAAGTAATCACCATTTAATGGATCGAGTTCGAAATGAGCATCCTGATATAGACATCCTCCAGCCTCCCGATGCCTGGGCTGCTATTGCAAAGTGAGTTGGCGCAAAACTTGGGTTTATACTTTCTGACATGTTTTATTTGAAGAGGCGCGGCTCTTTCTAGGATGCCTCGTGAGGCAATCGTAACCAGCACCTCCGCAACCAGGCATTACGGAGTTTCGGCAAATTCACGCTACGACCCTATCCTTGATAGTGGCCGGCCTACTCGCATCCATCGTGACGGAACTACCAAAACCCCTGTTGTAAGCACACATGCATATATTATTATGAGTTCAACCTAATGCATAGTTTGTCAGATGACTTGGTACATTAACAAAGGAGATGACCTTCTGCGGGATCAGAAAATCAAGTTTCCCTTTAGCAGAAGCATTGATGATGATTATTCGGTACTCGATCTGATTTTCAAAAGCAAACTCTATGAATGTGAAGCAGCGTGCGTATTACCTCGGCCTTTCTTTCCAAACATGGTGTTTACGAGCCATAACCTAGTTCGGCACCCCGCCATCCTTTCACAGGCGGCAAATTCAATGTCAACTGCACTGTAGTTTCCAACTTGGCCAAAGTGCCTCGATCAAAATTTACGAGAAGAATAGGTAAGAAAATTACGATAAATTATTATTTATGAAACTAATTTGAGATGCAATGCAGATAGGAATGGAGAGCCATAGTAAGCCCTCATCTCATATAAAACCGATTCGTAATACTGATAGATCAATACAGTTGGGATATACATTTTGACTTGGTTGTTTCATTAGAATCTGCGGTTATGAAGTTTTCCCTCGAAGTAGAAGGGGAATCGTTTGGTTCGGTAGATGCGAAATACAACTAGTGGAAAGAGAGGCAAATTGCGAAGCAGAGGATGATGGTATCTGAAGTGGGTTTTCCTCTAGACTACGAGGTTTTTCTGGGCTTTCAAACAAATCATTGCCATCGACAGGTTTTACCCCACAGTTTCAAGAAACCATCTACAGAAATTCGCATGTTCGGCTCGTTATCCCATCCTGTATTTGTCATTTCCAGTTAGTACGGTGGCTTTGCCAGTTTGTTTGAAATCAAGGTTTCATATCTTAATTATTTATGTTTGGTTAAACAACAAGCACGAGGTTCAACCAGGCATTTACGGGAGCGTGCGCCCAGGCTAGTGGCCCACAGGCAGATACAAATATAGTTGTTAGTCCCTTTTCGCCCTGACCAACAGAACAATCACTTCAACATCGCAACATTGATACGAATTTCCCATAGTAATTAAAATTAAAGAACGGTAAAATCTCTATGTATTATTTATTGTGATAGTCAGGGCTGGATTATGTCCAGACGTCGATTACTTGGGGCTATCAAACTTGTGGGGTATCAAGACACAAGCTGCGGCTGCTTTTTCTGGGCACTAGGTTCGGGCCCCAGTGCTCACTCTTGGCTCAGTGTGCCCACTGAGTACTAAATTTGACCCTCAGCTTCATTGCTATTCGTATGCTTAGCATTGAGGCGGTGCTATTCACAAAAACCAGACTCTCACATCCCCCTTCGGGCACAAGGCCTGTATGCACGTGATACAGATCTTCTAACCACATTTATAACCCCGCATCACCAACGCCCTCAATTTGGCCCTGACTCCGCGTCGCTAGCTATATGCCCATGATGTTTTTTCTTCGTCTTCCCGATGAAATTATTCGTGAAATCTGCGTTTGTTTATGTTTCCACTGCAGTCCACCTGTTCTGGCTTCAGGATTTCGGGAACTGTGCGAGCCCAACCTCAAACAGAGAGCTTTGTCTAGGTTAAGTCGGGTATCGCGTCGAATTAACGCCATCGCTACGCCGGTTTTGTATCATGCGCTACTAGAAAATGGTTACAGTAGGTCAAATGCGCATCTGTTTGTTCGTACACTCGCCCAGTGTCCGGAACTGGCCGCCCTGGTCAAGTGTCTGAACTTGGATGAATATATCAGAGTTGACGAGGAATTCATGCCTATGTCTGTCATTGATGAGATTACTGATTATCTACACATCTATCTTCCAAAGGAGTGGGACCCTTGGTTTTGGCGCTCTTTACATTCAGACGATGAGGACAGTGAAGAAGATGAAAACGATGAAGACGATGAAGACAATGAAGACGAGGAAGACGAGGAAGACGAGGAAGACAAGGGAATTCCCTGGAATACTCAAGTACTTCGACACGGATTTGTCACCGACTTGATCATAAGCTTCGCAAAAAACTTGCAGATGCTCCATTTGAAGGCCGATCAATACACCAAGTACGGTGCCTACATGCTTCCGTCTGCGAATTTGGAAGCTTTGCACACACTGTGCCTCTCAGGTGACACCACGCCCGAAGGGTTCAGTCTTTGTGACGTCGAAGATCTCTGCAAGAGAACACCAAATTTAAAAGAACTCAGGCTCGAATGTTGCACATGGGCCTCTGCGAACCTCCCTTTGGGAAATCTCACATCCATGGTATTCACCAACTCGCTTATTGTTAAGGGAGATTTAAATACACTGGTGAAATCTTGCGGCAGCATTCGCAGCTTTAGCTATCACTTCGGTGACGGTAACGAATTAGATCGCGAAATGGAGTGGGCAGGGCCAGTGTTGACACCCAAGGACTTGGTCGAAGAGCTCTCTCCCTGCAGGTCGACTTTGCAGGACCTAAAAATTGAAGCCAGCTGGTGGATCCTGCGGAGAGCCGATTTGGGCCCGGAGGCATTCATCACCACCTTTAAAGAATTTTCGGTCTTGAAGACGTTGGTGCTGAATGAATACTGCTTTTACATCAAATATCCAACAGAGACCTTTGTTGCTCCCGATTTGACCGATCTGTTCCCAGCCTCAATTGAAGACATTACTTTGCATCAACTTGGGGAATATTCATGCGACATAGTCAAGGACCTCAAGCGTCAGGCTCGTATGTTGCCCAATTTCAGGGGTTTTGAAGCTATTATGCAACCTATACTTCCCTCTCCAACCTATAACCGATGAATATTTATGGAGGTTGGCGCGATTCAATTCTCAGCATAGCGTGGAATTTAAAAATCTATCGCAAGAAGATAGTCCAGAATGTAGCATACGAGTACAAGTTCAGCCATTTCCTAGAGCGGAACAGCATAGCACAGCATTACTTGGGAGCAACTGCAAGCCCAGGGCTTCAGGACTATCCACACTATTCTAAGCCACTACACATCCAGGCTGAGCTCGAATCAACACTGGCTCTAGCTCTTACATAATAAATTAAATTTCTAAGTCTATCTAGAGGTTTTGTACTCCAAGATGCTGGCTTTAACACGTATTGGGTGGGAAACGATCAAGCTCCACCGTCGCGAGATTAGTTAGAGCTAAAGGGAAAGCCCGATACCTGAGCCATCACAAGGGTTGTTTCCTTCATATTCATTTGATAAGCTTCTTATTGTTTCTTTTATTAGGTTGTGCACCGTAGTGGTTGACGTCAGAGATATATTCAGAGGTACAAGACGCTAATATTTGGTGCTCAGGCTGTATTCTTAAGGCAATTGTCCACCAGACCTAGCACATACGACCATAGCTCTCAGAAAATACGGGATCCCGTCCGCTCTCCCATAGTCAAGCTGAGAAGCGGTGAATTAGTACTCGGGTCGGTGACGACCGGGGAATCCTCGCTGTTGTATGTTTTTTTGTCTCATTTTTGCTATTGAGCAATAGAGTTGCCGCTGTGAGGGCGTTTGGTTGATCCCCTCCCGTGAGCAATTAGAGTTAATGATGCATTGGGTGTAATACAATGGTGGAGGGAGTGCAGGGTAAACACTGGGGTGATGATAGTTGTACCTGAGTCCGCAATTACACGTCCATATGGACCATTTGTTTTTTTCTCCCCTGAGCATCAATCCATCTGTGGATACTGGAAAGCTTTGAACTGGGGAGACCTTCTTTGCAACCATTCTACAGTCATACAATAGCGCCCTTTTATGGTGCGTCCTCAGCATTCGTTATTGGCATGTCTGACTGTGCACTAAACATGACGTTTTTACTCCATGTTACATTTGCAAATCCTGTTACAGTGGGGGCCTATAATCAATGTGCATTTCGATATAGATCAGGCTACGCTGGGTAAAAAATAATTCCCAACCTACTTAAAATTGCCAAGTTGAATTTTGCATCACTGATAAAGGATGGTTAACCTGATTATGGACAGACTAGCGCATTCGGCCAGTCTAGATTTATCACGCGGATCGTCACATGACCACACGAGGCAGTGGAGAGAGGCGGGCTGGCCGTCAGAGCGCAAACGCGTCTCGACTAAACTATCAAGCCTTATTCCCGCTGGGTGCGGCTTGGGTGGCATCACGGCCGATTTTTCGATTGCTCTTTGATCGCAGACAACAGGCCGACTCGCGGGGGCGGCGCAGGTTGTAGAAGAACGACCTGGGGATGCCGCGGCTATACCACACAAAGTCCAAGACAGGGTGCAAGCGCTGTAGAGCCCGTCGAGTAAAGGTGAAGTGGAGCTGAAAATGGCGGCCTCTGCCGGCCGTCGACAAGGGGGTGGTACAATGTGCTGACGCGAGTTTCTTGGGGATCCTGCAGTGCGACGAAGCGTGGCCGACATGCGTAGGTTTCAGGTTGAGGGAGTGCCCGTTGCTTGCCCATCTTCTAACTTGGCATAGGGCGGGTGTCGCCGCCACCAGGTCGACTGCCACTACGACCGCCTCGATGCGGCGGGCAACGCAACACATAGCAGCAGCGTAGGGTCGCCCGGGTCGGTGTCGTCGGCGTCCAGGGAGAAGCAGCACAGCCCGTCGCTCGCGGAGAGCCGCGACCGGCGCCACCGCGAGCTCCAGCTGCTACACACCTTCACGGTGCGGTCCTCGCACACGATACCGAGCACCCACATCCCCCAGCTGCTCGAGACGTGGGCCGTCGAGGTGCCCGAGATGGCCCTGGGGTACGAGCCGCTGCTCAGCGCCATCATGGCCGTCACGAGCCACCACCTGGCGCGGGAGGCCGACTCGCAGGACAAGGCGGACGAATACATGAACCTGAGGTCGCTGTACATGGAGACGACGCTGAGCAGGCACCGGGTGGCGGTGGCGGATCTGAACAAGTACAACGCGGATGCCGTGAGCTTTACGACGGTGCTGCTCACGGTCGACTCGTTCGCGAGCCTGCGAGAGCGACCGTTGGACCCGTACGAGCCACCGACGCAGTGGCTTCAGCTGTCCAGAGGCATCGGCGGGGTGTACAAGCTCGCGCTGGATCTGCTCAAGAACGACCAGAACGCCAAGGTGTGGCCGCTGGTGACGACGATGATACCGTTTGTGCGGGAGGCGAGGTCGACGAGCCCGGCACCGCTCGCCCACCTCTACCGGGCGCAGGTGGGCGAGGACCTGGACCAGCAGGACGTGCTCGCGTACGAGGAGATGACTCGGTTCCTCTGCTGGATGCTCCTGGGGCGCGACCTGGACGAGCCGGCGCTCATGTTCTGCCGGCGGATCACGGCGCTCCCCGTGCTGATACCGGACCGGTACATGATGCTGCTCGAGCAGCAGGAGCCGCGGGCGCTGGTGCTGCTGGCGTACTTCTTTGCGCTAATGACGTGCGGGAGCGAGTCCTGGTGGATCGACGACATGCCGTTCCGGGAGTTCAGGGCGATCCAGGCTCACCTGGGGGCGGAGTGGCAGAGCATGCTCGTGTGGCCGATGCAGCTGGTTGAGGAGCGCATGCGTCGTAGGGCTGAGTGAAGCAGGAGGCAGCTGGTGTGTGCGTTTGTGTGTAATGTGTGTACGTGTATATGCGTGTGTGTTTTGTGTGTGAGTGTTGTGTGTGCCAGGGGGCCGCCCTAGGGCAGCAGCTGTAGCAGCAGCAGCAGGCAGAGCGTCGACAGGATAGACGGACGGGCTGGTTCTTTTTTTCAGTTAGGAAGCAATGATATCCCCCATCTCATGACACATCTCATGGCATTAAAACAAGCGGCAGTCGGTTCAAGCGTGGCGGAGTTTGCGCAGAAGCAGCTGCGATGACGAGTTGACGGGGCGGTGCAGGATATATCAATGGACGTTGACCCATCCCGCAGCCAGATCGATCTTCCCGCTCCCGCTCATCAGGCTCGTTCCATCGGGCTCGCTCTCGCTCAGACCCCACTTTTTCTCATCCCAACATTGAGCTGCTCCACACTTTTCCCGGGGCGGCCAACCACGATGCCTATGTGCCATGCGCCGCGATGCTACCCTGAACCTGTGTACTGCCGGCTCCTCGCTCTCGTTCAAGTCACGATGAGGCTTTGCGGCATCTCGAAAGGCCTCCGCTGGATGGGTGTTGACGGGTTTTTCGAGTATAAAGGAGGATGGGAGTTTTAATAAAGACTGTTTTTCTAAGCCAAGACGAGCATTTCAGATCATTCCATCAATTCTACCAATTTCACACACACACAACAACTGACTACACCAAATTTCTTACATTTTCTCAATTTGGAAATCATATTACAGCAGCACCACTTAGAACCTCAGCTCGTATAACTCATTAGCCCAGGCCAAGCCATCCTCAACACCAAGAACCCCCCCCAAAACTAGCAATGGGCAGCCTCACCACAGCTCAGCTCGCCATCTACGCGACCCTCACCCCGCCAACGCTCTACGTCCTTGCCAAACATGGCAAGCCTGGCCTCATGGGCTGGTTCTACCTCATGGCCTTTTTCGGGCTGCGCATCGTTGGAGGTGGACTTGCTCTCTCGGGTAGCTCGTCCGCATCCATCATCTCCAGCGTTGGGCTCTCGCCGCTGCTATTGGCGGCAGCGGGAATCCTTCACGAAGCGTGAGTCCAGACTGTTCCATAAAAAAAAAGAGACTGGAATTGCTTCCGCGCGCGAGCGAGAGCGCCTAGTTTTTTTTTTTCCCCTTCCCTTCCTTTACGAGCATGCCAAGACTGACCGGGCTATTATTAGGCGAACCTATCGATTCCAGGGTCTCGACACCAAGGCTGAGTGGCTCAAGGTGCTCCTCTACCACGTCCTAGTCACAGGCGGCGTCGCCATATTGGCGGTGGGCGCCTCGGGGCTCCAGAGCGCGGATGCCACCAAGAGCGACGAGACTCTAGTCAAGGTCGGCATCTCCATCCTCACCGTCGCCTGGGCCACTCTAAGCGCCTGGGGCGTGCTGTCGCTGCGCGGACCTGCACCGCGCACATCGTCGAGCCGGCTCGCAACCAAGGTGTGTAACGAATAAAAAAACAGTCCATTTCCCTCTCCCACGTGGTGGCCGCTATGCGCTGCCGTTTGCTTTCACTATTGACCCCCTTAAAAAAAAACCAATGTCGGGAATCCCGTTAGGCTGACCGTTGATCTCTCTCTTATCTCCTCTAGCTGCTCTACTCGGTGCTCTTCTCGGCCGTCTTTATCGGCATCCGTGTCATCTACACCCTGGTGGCTATGACGTCGGGCGACGCGAGCCTCAACCCCAGCACCGGCTCCCTGGCGATTCGGGTCGTCCTTGCGTTCCTGCCCGAGCTGGTGACGGCATTGGGATTCCTGGCCGCCGGCCTCTACACGCGGGAGCTCGACGCCGCCGTTCGGAACACGTCTCGACCTGAAACCGGGCATGAGCAGCCGCAGATGCGACAGCAGGCCCGTTTCGAGCTCAAGGGCGGTCGCGGAGCTCAAGATGTCTGAGAGACGACGGGTCTAGAAACAAGAAAACGATAGCGGGAAAAAAGGAAGAGAGGGAGAGAGGGGGGGGGGGGGG
>JAHVYC010000156.1:0-108573 GCA_020623665.1 Calonectria multiphialidica
AGCGACAAGAGGCGCACGATGGCCGCCCACACAAGCTGGTGGGCGAGACGAAGCCAATTGGTGGCAGCTAGAGACACTTTGCTTTTCGCAGGCTGGACTTGGGGGGAATCCTTGGGAAGCTTGAGGGGGGGAGGGAGGGGGGGTGTACTAGGATAGGGATTGGGCTGGGGGGCGACAGTCGCTGAGACGCGAATGGAGATGGGGACCTGGATGGGGTGCGGGATGGTAAATGAAATGGATCTGATGTTTGATGTGTGAGCTTGAGTCGGCTCGACGCTTCACGTGGGCACAGCGAGTGGGAGGACGCAGTAGACTTGCAGTAGTGAGCGTGGGACAAAGGAGAAGAAGGCTTCACAATCAATTGCAGTGGTGGTGTCCGTATCGTCCGCTGTATGGTCTGGTGCTGCGTGCGTGTGTGTGTGCGTGTGTGTACGGGTGGCTTCCGTTCCACACGGTCGGAGAATTATCAGTCAGTCACCCGCTGCTGTGCCGCCGAGACTCCCTAAAAACGCAGCGGCGAAGTCAACATAGCCGGCGCTGGCGTTGCTGTGCAAACGAGCATGTAAGTAAAATAGCTTATTTCCAGGCTTTCTCAGCACGTGTTCCAAGGGTCCAGGGTGTTGCTTTATTGGGTCTGTGGTCTGGAGAATGGGAGCTAGATTTGGAACCAACTTGGAAACGACGTAGGTCCGAAAAAAAAAGAAAGCAAGAAAAACGAGTTGCATTACGCAAGGAAAAAAGCAAAAATAGGTCGACGCGAGATGGGGCCCAATCCAACTACCCCTCCACCCGCATCTGAATGCACGTTCAACGACAGGCGCGCCTCCGTCGCTGTCGTCAATGTCTTAGACACTTTCAAGGTTAACCTGCCCTGGAGCTGGACTGTTGCCTCGCTCCGTCCTGTGTCTAGCACCTCTTCCTGAGGCGGGGCGGAGCGGGGCGGGATGCGAGAGGGACGGCCATGTTAAACCGCCAAGTCAACTGAGTCGCAGTCTCATCTGGCCGCGCACGACGGTGCAAGTAATGCGATAATCATAATGCAACCCAGGCAGCCACGACGACGCAGCAATGGCTGCGACGCATTGCCAAGCACGATGATGATCTAGGGATCTGCTGACCAAGACGCTAAGAGCGTCTCTCCCGTCGCAGCCTCCAGCGCCTACCATTGAGCATCGCAGCAGATGACTAGCAAATAGTATTTCTCCGATTCACTCTTCTACACTCAGAAACACAGAGACAAGCCGCACCGACCAAGACACGACACACACGTTGCGACGCCTCATTGCGACTAGGGTCGGGGTGCAGGTGGGGAAGATGGCCAACCTATTTTTTTTTTTTGCAGCCCATGGCCCCCAGCTGCCCATCACAAGCAGCCCAGCCCAGCCAACAAGCATGCAACACTGCGCAGTAATGCCGTATATCCAGGGATCGGCTAGCACGGTTTCAAGGTGCTGCCGCCTATTGGGATCGATGATCTCGCGCAGCCAAGTCGGTGCCTCGTTCCCAGATCTCACATTGTCCTGACTTGCGGGGTTGCCTGCTTCAGCTCTGTCGGCTGGTTGGTACTTTGGCCTAGACAGCAGCCATCAGAGAGCATTATCCATGACGACGCTCCCCGGCACCAGGCATATCCCCATCGAGTCGTCTCGCTAATCCCCTGACAGCAGCCACCGCAATGCGAGATGGTTCCCGATCCCCCGGGCCTGCACACGACGACCCATGTATTCCCGCCGTGAGAACCCAGCAGCAAGGGATTCCGAGTCAAGATGAGGCAACTGTCCCCGGTTGCATCCTGCAACTTGACTGCGTCCACCAACCGCCGGCCCCCCTCCTCCGTTTTGGCAGTGGTAGGGGCGGACTTGGTCTGCCGTCTCTGTTACATAACCAGGCTGTCGGGCTCCTTGGGCCTTGAGCAGACCACCATCTCGGAAGCCAGGCTGTTATGGCTGCATCAACGGGAGGGGCGGCGATCCGACCCTCGAGAGAGAGATTCCAGTTCAACCACAAAGCCCGACGTTGCAAGCGATGATGCATTGACTGTGTGCCGAAGCAACCCATGCTCTTATCAAACTGCCACCACATCTGCCCCGTTTAGTTTCCCAGTCAATTGGGCAGCCGGCATCTCTGGAAACTGATACATCCTTGACTGAGTTTGAATCTTGCTCACTGACTGTGAAACCTATCCACTCAGCAAGGCTTGACAAACAGCCATCGCATCCTACGTCGTCGGCAGCCACCTTGCTCCAGATCACATTAATCCCTCTCCCTAAGACATGCCATATAGCCCCCATGTGAGGAGTGACTCGTAATCACAAATTCCACGGCTATTGTTGCATTCGTTTCGATATCTGGCTTCTCAATGGCTCGCATAACCAGTCTCTCGCTTTGTGGCTGCTCGACTTGCATACCCAACCCCTCCGCGCCCTTCCCGCCTGGAGAGGAGCCCAAAACAGCAACAATAACCTCATCCCCCAGCGCCACACACAGCCAATGGTCCTCCACACCGTTTTGTTGGTTGCTCCCGTTGTTCCTAGCCCAGGTTGGAAGGCTTACTCTGACCGGAAGAGGCGGGTTGGCGGCGTATGGATTCGGGGTCGTGGGACGACTTAAGAGAACGGCCCGGTCCCCCCTTCGTTTCGCACTTAAATCGAGGATAGCCGTAGGCCCCCCTGACACCTGGGCCCCGAGAACCCAGGTAAAATCTCAGCCATGTCGGCCGAATCCGACGGCCGCGGGGCCCTGAGGATCGCAGATTCCCGATCCTCCTGCTGCGATGCAGCCGAGCAAGCTCTTTTTGTTTTTTACCAATCCCCTCAGCGGCCAATGCAAGCCACGCAGGACGCACTGCTCGAACAAGGAAAACCGAGACCCAGCCCCAGCAATCAGGGTAAATTAGCCCCGTCACGTTTCGAGCGCTGCATGCTGCCGGTTGCAGCCGTTCGTAGCATCCTCTTCTCGTTTGTGATAAGATTTGCACGTGGCACACTTCCCCAGGCTCAGTGTCTCTCTTCCCGTGGGGGACGATGATTATTGTTATGTCCGATGCAATTCCGAGTTATTTGCGCGGGGAGCCGGCCTTGGACCGGCAGCGATTCACCCCTGTGCAGCAGATACACTCCGCATACCCAGATGGACTACTGTCATCACTTTGGTGTTTTTTCTTCTTCTTTCTTTTTTAAGAAGAAAAAAAAACATGAAAATCCCAGTGAATGAGAGATTTGTTTGGTTTACACCCACAGTAGCGTTGGAAACCCAACCATATAAAAATTCATCATTTCCCATTTCCTATGTACGCCCAGCGTAGAACTACTTCCGTCTTTGGATGACGCCTGTCTGTTCCCACACCCAGGTATTACCATATCACAGCTCGTCGTCCAGCCTGTCCTTTTTTACTGCCGAAAGGCTTTCCTTTCTCTTTCATAAACAAAAACGCACGCTTGTTAACATGTTGGTATAAACTCCATTGTCCCGTCGGGCCTGTTTTTTTCCTACTTCTCCGTCCGGGTGACGAAATAAGCCTATTGAGCACCGAGGACCTTGTCGAGGGCGTTGACGAGGACGGGGATGTGAGACTCCTCGAAGATGAGCATGGGGCGGAGTCGGACGGTGTTCTTGCCGCAGGTGCCGATGTTGACACCGATGGCACGCATGGAGCGGACAAGGCCGGCGGCGTCCTTGGTGTCAAAGGCGATGTAGTGACTGTGAAAGCTTGTTAGAAATGACCATCTTTGATTATTTGTGTTTCCGGGGAATTCAAAACTTACCCTTGGTTCTTGCCTCGGAGGTTCTGCATAAGCTCGGGGTACTTGGCGGCGAGAAGCTCAAGCTCCTTGTAGAGCTGGCCACCGACGCGGGCTGTCTGCTCAACCAGCTTCTTGTCAAGGATCTCCTTGATGACAGCCTTGCACATGATGACACGGGCAGGGTCACCGATCCAGGTGTTGAACTGACGGTAGGCCTTGTCGGGGATGAGCTGCTCGTTGCCGAAGAAGTAGCCGGCAGTCTGGGCCTTCTTGGAGAAGGTGACCATGTCAGGGGGGGAGCTCAGGTTCCAGTGGTCGTGACCCCAGAAGGAACCGGTGGCACCGAAGCCGGTCTGGACCTCATCGGCGATGAGGACGGAGCCGTGCTTCTTGGTGATGTCACGGAGGCCCTGGAAGAAGGCGGGGGAGGCGTGGTTGTCACCACCCTCGGACTGGATGGGCTCGACGATGACACCGGCAACGGGGCAGTGCCACGAGGTCAGGAGGCGCTCAACCTCCTCGAGGCATCGCTTCTCCTCGGCGGCGTTCTCCTCGGCGTGCTGCTCGAGGGGGTACTTGAGGGCAGGGAAGGGGGCCTGGGGCCAGTTGAAGCTGGGAATGTCCAGCTTGTGGACGGCCTTGGAGCGGGTGGTGGAGAGGGAGCCGAAGCCACGGCCGTGGAAGGAGTTCTTGAAGCTCATGATGGCGAGCTCGGGGGAACCAGGCTTGGAGTTGTTCATGCAGGAGTTGATCTCCTCCTCGGTCCACTCGACGCCCTCGCCACGTTGCTTGCGGCGGTAGAGCATGAAGGCAGCCTTGTAGGCGAGCTCGTTGGCCTCGGAGCCGGACTGAGCAGTGAAGATGTAGCTGAGGCCCTTGGGGGCAACCTTCATGAGACCGTCACGGAGAATGTCAACCCACTGGTCAGAGGGGAAGTTGCCAATGGCGGGGCGGTTGACGAGGGCAGAGGCCATCTCGGGGGACTTGGCAGCCTCGATCAGGGTAGAGTTGTTGTAGCCAACGGGGATGGAGGCAATCTGGGCGTAGCTGGGAGAGCAGACATGTTAGCACAAGGTGTGTCCCGTGGCATTGGGTTCCGAGGGAACTTACACATCGAGGTACTGGTTACCGTCGACATCGACAATGTAGTTGCCATTGCTCTTGTTATAGTCGACCACGAAGTGGACGGCACGAGCATCGAAGATGGCATCGAGCTTCTTGGTGCTGGCCTTGGAGACGGGGCCAGGAATCTCGGTGGTGACCGGAGTCTCGACGAAGGAAGGCATCGTGAATGTGTTTGATGTCTCTTGAGGAATTGGGATGAAGTGGTATCTTGGAGCGTATCTTCAAGTCTTCGAGCAGCCGGGGGAGGAAGCTATTATAGCAATTGGTCGCCCCCCATCCCCCCCTCCATCCCCTCCCGTTGAGACTTTGGGTTCTTAGTCTTGGTGCCTCCCTCCGCCCCGGGGGTGGGCGGGATTCGGAATGGGGGCTGGTCGGCGGACGCAGCGTGGAACCCAATGTCCCCGCCACATGGCCATGGCAATTGACCTGCGCGCTGGGGGAATGGGCATGGCGCGCGTCAAGGAGAGGGCGAGTTGAAGGGCGGCTCCTGGTTCGGGTGATGCGGCTCGTGGGACAGGCCGTGGGACCGGAGTCGAGTGAACCGGGACGAAGCCGGAGGCTCACGAGACCAACGGCGCCGCCACATTTAGAGGGTAGATAGGGAGGCACGCACGGTGGTTACGGGGGTGGACAAGGTGTGGAGGTGGAGAGTGTTAGGCGAGGATAGTGCTGTAACCTTGCATCTAATCTAGAACACAGTGTCTGGCCAGCGCTGGGACCCGAGTACTGTGCCAGATTCTTGTCCAGATGGGCTTGTTTCGTGCCGGCCGGCCGGTATTGCTGTGACCCCCCTCTCTTCCTTTTCCCTGCCCGTACACGTACAGTGTAGCACAGCACGGCGCATAATCAAGATTAGCATCGGGCTGGCATCTGTTTCCGTCACACGAGTTGCATAGTTGCATATGGCCTATGTTTTGTGGTGCGTCAAACACACGTCAAGCCAAGCAGCCCATGGATTTACAATACCGAAGCGTCCACCTCGCCCACCCCTCCCCTTCCCCCCCAGTCCAGTCGCATTACAGCAGATCAATAGCAAGCGTGGGACAAGAAAAAGTAAAAAAGAAGGCGCACCAGAGGGAATCAAGACGATCTCAACGCCACCTTGAGGCCACGCGGGAGTTGATTGGGGGGGCGCCAACCACGGGGGTCACACTGGAGGCAGCATACGTGGGTGGTAACGAGAGCGCGCGGTGGTCGAAGCGCCTGGAAACGACCGTTGTCCAGGCGCTCTTCTCCATACCTCCCGCACTGACTCGGCCACTGACTGGCCCTTGCACCGGCCGTTCACTCGTTCACTGGCCGTTCGCTGGCCCCCTGTATCAACCCCGTGTGACATGCCGAACCTTTTCCTTTCTCCAGCGATTCCCCACCAGCTAGTCTGTAGTCATCGACAACTCTCCACCATCGAGGCCAATTCATCTTGGCACACCTGCCGAGCTGCACGCCCACGCCTACCGGCACAGAGCTGCTCCCGTCTCGTCCACGGTGAAAGCCTCCATGCCGCCGCTCCGATTCAGCTCTGATATCCGCGCACACCCTCTGCCACGCCCCCTAGTAATCCACCAGATAGAGAGAAAAAAAATTACATACTCCTCCAGCTTAGCAAGGCGGTCGAGACACAATGCCGGCCCGGGATCTGGTCCAGGCAAGCTTCGACCGGCTTCAACTCGGCTTTGGAGGGCCTCAGCTAAGCAAAACCTCCAGTCATGGTTATCATCCATGACAAATTGATGCCCGTGATGGTGGATGAGCGCCACTCCGCCTCGGCCGCTCACCCACACACCGCGTCCCGGCCGGGTGCCGTGCCCCTCGGTCAAAGTCCTGAACGAGCTACCAAGTATAAGGCATCATGGCCACTGTGTGCGAGATAGGAGGCTCCCGGACGGGCCGATCAGAGAGGGACAGTGTCTGATAAAGCGTAGAAGGCCAAACAAATTTAAAGCAAAAGGAAGGAGCAAGATATTCATTGCCTCCAACTTTCTCGAGCCTTGAGCCGGGCCTCTCTCTCCCACTTACACCAAGTCCACCCCGTACCAAACACCCACCACCACAACACCACTACCAAAACTGCCAAACATGATCATGGCTGTGCCCGGTACGACAGAGACACCCTCCGAGGTGCGCTGCCGCCCTTGCCTGCTGCACCTCAATGACCCGTCGCTGCTGAAAGAAGCATGCTACGTTGACGGCAAATGGGTTGGCGCGCAGTCGGGCAAGCTCTTCGGCGTTGAGAGTGAGTATACCTCCCCTCCCCCCCCCGGCGGCGCGATGCAGGTTCCTCAACAGAGTAACGAATGCAACAACGTAGCTTACCCCCCCTTGGAGATGCAAGGGAAGGAAGAAGAAGTGCCCTGCTGACAATCCGGCTTGCAGATCCCTCATCCCAGGAGGTGCTCGCAAAGTGCCCCGAATTCGATGCCCAAGACACCGAGGCTGCCATCCAGGCCGCCGCGGCCGCCTTTCCCACGTATCGCAAGACCCCGGCGCGCCAGCGGGCCCGCTATCTCCGCCGATGGTATGACCTCATGATTGAGAACGCCGAGGACATTGCCCGTCTCATTACCCTCGAGAACGGCAAGGCCCTGTCCGAGGCTAGGGGCGAGGTCAACTACGCGGCCAACTTCTTCGAGTGGTTCTCGGAGGAAGCTCCCCGCATCTACGGCGAGACAATTGAGGCAAGCAACCCCTCGTGCCGTCTCGTCACCATCAAGCACCCGGTGGGCGTGTGCGGTCTCATTGCGCCATGGAACTTTCCCGCCGCCATGATCACCCGCAAGGTCGGCCCTGCGCTCGCCGCTGGCTGCACCGTTGTCGTCAAGGCTCCCGCCGAGGCGCCCTTTACAGCTCTTGCGCTGGCCGAGCTGGCCCACCGCGCTGGCATCCCGGCCGGTGTTGTGAACATTATCACGGCGCTCGATAACACGGCCGAGGTGGGCAAGGTCCTGACCACCCACCCCGCAGTCAAGAAGATTTCATTTACTGGCTCTACCGGAGTTGGAAAAATTCTCATGAACCAGTCCTCCTCGACAATCAAGAAGCTCTCCTTCGAGCTGGGCGGAAACGCTCCCTTTATCGTGTTCGAGGATGCCAACCTCGAGGCGGCCGTCGAGGGCCTGATGGCCAGCAAGTTCCGCAACTCGGGCCAGACTTGCGTTTGCGCCAACCGCATCCTCGTGCACCGCAGCGTCTACAACAAGTTTGTCGACATGGTCCTCAACGTGGTGCGGGGATTCAAGGTCGGCGACGGCCTCGCAAGCGGCACCACCCACGGCCCGCTGATCCACGGCCGGGCTGTTGCCAAGGTGGAGGAGCACGTCCAGGATGCGCTGTCCAAGGGCGCCCGCCTCGTCCACGGCGGCCAGCGCCTCCCGCACCTTGGCCCCAACTTTTTCGGCCTGACTATGCTCACGGACATGAAGCCGGGCATGAAGATCTGCACCGAGGAGACGTTTGGCCCCGTCGCCGCCTTCTTCGCGTTCGACACTGAGGAGGAGGCCATTGAGATCGCCAACGACACCGATGTGGGTCTCGGAGGCTACTTTTACAGCAGAGACGTCAACCGGTGCTGGCGAGTCGCCGAGGCCCTCGAGGTCGGCATGGTCGGCGTTAACGTCGGTGAGTTATGCCCCGCGAAGAGAGATGCCAAGAAAGTGATTCAGAAGAAATTAACTAACATGCACGTGTTCCAGGTGCCCTGAGCGACCCCGCCGCACCTTTCGGTGGTGTCAAGCAGAGCGGTTTCGGCCGCGAGGGAAGCAAGTACGGCATTGACGAGTTTACGGTGACTAAAATGGTTATGACTGGCATTGAGCAATAGGCTGCTCTCTGGCGGAGGATATGTTGTGAAGGAACAAATTTATACCCCCTTGGAGTCGTGGTTGAGTGTACTTGGTTAGACACCAGAACAGAGCTCGATATTAGCTCTGAATTATGCGTGAAACACGCCGAAAAATGAACAGAAATCTAGCGAATGACGAGTCAATGTTCCCAGACACATGGTAGCACACGCCGATGCGCAGTTCATGCACGTCGCTTGCACACTCCGGAGTGTCAAGGGAGCGGCAAGCGGCGGTAAGGCAAGGCAAAAAAGAATACCGCCCTATATCTGCCAAGGGGGGTGTCATACACCGCCTGACGTACGAGGCTCTCTCTCCCTCTCCCCCTTGGTAACTTGTTCTTCTCTCTCTCTGCAGAATGTTCCATGGCCTTGCCCCTTTCGGGCGAGAGGGGGTGATGGTGGGACCGTGTGACTGCCGACAGTTTGCGGAACAAGGTGAGAGACGGAGGGCGGCGTCTGCCACTTCGAAACACCAAGGGGAACATCACAAGAGGGGTGGGAAGCGCTTCTCAGAGTCACGTGGAAGATGAATCGAAACCCGTCTTATGAGGAGATGTATATTTGCAGAAAATCTATATACGGTGAGAATGTTGATTTTGAGTTGATGAGACAATTGAGATGTGATACCCAAATGTAAAAATCCTCAACTTGGGCAATTGGGAATGTAACAGGGGGTCTCTGAGCTGGGTAGAAATCCCAATGTCTTACGAACTGAATCACGACATCCATTTCGCAATGCCCCTGTGGTGATCTTGCCGGTGCCGTGTTGTGCCGGTGAAGCCATCGCGACCACTCTGGCCCCGCCGCCGGAGCCCGGCGCTGGTGTTTCGGCGCTACCAAAAACTTCGGTCCCCACGCCCCCCCTCTTCCCACCGAAGCCGCAGTAAGGGGGGTTTAGAAAGAGAAAAAAAAAAAAAGTGCACAGGTGGAAGTGAGATCGCCGGTAGACAGTCTCTCCGGTCCCATCAGATCTTGATCGCGTCTCGGCATCTAGCGAACCTTTTTTTCTCGATGTCTTCGTAAACCTTGCCTCTTGGCCGACGGCGCCTTCGACCGGCCGGTTGGTTACACACACACCTCTATCTCTCATTGGGAGCAAAACAACTTCGCCGCCGTGAAAGAAAAGAAAAAATCCCGGTCCGGTCCCGGCTCTCACCGAGAAGGGAAAGGAACACGCCCACACACCCCCTCTAAAGGAAAAGCAGGAACCAAAAGGAAAATCTACTAGAGACGTTCCCACCCCAAAGGGAAACTAAACGAACTACTTCTTGGCGTGGAGAAAAATCCTATGGGGGGAAGGAGAGGAGGGGGGTGGTCGGTCTCCCAGCAGAGCAAACGCAAGGGCAAAGCCACACCCGCCACGACCGGGAGTGAATGCCGGTCCCACTTGGAGTTCGCAAGCGTTGCTTGTCGAGAAGCGCGGGGAGAAGCAAGGCCGTGCGGATTTGGCGTTGCAAGGCAGCGCCACCCCCCGGAGATCAATGGCCACGCGTGACGTCGTCCAAGGCCAACAAAAGAAGAATAGGAAGAAGAAGAAGAAAAAAAAGGAATAACAAGTAATAAAATTGATGATTAATCAATCCTGATAACTAAAGGAGAGACAGGGAGGGGAGAAGGGAAGGGGGTGTAGGAGCTGAAGTCTGGGGTGGACTATAGGCGAGCAGAGTTCAGTCGACGAAACCCATTGACGTTGCGTTTGTCGTCAAGAGAGCATCACCGTCACAATGAACATGGGAACAGACAAAAGCATCTGCCGTTGCGGGGAAGTCGCATCGGGCCTGTGGTAGGCCACGCCGAGGGCCTCACTTTCACCCTTCCCTTCTAGTAAGCTACAACATTGACAGCGCGGTCTTGCAGATGGAGATACATGTCCGGAGCGTCTCACTGCATCATTAGAAGATGGACAGCTCGCGGGTGGTAACCAGTGTCAACTCGCCAAGTCCTTGCTCAAAGGAGGGAAAGGGTGTGCGAGGGCGAGGGTTTCACGGGTTGGCGAACCATGATGGACAAGGAAAGCTGGATGGTAGGGGGCGATATCACCATGTGACGCCGTGGAAATGCCGGGGGGGTTGGTTGGACAGATAGGCAAGGGGAAAGGGCTCGACTTGCCATGACGATATGTTTTGGCCTCGCTGACTGCCGCTTTGGGCAGTTTTCATGACACAAAACTCTCGATTCCAGTTTGTCTTGTATTGCCCACGTTCGTCCTAGTCGTCAGTATCTCCGATCTCGCCCCCCTTGTGGACGAGGGTGTGTGGGAGGTGCTTTCAACCCCCCTTGCCCAAAGGCAAGAAAAGACAGGAACGGGGGAAAAACGTCTCCACCCTCGGCACCTTCGCCCGTCACGAGACTGCTCCGGCAGCAACCTCCGTCCATGCGCAACACGACGAGGACCTAGGAAATCCATACGGCCCAATTCAGCCAACCTGCTGCCCTTCGTCCAATGACGCGGCTGCGAATGCCCCGTGGGAATAGTTCCATATTAGCTAGTCCTTTGAGAAACAGCCTCAATCTCCATCAATCCCCCTCCTCCCCCATCTCTATCCCCCTCAAAGGCGGCGGTTAGAGCACGCCCCGGAGGGTCCGGGGTCCCGGGGTAGTCGACCTCCGGGGGTCCGGCCGGATAGCTGTTCGACCAGATGAGCGTTGTTTCGGGAGGGGCGCAGGTACAGCAACCTTCTGGCCCGGCCGGCGGCCTGTACGTAATGAGCCAAAACAGAACGCAAGCCGCGGCTGGAGCCCGAAAAAAAAATTCAATTCCCCGGGTTTTCTCTTCACAGATGCTCCAATTTTTATTGCAGACCTGCACAGCAGCCGGCAGAGCGGCCCCGATGGAAGGACGGGGGTGTGTGTGAGAGAGAGAGACGGGATGCCGTGACCGGGACGGACCTTATGAGGACAACTCAGGGAAAGAGACCCCGAGGGGGGAGAGACAGATTAAAGCCTGAGGTTATGGAATTAAGACGCGGAACTCTAGTGACACGGTATCATGAATAACCAGAAACCAAGCCTCGTGTTGTCCATCTACTTCCTTAACTGGATAACCCTCGTAGACGTGAACACGGAGGCAATGTGCGGCAGGGCAGAGTCCCACGCTCAACTGTGTTGCCCTCCTACTTGCTCTCCTCAGCCGCGGCCAGCAGACTCTCCACCCTCTTAACCTTGTCCTCAGCAGTTTGCTTCTTGTCGGTTCTTTTTATTCCGGGTCAGCTTTTCTTTGTCCTGTTTTGAGGAATGTCACACATTTGGAGAGGGAGAAAAAAAAACTCACCGGCTGCCAACCCTCATCGAGGACTGAACCCTCACGACGCCTCGCTTGTGCACCACGGCGTGCGCCTTTCCCACGGCCGCCATGACCTCATCCCAGGGGCCCTCTACAGAAGAAAGTGTGTGAGTAGATCAGTTAATTCCCCTCCCTTCCTTCCTTCCTTCCTTCCTTCCTTCCTCCCCAATTCATGGGGTTGGATCCTGTGGGATGCGCGAAGAGGGCTACAGGAGGGGGTGCCCTGGGAAATGACTCACCAACCGTGGTTCCAGCAGAGTGCAAGGTGTACTTGAGACCGCTGGCCTTGAGCACCTTTTGCACCTCGGCGATGTCTTCGGCGACGGAGACGCTGCCGGTGCCAATCTACACAGCCCGCGGCCAAAGAGGGATCAGCGTTCCGGGGTCAATCAAGCGAGCAGTGTAATCTATCCAGGGCGGCATACGGGAAGCAGGCAGAAGTCGGCGTAGCACGCCTCTGGGGTAGCGATGCTGGCGTAATCCATGGTTTTCAACGGCGTTACGGCGTCGGGTGTTGTGATGCTTCGAGTTTCGTCGAGTTTTCTATTCCTCTGTAGACGAACGGTAGGTTGTTGAGAAAAAGGTGAGGAGTTGCGAAGTCAAAAGCGGAAACGCCAATTGGCCACCAGCAGGAAACAACTTCATGATACTTAACTCCACCACCACGTCAAATCAGCACAATGTCACGCAAAATTATCAACGGAGAATTCAAAGCTTGATTCATGGCATTCATTGTGCCTTCTTTATCATTCATTTAATCTATCTAGCTGTTTGCTGGCCAGCTTCCATCATGGGGAAACGGCTGGTTCAATTTCCCGTCCGTATGTGCCCGGAATTCCAAAGACTCTTTGATAACCAAGTCCGAAAAAATAAAGTGGTTTGGACTGATATCCATTTCCAACCCTGAAATAAAAAAAAATTGATGTTCCCCAAACGCCTCGCTTGATGTTCAAAAAAGGATCGACAAGATGTGTGTGTATATGTGTGTGCGCACGTAGAACATGATGTGTGGTGGGTGTTGCTTTGTGTGTCGAAGTGAATGTTTATGATGTGAGTTGCGCTGCCTGGAGTTTAGACCAGAGCAATGGCAGCAGCGACGAATGCAATGAGAGCAATAGCGCCCGTGTTCTTGTCACGGCCACTGGCCTCGGAAGAGCCATCGCTGGAGGCAGACACGGCGGTGCGGCCGGTGGCATCAGAGATGCCGTTGCTGTTGTCGGCGGCCTTCATGACATCTCCGTTGTCAAACATGTCGACGAGAGCAAAGTTGGGAACGCTGGACCACTCCTTCTTGCACTCGGTCAAGTGCTTGCCCAGCTCGCCATCCTCAGTGGTGTTGGCACTGTTGACAAGGTCGATGTTGGTGACGTCGGGGATGTACCAATCGGTGCCGGAAGAGAGGGACTGGTACTTGAAGTGGTTGGCGAGACTGAGGAAGCCGCTCGAGAGGGCGGAAGAAGCCGAGCTGAGGCTAGAGGGGCGGTTGAGGGTGCAGTTGAAGCCGCTCAGAGTGGCAACCTCGTAGTTGGTCTCAAAGACGTAGTTGAACTCGGGCAGGAGGTAGGGGTATGTGGTGCTAGAGTTGATGTTGGTGATGAAGCTGACGAGACGGGTCTTGTTCTGGATCATGTTGCTGAGCGTGGGCCAGTCGCTGGTAGCTGAGGTGGACGCCGGGGTGTAGCCGTGGTCGGAGATGCCGGAGCTCTTGAAGACGGTGCCAAACTCGTCGGCGTCGGCCTCGTCCGAGTTGACGAGCAAAAGAGTGACAACATCGTTGGTGTTGGCGTTCATCCAGGTGTCGATCTTGGTCAACCAGCTCTCCAGGGTACCAGCGTCGAGAAGCGAGCACGAGCTGTGACACAGGCGCAGGGTGTCGTTCTGCTTGTGGACCTGGGCCTGGAGCAGTCGCAGACCGGCGTCGAGGGCATCAGTGGCGTTCTTGAACTGGTTACCGGCGGCGGCGATGGAGCCGGTTCCCTCGCGCAGGAAAGAAGAGCCGTGAGCGCCCATGTGTGTGATGTTGTTGTAGCTGCGGCTGCAGAGCGTGGGTGAGTTGTTGCATGCGGTAGCGGCAGTGACAGGTGACACGGCGGCAGCAAAGAAGGCGACGGCAGCGGCGGCCGCGGATCGCGAGAATGAAGGAAGCATCTTGAAATAGAGATGTGGGTTATTTGCTGTGTGTATAACGTGTGTCTGTTGTAATTCTTTCTCGTTTAATGCGTTGTGTACGCTGGTGTTGGAAAGTCGTCTTGTCGACCGTCTATCCTACAGAAATCCGTGTGGAGTAGCGAAGGTAGGTTGCGCAAACGAAAGGAAACCTGCAGTTAACAAAATGGAAGGCGGGAAAAGGGATAGTAATAAAAACAATATGAAATCGACAAGGAAAGGGACGAGGATATAAAAGTAAATAAATGAATGGATACTGCCTCTACTGCGGCTTGTGGAGCTGAGAGAGAGAGAGAGCTGGCCCCGGTTACCCCGTGTCGTCTGTGCTTGAAGCTGACGTCGCCCGGCCCCGATTTTTTTTGCTCGTTTCTGGTCTTTATTCAGAGCATGCACGAGGCTGTAACCGCGATCCGCGGCATGCACCACCAGTACCAGTAGTCAGTCCATCCCTCCCGCCCCCGTTGGCAGGTAGGCCAGGGACCAATGAGACCAACCAGGGCGCGGGAGGCGGTTGGCACTCGCACCCTTGGGGCCGATGTGGCCCAATAGCCTCTCGGTCTCGCGCCGGGAACACACCTCTGGCAGCATGTGTAAAGGTGGGAGAGGGAGGCTTGTGCTGCGCCCCCGTCACAAACGTCAGCAGTGGATCAGGCAGCCCTGGACCCTTTTTTCTAGGTGGCTTGGTGCGCCTACGCTGCTTGGTTACAGCGATGAAACTGCCCCTATTTCCTTTTTAATAGTGCGACATGGGCCGACTCAGAGGCTAGACCACAGCATACGTACGTCCTTGCCGCTGGTGCACAATACGAGACCAGATCATTTGAGGCCTCGGCTTCTGGAAATAAGGAAAATAAAGAATAAAATAAAAATTTGCTCGCTAACAGGCGGCTACCAAGTCTAGAGCATTCAAAGATCCCTCCTCTATTTCGTCATCAGCCGCCAATACCATGACTCGTGGCGACACTTCCCCCGTCCATCAGCGGCAAAATCGGAGGTTGGCTGGCCATCACCATCACCATCATCGGTTGTATACATGTGCGTGTTAGAAATTGCCCGGTGAACAAACTGCAGCTTACTTGGTTGCACAGCTGTCGATCGCGATGAGAGGTGGGCTTGAAGGCACACATCCCTGAGCGCGCCATGGATGTGCCAGGGAAGGGACGCCCTGAAAGATTAAGCTTCCAACTCGCTGGGTGCCCGCCTCGGCCCCAATCATGCAAGATGCGGCGACGGGGGCACACCTTCTCTTAGAAATCACAGACATCACAGCCACTCACTCGCTCCATTCACCAAAAAGCAACAGGGCTGGCCGTTTTTTTCTCTTCAACCCCGTCTCAGCTTAAACGTTCCCATGAAGAGATCGACATGAAAAAAAACAACCATCACAGCCCAGTCGATCCACAAGTCTCCAGTAATTATTCCCTGCACCCCTCTAAATACCCTAAAACCTTGAATTTTTGGTAGCAGACAGTGGCTGGGCAACAAAGTCACCATGGTACATCCCATCTCGTGTTGACTTGAACTTGGCTTTTTTATTTCTTTTGTCCTCTCCTTTTCCCCGTGCTCTCTCTTCCCCCTCGTGTCCCCGTGGTGTATCCCGATACGTTCATCCCCGATGCGGCTATCCCGTCAGCCGCAAAACGCCCAAAATGCAAAATAGGTGGTGCGCACACCAGGTCGCAAGACAAGAAAGTGGCGGCGTGCGCGGCGAGGCAGTGCACCTGGTACACACACATAACAGCACATACGTATGTACCGCGCGTGGGCGGTTTCGCACGACGTTTTGGGTAATGCTTCTATTTTTATGCGCTGCAGGCCAAGGTCGCCACACGTCGAATCACACATCACCCTTTCTCTGCAGGGCCAAGAGGAACCATGGAAAGCCCCATGCCGAGCCAAGGACGATTTATTTTTCGATGGCTACAACTACCGAACGTGAACTGTCTGGCCATGCCGCGTAGCCCGGTCTAGACCCTTGGCCTTTGCTCCCTCTCCAGACCAGGGCCTACGTTGCCGTGTTTGATGGCGGGAAATCGAGACAAATCTCCTTCACATTGCGAAATCCCTGGACGTCATCTCGGGACACCCGCTCGCCAAACCATCCTCGTCCGCTTTGACAGCCCATGCACCGCGAAACGCACCGCGAAATGCACACAACACTCTACTTGCCGCAGCTGTTGGTACTGGCATTCATCATTTGCGTTATTTAATTCTTTTACAATGCCATGCACGAGCAAAGCGTCAGGTTACGTCCACGGCTGTCCTTGATCCCTCCCTCCACAATCGTATGCCCATCAGCCCTAGCGAACATATGTGCAGTCTTGCTTATGTGATTTTCGTCTCTCCTCCAATATCTGGCGTCGCTAAACCCCAGCTGTGAGCCTTGGCGTCATGGCCATCCTTGGCGTGCATTCCTATTCCGGGTCATCTGCCATCTTGTTCTCAGCTGCTGCAGCCTCGATTTCCTTGAGCTGTTGCTGGCCTTCCTCCGTCGTCGCATCAATGATTTGCTCTTCCAGACTCAAAATGTTTGCCTGTAAATGACATGTTAGCTTGAGTCGTCCCTCTAAAGGAGCAGTGTTTTTGGTCACATACCTCGCCAAACAGGCCAACAAGTTCCTCGGCTTCATCAATCTTCATGTCGCCGAGCACCTTGTTTACCTTGTCCAGCTCGCCAGACTCCAGCGCCTTTCTCATATCGGGCTTGAATCCCTCAAAGATCTTGCGCGCCTCCTGTTCCTCTGGGTCCTGGCTGTCAGCCGCCGGGACCTTGATTTGAATCACAGTGCCGGGCTCCACGGCGTGCAGTTGGATCTGCTCCACGCCTTCCGTCCCCTCCTTGGCGCGCTCCGCAATGATTTCCCTTGATCGCGTTCGGATCCTCATATACGTATCCTGGACGTCCTTGTAGAAGACCTCCTGGGCCTGGTGACCCTTGGTCATGATGCGCTTGAAAAACAGGCCCACGCCGTCCTTGCCCAGAGCACGGCAGTACTGAAGGAGCAGAGCCTGGTGTACATATTGTCTTGCGAGATCATCCTTGCTTTCAAGAGCGGCGTCAAAGGCCAGGACGAGCAGACCGTCGGTCTCTCGCTCAATCAGGATCTGAGGGTTCTGAGACAGGAACTGTAAGCTTGTCGAGTAATCATCGGCCTTGATCTGTCCAAACTTTTTGGCCGCAGGGGATGCCTCGACTTCATCATCGTCATCCACCTTGACATCTTCCTTGGCAGCTCCAGAGCCGCTGCCAAAGTTGGGGTTCAGGAGTTCCACCTGGGTGGATTCCTTCTTGTCTGTGGGTTTCGATTTGTTGACGTGCGAGCTATCAAAGCCGGTGTGGATGCCCTCGCTGGTAATCTTCCTGCTCTCCTCCTTCTCCAGCTCAGCCAGCTTCGCCAGCAGGTCATTCTGCAGTGCCTTGACCTTATCCTCGTGCCCCTGAATCTCCTCGACCATCGCCTCGTAACGGTTCTCTGGCTTCTTCTCGTCCAGGGCCTTGTTGACCTGGTCCAGGAGGGTGGCCATCATCTTGGAGTAGCTGGGCAGCTCCTTCTCCTCGGTGTGTACCCCCTCGGGTCGCGGCGGCGGCTGGTCATCCTTGGGGTTGCCGGCCGACTCCATGACAGCCTGGAAGGCTACCTCAGCGGGGTTCCGGGTGGCGGCCTCGGAGGCATGGGCTCGGAGCGAGGCCAGGAGCGCGGAGATGCGCTTCATGAGGCCATCGTTGATGATGCGTTCATACTTGAGCGCCTCGATCTGGATCTTGCGCTGCTGGCGTTCCTGGTGAATCTGTGCCTGCTTGGCTCGGATGAAGGATCGCTTGTCGACGTTGGGGTGCACCTCGACGTCGGAGTCGTCACTGAGCTCCAGGGCGTCCTAGATGGTCATCGTGTGTCAGCGAGGTTGAGCAGAACAGGGCAGTACGCTGCGGCTTACCCATTTGCTATAGTCCACGGGCATCTTGGCTTCTGGGGAAATAATTCAGCTTAGCAGATGAAGCTCTAAAAATGATGATTAAGGGAAAGAGTCTGGCATCCAGAACTCAGCAGAATGCAGGTCTCGATCGCCAGTGGAAGATTCTGGACTTGCCCTGAAGCTGTCCATGATGGCGGGGTTCCAAATCGAGCACCCCACCATTGAGGCTGAACCCGAGTCTTGCCTGAGCCACACTGTGAAACGAGCCACACCCAAGCGCCACACGAGACTCATTGTAGGTATTTGATTGTGTCCGGGAACATTGACCAGCAGGCCATGGAAGAAATGAACAAGTCCCCTCATTTTCTAACGGGTTTACTTTCATATTGTGGAGTGCTTCGGCCCTTCTTAAAATCTTTAGTTTTCTCCTATCCTCAGATCATCTTCATACCTGTCTTAATTAAAGAAGAAGAAAAAACCTGTCGCTGGGACAGTATATATAGAGAATAACGAATTAACGCAATAATGCACGAATTGGCATTGTTCTCACCATGGAAAGGAGCTTGCTCCTTTTTTGCAATTGGCATTGTGACCGGTCCCTAGCCAAGCTGCACTTTGTTCAGAGGGTCACGCCGTACCGGTCAGCAAGCATACCAAACACACCGACTTACAAGAGCAGTGATTCACAGCTTCGCAGTCGTGTTTACAAATTGGGGTCGCAGAAGAACATTTCAACTCCTTGCATTTACAGATATGCACTCAAAAATAGCAACATCGTGCAGAGCTATAGAGCTGGTATATTTTGCTTTCGATTGTATTCAATTCACTCCTCAGCTCAGGCCAGCCGCCAACCACGTCGCTTCACCCGCTCCTTCTCTTGGAATACACTCACATGTAGAGGTCTCGCCTAGCCTTTAAATAAGGACCCTCAAATCAATCAATTTCTTGCTCTCTACATCGCTTGGTCAAAGGATCAAAGTTGTCTGCATTTCTTTGGTAAGCCAGATCACATTCCATCCTCCCGCACCACAAGCTGAATTGGGTCTGGAGCAGCCGAAATAATGGCCTCTGCACAAGAGTCGCAGTCTTCCATGAATTTCCAGGCTCCGAAAGTCGAGTCTCCACAAAGAAAGAAACTCCCAGGCGCCAAGGATACGGATGGGGAAAACAAGAAGAATGGCGACAGGACCGCCAGGAAACGCAAGCGCCAGGAAGACGACGACAGCCATGACCTCTCTACCTCTGACACTGAGTTAAGCTCCGGCGAGAAGCAAAGACGCCGGGTGTACCAGCGAAAAAGAAGATCGGGGAAGAAACAACAACAACATGATACCCTCAAAGATCAACTGCAGAAACTCGAGGGCACGGTGCAGAAGCTCGAGGACACGGTGGTGACTGTTTCCAGCCACGTAGAGGAGCGCCTGGACCTCCTCGAGGAAGCACTGAACAGGGTGATCAAAAAGGTGGACGCCCATGGCAACATCATCCAGGCACAAACCAAATGTATCATCCAGGCTGCCGAGGGTGCCGGCGATTTGGCGGCATTGATAGGGGATTGAGAAAGGGGCAGTCAATCTGGTGTTTAATTCGTGCCCCGTCACTAGGTCTTTTATCGTGGCTCATGGAAATTAGGGCTTCGGTTTCTTTATGAAGGGGCTTCCAGGCTGTCATTATTACGCCTAGGAGATAGTGCATTGGGCTGGTGTTCTAGAGAATGGTTTGGGCATTAGGACTCTCCAGGAGCGTTTGAAACGGTGAAGCTTACCTTTAACCGAATGAACGGCCAAATACAAAATCCCAATCTGTACATATGAATCGGCCCAAAAGAAAAATGACACTCTATTTCAGGCACTCTGACTGACCGCAATAGCCTATCTTGGCATCGCCAGTTGATTGTACACGTATGGCCTGCTCAAGTCCATAAAAGCTCGTGTTTCCTGCTCCTCTAATGCATTAGGCTGTAGGCTTAGTTTAGGAGGTTTAAACAAAGCCTCTACTGCAGCTCCATATAACGTCACCACATTTTCGCATAACCAAGTGAGTTCAGGTTCCTTTCTCCAAGAAACAACATTCTCATGTATATATATGAAGCCATATGTGATGCCACATCCACACAGCCTCGCCAACCAGGAATGTTCCACGCACGCAGCGCCGACGACAACAACAACAACAACAATGGTTCCTGAACTGTCCATCTCAGACTTCCCCAGCGAGCTAAACTACGGCCAGCGGCAGGCCGCCCAGAGGATCATCTCCCGGTTCAACGTGCAGCGCGAGAGCCTCCCCTTCGCCGTGGCCGAGAAGATCGTGCTCCTGGCCAAGGACGGCCTGCCGCACTGGAAGAAGGCGAGCACCACCTCGCCGGTCCCGCACAAGTACTACCGACACATGCATGGGCCTAGGAGCAAGCTCAAGCAGCGGCAGCTCTGCTGGGAGAAGTGGTGGGTGCTGGCCGCCATCTACGGGCACACCCACCCGCGCCTCTGGCCCGCCCTCACGGAGTTCCGCAGGCGCCTGCACAAAGACGGCGCCGGCGGCAACATCACGGGGATGCAGTACCCCGGCCCGGTACCCGGCTACGAGAGCGACGAGGACAGCTTCGACGAGGAGGAGGGGGAGGTCAAGGGGGAGGGCGGCGATGGGGAGGATGCCAAAGGGGGTGGTGATAATGAGCAGGAAGTCCCCGCCACACCGTCCTCCGATGTTCAAGAAGACAGCAACAGCAAGGAGATCGATGACGACGACGGCGGCAGCAATCACGGCAATGCCAGCGATGTCGACGACAAAGATGGAGATGGAGAGGTCGGCAGCAGAGGCGACCAAGAAAACGACGATGCAGAAGATCTGAACCACAAAAATCCGAGGCACTCCGCCACGCCTGAACTGTCCGCGGTGATCAAGGAATCCCCAGACACGGTGCAGGGTCTAACCGCTGCAAATCCCATCAACCTCGACAACAAGTGCCTCGAGGACGCGCTGGGCCAGTGCGCAAAGCCGCCGGAAAACGGGCGAAAGAGGAAGATGCCGCCGCCGCCGCCGCCAAAGAAAGACGACGCCAGCACCGGCGCCGAGGACGAGGACAAGCATCTGAGGGGGAAAAGGCACGCATGGGGCGTCACGCCCAGCGATTTGGTGCGTCGCCTGTTCTCGGCAGAGGCCCGTCTCCTCGCCGTCGAGGAAGAGCGAAAACAGGACGGTGCCCACTGCCGGGATATCGAGTCGCAGATATCCTCGCTCAACAACACTGTCGCAGAGGTGCTTGACAGCCAACAGGGCATCAGGCTTCGCTTGAGGAAGCTCGAGAGCCGCGGAAGCAGTCACAAGGAGCTCCACTCGCTGAGGCAGGCTGTTGATAAGGTGCAGGGCAACGTTGCCGAGATCAACAAGGCGACGAGGAATCTCGAGATGATCGCAGCCATGCCAGGAATGAACGGTTCGTCTCGAAGCCAAGTCTTCTTGTAGTAGCGGTCAGCAGTTAGTTGAGATACAAGCAGGATGCCGTGTTGGCGGATACACACGTCACGGCAAATAGGATAACCAAATGGAAACCGCAGCATAACCCCTCTTTCGCAATTGACGCCGCGTCTAGATAAACTCGTATTGTGAAAATGCAAACCCGCAGGTCCACCAGGACCTCGTCGACATCGATACAAACAGTAGTACTCCTTCGCTAAATGTTCTATTATACAATAAGTAATGTAGGCACTGAGAATCGCCCAAACACCCTTGCCGGTTGCAAGTCGATACTCCCATTTTTACCAGGGATCCATTAGCAGCTATATGTGCGCTCCCCCCCGTCCATTGAGTGCTAGACGGCCTATGACATGGTCTTCATAAAGTCGTCGAGATCGAAACTCTCCTCATACTGCTTGTTGTCCCACAATTCTCCAAGATCATCAAGCCATGCCTTCTTTCCAGGCTGGCGTAGCACGTCACCCGTCTCGATATCCACCATATCCTCCTCTCTTCCTTCCATGCTGTTCTGAGGCTTATCTGATATGAGGCTTGGTCCCGAGTCTCCCAGGTTAAATAGATCCAGGATCTGGTCCGTGTCCATTGTGGACAGACCTGCGTTTTGCTGATTGACAACCGTCGAGGCCACGTCAATCTTGAATCGCTGGAGACTCAAAATCTTCTCCTCCAAAGTTCCACGGGTAATCAGTCGGTACACGTTGACCACCTTCTTCTGGCCGATTCGGTGAGCTCGGTCCATGGCCTGGAGATCCTTCTGGGGGTTCCAATCATGCTCAACGAAGATGACAGTATCAGCACCCGTGAGATTCAGGCCCAGACCACCAACACTGGTTGTCAACAGAAGAACATCGTACGAAGGATCGCTGTTGAACTTGTTGACAATGTCTTGTCGCTTGTTGGCTTCAACACCTCCGTCGAGTCGGAGGTGAGACACCGAGGGGAGCATTTCCTTCAGGACCTTGTTCTGCACCATGTCAAGCATTTCCTTCATCTGACAGAAGATAAGTGCTCGATGTGGTTTGATGGGCTGGTACAAGGGGTCATTGGAATCTCCTCCCTCGACACCAATACCACAGTCCACCAAGAGATCTCTCAATGCGGTCAATTTGGGTGCATGCTGAGGGTCCTCGATGGATGTGTTCTGCTTCCCAAGAATCTTCTGGGTCTCGTCGTAGAGATTGCTTCCAGGCTTCATGACCATGGCAGGTGAGTTGCATAGCTTGCGCATGTATTGCAAGGCCTGGAAGATGTGCTGCTTGGCTTCCTTGTCTTCGCGACCGGCCTCGGCCTGGATCTTCTTGCCTTGCTTCTTTGTAAAGTCTTCAAAGAGCTTCTTCTGCAAGTCGCTGAGATCGCAGTAGTAGTTCTGCAGAATCTTAGGTGGGAGGTCGTTGAGCACCTCCTCCTTGAGACGTCGGAGCAAGAAGGGAAGAACCTGTTTGTGGAGAGCCTCAATGGCGAGAGCTCCAGCCTCCTGTTCCTTCGATGACGCTTTGCTAAATCGACTGGCGGCGATGGGCTTGGCAAAACGGTCCAGGAAGACCTTTTCTGCACCCAGGAAGCCAGGCATGAGGAAATCAAACAAAGACCACAATTCCAAAACGTTGTTCTGAATAGGTGTACCAGTGAGAATGAGACGGTGGTTGCTAGCAAGTCTCTTCACGGCTTGGGTGATCTTGGCCTTGGGATTCTTGATCAGATGGCCCTCGTCCAAGACGACATAATTCCAGCTGTGTTTGTCAAGGATCTCAGAATCGTTACGGCACACATCATAGGACGTGATGACAATGTCAGTTTGTCCAAGTCTGTCCTTCATTGCCTTTCTCTCCACTGGAGGGCCAACATATGCAGTCACGCTCAAGAACGGCGCGTACGTCTTGATCTCCTGCTGCCAGTGACCAGAGAGGGTTGGCGGGCAGACAATGAGAGAAGGCAACCTTCTGACATCAGGAGACTGGGTCTTGGCGTATTCCTCGGCACGCTGATGATGATCACTGGCGACGATGCAGATAGTCTGTAGCGTTTTTCCGAGACCCATGTCATCGCAAAGAATACCGTGCAGGTGGTATTTGTTCAGGAAGTGGAGCCAGTTGACACCTTCCTGTTGGTATGATCGCAATTCAGCCTTGATTGCAACAGGAATCTGGAATTGCTCAACCTTCTTCGGATCAAGAAGCTGGGCGATAAAGGTCCTTTCGCGATCTCTGCCCTTCAGCATCTCCTTGGAGAGACCAGGTGGGTCAGGGATGCCGGTTTCCAGAGGTACAAGCTTGACCAACGTGGCGAACGACGTCGTGGCGATAAGACGAATCTCATTGTCCGAGTCACTCATGCGGCCCAGGACGGGCACAATAAGGAAGATGACGTATGGCAATATGGAATCACCCATCACAGCAATTAGATGGTAGATGGCCTCGGTAGCACCCTGGCGGAAGTGAAGATCCACAGGGTTGTTAATCGATGGGAGAACCTTTTCAACCAATGCAGTCATGCCCTCTACAGTGATGACACTGCAAATAGTGGCTAAACACTTGGCCGCCATATACCGGAAGACCGAAAGCTCTGAATGGAGAGCCTTGATGACCAAAGGCATCATCTGCATTATGAAGGGATACAGGGCCGTGTCGAGGGTCGGTGTCATAGTTCTGATTACTGACATGGCATCAACGATTTCTTGGCCAAATGTCTGCTCAGGATCCTTGGCATCGGCAGGCAGGGCGTCAGAGAAAGCCTTGGTCAACGGCTCCTCCATAAAAGTGCGCAAGCTAGGTACTGTCTCCAAGAGAGCAGCTCCATAGGTCTTTGACAGAATCTCGAGCGCTTCCTTGGCACCACGCCTGGTGATGCGAGCGGCCTTGGCCTCCCTAGCCCACTTGGCGGCGTCTGCGTGGTCGACCCTGTCTTCCTCTTTTTGCATAGAAAGAACGCAGTCGGTCTTGGCGGCGTGGACAGGGAACTCGGGGGTCTCTGCGACCTCCACGCAGGAGAATTTGACCAGGTTTGAAACGACCTTGTCGGCTGGGCCTCGTCTGCCCTTCTGGGTGAAGAGTCGGATAAGTCTCGCAATAGTGTCTGCCGATCGGGTTTGAAGGAGTTGGTTCTCTTCCAGCTTGATGGAGTCCATGATACCCTTGATCAATGGGCTAGGCTTCTTGGGCAATATGTTCATGGCAACCATGGCACAGGCAGCTGCAGCCCTGATTCTAGTATCTCGGGCGGCCTTGACGCTCTTGGCCTCCTCAATTGCAGTGACTGTGACATCTCGGGCCTCAGAAAGCTGCTGGCTTGCAATGAGCCGTTGGCCCGGGGGCATAGCCTTCTTCAGCTTATCATAGTCTTCACCAACACACTTCTCAGCCGTTGTGATTGAGAACGCGCTTGGGCCTGCCTCAGCTTCGCCTTGCACAACCACAGGAAGGACGGGTAATTTGCTGTGGGACACCTTGCCATGGTCTCGGAAGAAGTGGATCAGCTGCTGACACTGCGTTCGGACACGTTGGATAAAGTTGACGAGATCCCTGTAGCATGCCGGGCGTTCCGACTCCACGATGCGCTGAAGGTTTTCGGCGTATCGGGAACAATCACCTCCGTCCTGGCAGTTCTTTGCGTACTCGTCAATGACGGCACATGCCGTGAGCTGGGTAGAGGAGAATGCAGAAGAGAGGCCAGGAACCAGGAGTGCGTCATAGTCGTCAAGATTCTTCACGGGGACCGCGGCCATAATGAGACCCATCGCCCGAGCAGCGAACACGCGTGAACGAATCAGCACATCCATACCAACGAGGTCGACATCGCCCTGCATCATGTGGCCATCCACATCGTGTGTTAAACTGGTCGTAGGGACATCCTCGACCTTGGTGGACTTTCGTCGGCGCTTAGGCGCGCGATCAGAGCCATCAGGTGAAGAGGGCTTTCTTGGGGTCTGTTGAATGAGGCCTGGCATGGTGTAAGTGCCGCCGGATGGCTTCTGGAAGAGGGTGGCGTTCATAGGGATAGGGTTGCGGGAGACACCAATCGGGTGCAACGTCAGCTGCATCATGGCGTCGGTATGGGCGGCAAACTCGTCGGCAAGAACCTCGGGCTTCTTCGCGAGACTATTAACCAAGGCCGACCAGAGTTCCAAAGACATGTTGAGAGCTTCCTTGTCCCTCTCGACGAGGATATTTTGGAATATCAATCTCAAAATCCTGCCGTTGAGCCAGCCCTGCGACGTTTCCTCGCCGAGGTTGGCGAACGTCAGGAGAGCCTTCAACACCGCAAGGCGGACCGAGGTGATGGTGTGCCGCAAGAAAGGATAGAGGCGTGGAACAAGGAGTGTGAAAGATCGTTCCTCGTCCTGAGCAGCCGATGTCTTCATGGCGTCCAGCACCTCGGGGAAACCGCAGAGTGTGGCGAGAAGGTCCATGATTCGGCCGGTACTGGCGCTGAGGTCATCGCCCAAGTTAGAAAGACTCTCCCAGATAATATTTACGAGGCCATCGAGCTGCCCGGGTCTCATTGTAACAAATTCCTTAGCCATAGGGATCAAGGTTGCTGCACTGACAGAGCGAACATCATCATCCATGTCGCCCAGACCCTTCATTACAGCTCGGATAACACCATCAATCATGTCGCCATCCTGTAGAAGCAAGTCTTTGCGGACTGCCACCACATATCTGAGACCAACCATGCCACCATGGCATACGGCCCAAACTGGTCGTTCGAGCTTTAGGTCTTCTTGCATAACCATTCGATAGAGGATTTGGTAGGTGCAATAAACTGATGGCGAAGGGAGGTGCTTGAGAACGGATCCAAGAGACTGGCCGATAGTCTCTCTAATGGGGGCCACAGATGTGTCGGAGCTGTAATCCGTAAAGCGATCCAGCATGAGAACACAGCAAAGACGACAGGCTAAATCGTCAAGCCATTTGCGGTTGAGGGCATCGTTTTCGCTTCTAGGTTTTGAGCGTATCCTTCCAGCGCCTCCACCATGCACACGAATAACTTCCCTCAAGCCCATGGCAGCTCCATGCCGCGTTTCCCAAGAGGGGTCGAATAAATCCACCTTAAGGAAGTCGCAAAGCCTTTCGTAGGGCCACTCTGAACCTTCCATCGAATCCTCAGCTTCAAGCTCGGACTTGATAGGGATCACAGGGCCCTTGAATTCGCTGACCACCTTTGTCTCTTCGTCAACATCGGCAGGTCGTTCAAGGTTGAAGTAGTCATTCATTTTCCCATTCTTCTTGGACTCTCCGTCGGCCGCTGAGTCATCTGCAGGGGGGTCGGATCCCGCATTTACTGATCGTCGGACTGATAGATCGCCGAAGCCACCTTTACCCTGCGATGCCTTCATGGCCTCGCGCTTTCGTTTTCGTTTCAAAACGTTGAGTTGTCTCGAGCTCAGTCCTGACTCTTCGGTTGGCTGGCCATGGCCAGCTGCACCGTCGTTTCGACCCACACCGTTCCCGTTGCTGGCGTCTGCGGGTGTCATGGGTGCGGGTTCGCTGGTAACCACGGCCATTTCCTCATCTTCAAATTTTCTACCCAGGAGACCCAATCGGCCAATCAGGGTCTTCTTCTGGTGCTCCAGACGAGCCTGGGGGTCAAGCGAGGCAAGTCCATACTCGATACCGCCGCCTCGTAGCAGTTCGCGGCCGTATTGTAGAATCGTGTCCACGTTGAGCGCTTCCAGTTTGAAAAAGTCGTCGTTGGGTAAGTTCACATCCTTGTCCTCTTCCTCTTTCTTAATGTGGCCATTCTCGGCAATGGGCTCTTCCTTCTTCGGTTCACTGGGCGGGTCTTCGGAATTGGGGTCGTAGACGGATGCATTTTCTACAATTTTTCCAATTGCCGACGCAGCGGTCCTTCTCGTCTCCCATTCTTTATGGCGCAGATATGGTACTACGCGGGAGAGTAGGTTAAATAATTCATCGGGGTGTTGCTTCTGCCAATCGGCGAGTTGGTTGACGGCAGTGTCTCGAATTAACCTCGTACTTCCCGTCTCGAGGATACTATAATTGGGTCAGCAAGGGGTTGCCACATAAGTGGAAGTGATAGATATCTCGCTGTCTTTGCGGCGCATTACTCGCGACAGCAATAGAGCAGCAGAAGACATCTATGTAAGTGGAATGAACTCACGTGACGAGTCTGTCGAGTCTGTCGCAATGTTAGCCGCCGTCAGGGTGTGTCGGTGGTTGGAGGGATAGGTGCGTACCTTGATGCCATCTTGTCTTGGGTCTGGGTGTGTCAACAATCCCAACGCTCATGACATTTCGATCTCTGCCATACTATGTTAGTCGCTGTCGGTAGTCGCAATTTTCAAAAAAGTGAACAAGCCCCGGGCGAGGCCGGGCCATGGCATGCCATTTAGTACCCAGCGGCACGGGACCGTGTAGCGCGACGCGACGGGGTGCAGTGGGGCGCCGGGACAGAGATGCATGCATCCGAGGAGTCCCAAAAAGGATGGACATCTCGGACGCGGACGGCCATCAGCGCCTGGCCCCAATTGGCCGCGCAAGGAATTCAGGGGAGCTTCGAGAATGGCCGTGATGGGGAGCCGCAGGCAGCGATGAAAGCCAGGGTGGCTGATTCATGAGCGAGGCGTCGGCGCCATGAAGTAGGCATGACGAAGATGGAAGCGTGGGCAGATGCAAAGTGTGGGGGCGAAGCCTCGGGGTTGCAGGAAGAGACGGATGAAAAGAAAAAAGATCGGCTGGCGCGCAAGGGCGCCGAGATGACTTACCTGAGATGGGATGTGTGGTGCAGCGTCGTTGAGCTCCAGGGACAGGGTGCCGTGCACCGCAGGCAGGCTAGAGACCCAAGTACCTCAGCACTGACTGGAGAGCCCCAGGGCCTCGTTTCGCAGGTCAAAGCAAAGGCGGCTCCTGTCTGTGTCTAATGCGCAAGCGGCATGGGCGGTGAGATCGGCAGCGTGCGCGGGAGCGAGATGGGCGAGATGGGATGGGATGTGATTTGATGCGACAGAGGCAATGGGATGGGAATCGCGATGCGCCGCGATGCGATACGATGCGATGCGACTGCGATGGGATCTGACGGGGCGAAATACGGGTTTGGGTTCTGGTGCTCGGGTAATATGGGAACAGGTTGGTGACGTTATTTCCTGTGCGGACCCCGGTTGACCGGGTTGCGGAGGTTGAGTGGCCTGGCTGGGGCCAGTTTTGGCGATACTGGTGGCCTGGTGGTTGCAGGGCGGGCGCCGCACATACGAGAGAGTCGCGCAGAGGGATGTAAGTGTGAGAGGGAAGGCCTGGGTGGGCGCGCGGCTGCGGGCGGGGAATAAGAAAACAGCTGCGAAAAGGCGACAGGGAGAAGAATGGAAATTCCCAGAACAGGCGAGTTGCGATCAAGCAAGCACGGGCAGCGACCTCGGCGACAATGGCCGATGCGAATGCGATGCGGTGTTGTTGGAGCCGATGATATGTGCGTGGCGGGCGTTGGAGCTGGAGCTGGTGGTGCTGGAGCTTCAGGCTGGAGCAGCTTGCTGCGTGGTCCCGGTGCCAGCTGGGAAAATCGGGGTGGAGGGCGGCCGGACATTCATATGTGTTTGGTTGTATTTTTATACACGCGGCATCGAGGGCCAACGGTTTCCCTTCCTGCGCTCGCCTAATTTCCCTCTTGCTTTGCTAGCGTCATTTCTGGGGCCCCTGCTGGCTGGCTGGCCTTTTTTTTTTTTCTTCCCTTTCGGCCCACTCGACGCTCGCTCCACTGGGGCTTGCCAGCTTTGGGGCTTGCCCACTGGGGCTTGACCGGCTCGCTGGCCTCTCAAGCTCTCGCCCAGTCATCCACCAGCCTCAGGGTGGTCCTTGCGTGCGAGATGCGCACCACTCGAGGCTCTCTTGGGATTGGCATTCGCCGGGACCCTGACGACGAGGCCAGCCTTTTTTCCCCGAGTGCTGCCATTTGATCAATTAGAGTCCTTTCTTTTTTTTCCTTTTCTCATGTATCAGCCGTCTGCAGACCCGCTGATTGGCCGCCGCCCCGTATCTTTCCTTGTTTGGACTTCCAGAGACAAATCTGACCCATACCAGTGGTACTGCCCCATGCGGCCTGCTTACCCTTTTCCCATTTAGTTATCGGCATGGTCGGTGCCTACAGTCCGTCCCTGCTGAGGTACCGGAGCAGCATCATGCATCTCGATCGCCACCACCTACCCTGAACCCTCTGACTCTACGACATCTTCATCGCCGTCGTCCAATGATGAGCATCGGATGTCATTTTTTCTGGCGGGTATGGCTTACTCACATCTGCCTGTTTTCCATGTACTGCATTTTTACTGGTAATGACCTGGGTTTGACCTGTTTGGGGCAGCGCTGGCGGACCCCGTTCCTCCCATCAGCGCCACTCCACCTGCTTCATGCTTCATGCTTCATGTGCCAAATTCAGCCGCCAAGTTACCCAACCTATCCTTTAACCTAGTATTTCTCCCCCATTGCAATAGCCGGTGCTCCTCCAGCCAACTGCCCAACATAATGCACGTGGAAACATGTCATGGAACACATGCAGCGTCAAAAGGCGGTCTTGCCTTTTGCCCTACAGCAGATGTACTTCATCCGCATTCACTATGCACCTAATTGATCGCTGGCCCTTCCTGCAACCCCACCATTTCGGAAACACATGTCAGGCAAATATGGATGCACCGTGATTCGACAGAGCGTCCCTCACGCGACACACACAGTGCCATGGACCGCCCCCGGCTTACCAGTACGGGGTTTTCGTGCGCTGAAGTCGGGTGTGATGCTTGCAACGTGTCGCTGGGCAAGGCACACGACGTATTCGTAGCAGGGCCAGGACTATGTTTTGTAGAATGCTAAACAATGGTAGCTTGACTGCGGTGCACACTATCGAGGCGGAAAATACCGATGGTGGATCAATCGATGCAAGGACGAGATGGTGCAGCTCTAGGCTCCTTTGCTAGGCCCTGCCTGCCATCTCTGGCCTGATTCACTAATCCGGGGCAGAGACGGAAAAACGCCATCGCCGCCGGGTCTCTTCGTCCCCGATTTCTTTGTTCTTGGCCCCAAAATGAACCCCGCGGCGCTAGAGATGGAAAAGCAAACAGCCCATACCTGAGGCATACCGTCATGTTTCAAGGACAGCCAGTAGACTCGGTATCGCTGCCGCCGCACCAGACCTTCTTCCCGTTTAGGTTCCGTAGGCTGTGCCGTGCTGTTGCGGTGGCTTGGCTACGCCGTGAGCCGATATAAAACTGATTCATAAATGTTCAAGTGGCTGCCAGCCTTCCGATGCTCTTGTACAGAACTAGAAGTCGGCGTCACGCCACCATTCATCACCTGTGACGGGCTGGAGGACTCGCCGTGGTGTGGTGATCATTGTTGAAGCTGCCCGGCATTTCTAGCCGCAAACGAACGCACATCTAAGGCAGAGCTTGAGCCTCAGGAGGGAGGCGAGACTGCCACCCAGCGTAACGATGATGTCGTTTGATGACTCTCTCATGCCAGATTTTGATGGACGCGCGACAAGGTCCTGTATTCCGATCGCCGACAGGGGTCCAAGTCTAACGACGGGAGACCAAGCTTTTTGCGACGGCCAGAGCATGGAGCACGGGCCAGCCCATATACCTGCCGAAGGCCTGGAGGTGTAGAAACCGGTGGTATATCGGCGCCTGATAAACAAGGCACTGGCCCACGTCGCAACCAACCACACCTGCAACGCGAAAGCCCACTGATCGCGGTCTACAGGGTCGACGCGTCGAATCGCATCAGTTCGCATTCTCGAGGCAGAAAACCACAGACAAAGTCGAGACTGTGCCGTGTCTCGCAGACAAGCTCTCTGACCCCTCGCATGTTGCGCAAAAGCGCCGGCGCAGCTCATCATGTATATCAAGCAGATCATCATCCAGGGCTTCAAGAGGTAAGTCGCTGGCGTCGTCCCGCATCACCACCTTCATCCCCTCGCGCTTGCGCAATCACCCGTCGCTCACAACCTTTTGCAGCTACAAGGAACAGACCGTCATCGAGCCCTTCTCCTCCAAGACCAACGTCATCGTTGGCCGCAATGGCTCTGGAAAGAGTAACTTCTTCGCGGCCATCCGCTTCGTGCTCAGCGATGCCTACACCCAAATGAGTCGCGAGGAGCGACAGGGTCTTCTCCACGAGGGTTCGGGCTCTGCCGTCATGTCCGCCTACGTCGAGATTATTTTTGACAACAGCGACGACCGATTTCTTACTGGAAATAAAGAGCTCGTCCTGCGCCGTACTATCGGCCTAAAAAAGGACGAGTACTCAGTCGACCGCAAAGTTGTCACCAAGACCGATGTTATGAACTTGCTGGAGGCTGCTGGATTTTCGCGATCGAACCCGTACTACATTGTACCCCAGGGCCGAGTCACTGCCCTCACCAACATGAAGGAGTCTGATAGATTAAACCTGCTCAAAGAAGTCGCCGGAACTCATGTTTACGAACAGCGTCGTGCCGAGTCGCTTAAAATTATGAACGAGACAAACAACAAGAGAGAGAAGATCGACGAGCTCCTGGAGTACATCAAGGAGCGACTGGACGAGCTGGAAGAGGAAAAAGAAGAACTGCGAGGCTTCCAGGACAAGGACCGTGAGAGGCGATGTCTTGAGTACGCCTATCACCACCGAGAGCAGGTCACTATCCAGTCCGCCCTCGAGGATCTGGATTCTGCTCGCCAAGACGGCCTCGACTCTTCCGATACTAGCCGACAAGAGTTTCTGGACGGCGAAAAGGCAATTGCCAGACTCGACGCCGAAATCCACACGCTCCAGAGGGAGATGGAACTCCTGCAAATTGACCGACGGCAATTGGAGGAGGACCGACGTGACAGCGCCAAGGCCCTTGCCAAGATTGAGATGAAGGCGAAGAACCTGAAAGAAGGTCAATCCGCTTTGGAACAAACTCGACAGCAGCATGCTGCTGATTTGAGTGCCGTCCAAGCTGAGTTTTCGGCTAAGGAGAATGAGTTGTCGACCATCTTGCCACAGTATAGCCAGGCAAAGGTATCGGAAGATGACATAAGACAGCAGCTGGACACTGTTGAAGCATCCAGGTCTCGACTCTTTGCCAAACAGAGCCGAGGCTCCAGATTCAGGAACAAGAATGAGCGCGATGCTTGGCTTCGCCAGGAGATTAATGAGCTGGAATTGACTATCAGCACTCAGAAAGCCAACAAGATTGACGCCGATGAAGAAGTCGAAAGGGTGCAGCAATTCATTGCTCAGACTGAGCAGGAAGTTTCCGATCTGCGTTCTCGATTAGCCAACTGGAACGGCGAGAGGGCCAGCCTTGCCGACGAAGTGACAAGGGCTCGCGATTTACTAGACAAGCTCAATGACGAGCGAAAATCTGTCCGACGTGACGACGACAAGCTCAACTCAGTCATCTCCAATACTCGACAAGAGAAGGAGAATGCTGAGCGTGAGTTGTCGCATACTATGGACGGAGCCACTGCTCGAGGTTTGGCGAGTATCCGGCGACTTAAGCAGGACCGAGATATTCCGGGAGCCTATGGAACGCTGGCAGAGCTCCTCGAAGTCAGCGATGCATACCGGCTTCCGGTCGAGCAGATTGCTGGCGCCAGTCTCTTCCATTACGTCGTCGACAATGCGGAGACTGCCACATATCTGGCCGACACTCTCTTCAGGCAGCATGGCGGTCGTGTTACTTTTATGCCCCTGGCCCAGCTCCGGCCTCGTAAGATGAACCTGCCGAGATCAAACGATGCTGTGCCCCTCTTGAGCAAGATCACCTACGACCCCAAGTTCGAAAAGGCCTTCCAGCAGGTGTTCGGCAAGGTGGTTGTCTGCCCCAACCTGACTGTGGCAGGTCAGTATGCCAGGAGCCACGGCGTGGATGGAATCACGGCAGAGGGTGATACTACGAACAAGCGAGGTGCAATGACCGGTGGTTACATCGACCCTCGGAAATCCCGACTCGAAGCTGTTCAGGCTGTCAACAAGTGGCGAAGTGAATATGAGAATCTGATTGCCCAGTCCCGCGAAATTCGCCGGCAAGTTGAACTCAAGGACCAAGAAATTACGGCTGCCATGTCCGAAGTGCAAAAGTTCGAGCAGCGGCTGCGTCAGGCTGAAGATGGATTTGAGCCCTTGAAACATGAGCTACGCAACAAAGCTGCCCACCTGGAAAACGTTCGGGCCCAGCTTGACTCCGCTATCAAGCGCCGAGACGCGGTTGAGAAGAACATGAATGGATTCATGCAAGAGGTTGCTGCTCACGAGGCTGAGGTTGGCACTGACTTCAAGAAAAGCTTAACAACGGCGGAAGAGGCGCAGCTGGAGGAGCTCAGCGCCAATGCCCAAGAGCTGCAAAAGCAGTGGAACGATGTCAGCAGGTCTCGACGAGAGCTTGAGCGACGAAAGCAGCTTCTGGAAGTTGACCTTCGACAAAACCTACAGATGAAACTGGACCAACTCAACAGCCAAGCGTTTGAGAACTCGGCATCTGGTTCTGCATCGGGTAGCTTGAAGGAGTCGCAAAGGGAGCTGAAGAAGGCACAGGCCGCTTTGAAGTCTGTTGAATCAATCCTTCAAGAGACCGAAGTCAAGATGGATGATGCGCTGCAGCGTCTGGAGCAAATGGGCACTGAAAAATCGCAACGGGAGCAGACCCAGCAAGAACTCTCTGCTAGAATTGAGAAACAACAGAAGAGGATGGACAAGAGTCTCCGCCGAAAGGCTTTGCTTACGACGCAAGCTGCGGAGTGCGCCAAGAACATCCGAGATCTTGGTGTTCTCCCCGAAGAAGCCTTCGATAAGTATGAAAATATGGAGGCCAAGACTGTGAGTGAAACTGAAATTAGGCCAAGATGTACAAACTGACATTGTCATGCAGATTACATCAAAACTCAAGAGAGTAAACGAAGCCCTGAAGAAGTACAAGCACGTCAACAAGAAGGCGTTTGAGCAATACAACAACTTCACCACACAGCAAGACCAGTTGATGAAACGTCGCAAGGAGCTCGACGATTCTCAAGCTTCCATTGAGGAACTCGTGGAGCACCTTGATCGTCGCAAGGACGAGGCTATTGAACGCACGTTCAAGCAAGTGTCGAAAGAATTTTCCACCATTTTTGAAAAGCTCGTCCCGGCCGGCCACGGTCACTTGGTGATTCAACGAAGAACCGACCGTCGCGTAGAGCCTGAGGAGTCAGAGGATGAGGGCGGCCGCGGAAGTGTTGAGAACTACGTTGGTGTTGGCATCAGCGTTTCTTTCAACTCCAAGCATCTGGATGAGCAGCAACGAATCCAGCAACTCAGTGGTGGTCAAAAGAGTAAGTTGCATATTTCACGTCGCCCTTTCTCATGACATGACTAACATTGTTGTAGGTTTGTGCGCTCTTTGCCTGATCTTTGCACTGCAGCAGACCGAGAGCAGCCCCATGGTCATCTTTGACGAGGTGGATGCCAACCTGGATGCCCAGTACCGTACTGCTGTCGCAGCTCTTCTCGACTCCATCTCCAATGAGGCGGGAACACAGTTCATCTGCACCACCTTCCGACCAGAGATTGTCCATGTCGCCGACAAGTGTTACGGTGTGACCTTCAGAAACAAGACCAGTTCGATCAACTGTGTCAGCACCGAGGAGGCCCTCAACTTTGTGGAGGGCCAGGCGAAGCCCACCAACTAGTACACTTGTCCGGTTCAGGGATGTAATCTGGGTTGTACGTAGCAATACGGACGGGAGGAAACCGGCGTTGCGGGGTTTAAGACGATTTATGCGGTAACGAATGTGTTTCAGGGTGCTGTCTTGTCTTGTTCTGGTAGACGGAGGAGAAAGAGTACGTTGCTATATGCCACGTCGCGTACCGAGATAAATACCTATTTGTATCAACAAGCCAGAATCATGGGTTCAAAATAGTTGGGTCATGCGCCGCGATGATAACAGGGCTATGCTTTGCTTCTCTACCTATGCTGTTGTGTTTCATCTCGCTACTATATGTGACGGTATTTACCTGTGGGACATGCGCAGCATTTGTCAAGTTGATGGCGTATATATCGTAGTTTGTCTTTGTTGAATCATGATACAGTGGGTTGGCGAAAGTTCCGAGTCACTAATTTTACACTAATACTCACCATATTAACTCGAAAAAAAAAACACCAATAGTTATCTAAAAAGTTCATACGTATTTTATTTATTTGTTCGGCTTTTATTATCGTTAGTCTTTATATATAAGCCCACCAAAATAACTACATAATTATCTTCGGAATTCTTGTCAGGCGAATGTACACGCATTGGATGGTTGAAAGACTCAACCCAGCCTCCTCCAATACTTATTACAACGCTCTGCCTTGTACAAGAAAGCTCAAGTCTGTTAGTTATCCGCTCATCTGCTAGCCCAAACTCACTTGGTCTCTCCTCGCCAACGAGCTGCTGAAGAAATTGACCATTTGACAGTAACGCATTGCTCTAAACGTCTATGTGAGTCCGGACGAACCATCCTATTCAGAGCCCGAAAGGTGGGCCCGAAACTTTACGATGTATTCTATGGGCATTTACATTTTCACACAAAGACCATCATGACGGAAGCATGGTTCCCGTAGGAGTCATTGAATTTCTGTACAGCAAGTATACATGATAATTGTACACGCAGCACCCGGCGAGCTGCTTCATCTTTCATGGGTTTCCCTTTATTTTTTCTTCGCTTGTTTCTTTTTTGTTTACCTGTCGGCCATCATGTTGCGTACGCTTTGGAAGTACTCGGGAGCAAGCTCCTTCTCGAGCTCCTCGCGGGTCAACCACTTAAAGTCAGAGTAGCCGAAGCGGTTTCCGCTAAGGTCGGCCTGGCCAGCCATGATGCGGCCCTTGATGAAGAAGGTTTTATCGCCCTTCTTCTCGACGCTGCCGTCAGCCTTGACGACAGGCTTGGTGACGACGTGAGCAACGGGCACACGGCCAACAACCCAAGTGTTCATGTTGACACCGGCGGCCTCATCCAGGGTTCGCTTGGCGGACTGCGTTCCGTGTTAGTCGTAAGCTATTTGCTGGGGGGGGGGGGGGGGGGNNGGGGGGCTGTATCAGAATCCCTGGTTATTTTTAACTCACCTCGTGAAGGTTCTCGTCCTTGGCGATGATATCAGAGGGGAAAACCCAGCCGTCCTTGCCCTTGACAACCAGGTAGAGGGTTCGCTCAAGCTCACGGTCCAGACGGCGCACATCACCGGCCTTGTCAGCCTCGGTGGTGCGGCCAGCAGGGGGGTCGACGGGGACGATATCCTGGGCGGAGATGACTTCGGCATCGTCACTGACTCGGGCTTCGGCATCCTTGAGCAGAGCCTGGACAATGCTCTCCTGGTTGCTCAGGGTATCGCCGACGCGGAGCTCGTCATCCCAGGCCTTGGAGCTCTTGCCATTGTAGACACCAATCTCCTTGGCGACAGTTCCCTGGCGCTCTTGGACCTTGAGATTCCAGTCGAGGCGGCGGGCCGTGTCGGGCTTGTAGTAGATGCTGGTGATGAACGGGGTGTTGAGACGCTCCTCTAGGCGCTTCTGGTAGAAGAAGAAGGCGTTCTCAAAGGGGTGCAGCTTGCGCGTGACAATTGGCGGGCGTGTGAGGATCATGCCAGAGCGGACATCGTACGGCGGCGGCGACGGTGGGGGTTTCGCAGCGGAGGATGTGGACGAGGCGTCGACGGCGGCAGCCGAGTAGAGACGGGCGGGGATTCTGGAAAAAGGCGAGGAGGGGGTTATGGCGGAGGAGGATGCGCATCGGGCGCAGAGATTGGGGGATGCTGCGGCGGGCAATGGTGTGAGCAATTGTGAAATTGACGTCCTCTTACCCACACGAGCAGGACGGGCAGGACCCAATTGGGGCAGCGCAGGCGGTTTGGGATGACTTACTGGAGAAGGCGGCCTTGACGGCACGTCCGCCCCTACTCGAGGCAGCCATTGTATTGCGGGGGTGCGTTGGTGGTGGACTCCCGATTGTACTGAACGAGCAACCCAAGAGAAGCTGGTGATGTTCGGGACCCTCGAACTTTTTCCATGCTGAATGGGCGAGCTGGCGGTACGTACCTGCAACCGACGCTCATTGGACAGCACATTGTGGCTTTCTCATTATGTCAGCTCGAAACAAGCACCGCTCTGCTTGTGGGTTTTGGCTGATACCTCAGGCATGCATACCCACACGCTCCATGGCATATTTCTCCAGCGCGGGCCCAGTTTGTCTTTCTTCCTTTTTTCTTTTCTCCTCAAGGCACCATTTTCCTTATCGTCAAGACCTGTTTCCACCTCCAGAACGTCCTGATCATTTACGTGTGCCGAGAGTGACTCGCAGTCTTTTCGCTAGCGGGGCCTGCAGGAGGTTTTTTCCTTCTTATATTCTTCCCACCGGGTTCTGTTAGATAGATACTGCTGACATATCTTCATCTTAATGTTCTGGCCTCCATTTGAGCCGAGGCCGAGAACCCGTGCTGCAATCAAAGCAAGCACCTCGATATCCTCCTCCACGACGGATTCATTTCCCAGTGGCTTTTTCTTATCTACCATCGCCCAATCGTGACGCGCCATTTAATGTTTTTGACCGCTTCGGGACGCCCAGGCACTTGATTATTCCGACCATGCCGCACTTCTGAGCGTTTATTCGGTCATCGTCTCCCTTGGCCAAACAGGGGAAATGTCGCCGATGGAGGCTCCGTTAATCGTCAAGCGTCGTCGGCTAAACGCAGTCAGGTGCCTCGTCCCAGCAGGTATCACTGCCACACCATCTATCACTTGTACGCGCACATGTCCCAAGGCTACTGCAGCTAACTTGACGCAAATGCTGCGCCGTATATGAATTTCCTAAACCCTAGGCCTCGCTAGCCTACCAACAGATGATATTTAGACAAAAAACTACCTACAGGTTGGAGCCCCAAAAAACATACGGCTCAAGACAATATGACTAGACCTGAAAATGTAATTCGATCCGACTCCAGCGCAGCACCTCGCTACCAAACAAAGAATATTGTTTCCCGTCAAATGATGCTGGGTATCAAACCATGTGGACCGCCCGATATAATCCATGGAACGCCTGGTAAATCAATTCCCGCTCGCTGTCTCTTTTGTGTGATCAATCAAGCCTGAAGCTCCGCAACGGCTTGGGCTACCTCTTTACTGGCGCGCCTTTCCCAGGACTGGCGTGCTTCGTTGTTTAGCGACGACGCGTTCTTGACTTCGTCATAAAGTTTCCTCGAAATGTCTCGGTTGATGGTGGCATATTGCTCCGTGGTCAATTTCTGAGCCCGCCAGTGCGGCCTCAGGGCGCATTTGACAATATCATTGATGCTCTTCTTCTCTTCCTGTGTCATTGTCCATCGCGTTGGAGATTGATGAGGCTGCGGCTGCTGCTCCTCCTTCTGCGCCGGAACCTGGTGAGGGCGGCGCGGACGGGGCTGGCGCAGCTCAAGTGGGCGGCCTTCTGGCCTGCTGGGTCGTGATTCAGAATCACTATGATCACTGTGGACTCGGGTAGGGGAATAGTTTGCTGGAGGATACATGGGCTGGATGTGTGTGCTGAGAGATAGGGTCGGAGAGGTTGGTCGACCGCCCACGCTAGGCAGTGGGGGTGGGGTGAGTGAGAGTGCACGGGGGCTGCTGAAAGGTGAAATAGCTGGTGAGATTGCTGGCGACGACGCGTCTGGCGGTTGTCGTCGCCCATTGATGGTTAGCGTCGTCTCATCTTCCGATGTTGCGTTTGGCTCGAGCTCCTTGAGGAGAGAAGAGACGAGAGGAGGGCCGATATCGCCTCGGTCCTGCACGCCGTTCCTCGAGGTTCCGTTGACGGCTCTCAGTGTTGAGGGTCCAGCCGGCGCTGGGGATGACATGGAGCTTGAGCCCTCGCCGTTGTGAGTCGGTAGCCGTCGCGTTCTGGGGCGCTTGAGCTTGCGTTCTGGCTCTGGGACAGGCTCCCGGGGGGATGCCGTCACTGATCGCACCTTGCGCTTTCTGGTGTTGGAGGTTGTGCTGGGATCCTCGGCTTCGCGTGCACGATCGAGTGCACCCCAGGCTCGCCTCTCGTCTCGGGTCTCCTCGATAGGTGGGGGAGGAGGCTGCAAGCGCTCACTAATAGCTGGAGGAATATTGTTGGCGAAAGCGTCACGAGCGCCCAGGCGATGGGCAATGTCCATTCGTTGCTGCCATCGCTCAAGTTCCCGACGACCCAGCTCCTGGAACCGTCGATACTGCTCGAGCTCCTCGTCCTCCTCGTCGTGGTTGTCAAGGTCCAGCTCGCTCATCTCGTAGAACCGACCGGAGAACTGGCCCCAGGCGCCCTGCCACTCGACATTGCGAGCCTGGCGACGGGCCCTCCTGAGGCGAGCTCTTGTTCTGACGTGGTATCCTCGCACGCTTCGAGGGTTCGGCCGTCGGACATTTTGAGGACGCGGAGTCCGGTCGCCTTCCGTAGGCTCTGGTTCCTCTGTAAGCTGAAAGAGGTGCGAACACTCCATGCAGTACCAGTCGCCATCGGGAACGGCCTCGAGGCCAACGCAGTGGGTATGGTATGCTGCATCGCAGCTGTCGCAAAGGAGGAGGACGTCCTCGCCTTCAGCCGAGTTGCAGATGGGACACGGGTTGTTTTGTTCCTCCTCCTCTTCGGGGTTCTCCCCTAACCATTGCTGCACGTCGAACTCGGCAACTTGCTTCTTGTCTTGGACATCGTAGGTAGAAATGACGGTGCCTGTCGTAGAAAAGTAAATGGATCAGCGGGTGGACGCATGCATGAGGCAGGGACTAGGCAGCTTACCGTCGACACCGTTGTACACGCGGACGGAATGGAAGGGATTGCGGCAAATGGGACAGGTATTGGTCTTTTGAGCCCAGGAACGAATACAGGCGTCGTGAATAATATGATTGCAGCCGTCAAGGGCGGCAACAATGTTGAGATAGCTGGTGTCGTCGCTGCTGTTTTCGCCGTTGACATCGGGGGCGGTAGTGGCGGGTACCGGGACGGCGTCACCAACACCATTGAGACTGACACTGGCACTGGCACTGGCACTACTCCAACCACCACCCGTGTCGTCAGCGTCCAGCGACGAGGGGTGTGGTAGGGGATCCAGGCATATAATGCACTGCTCTGGTTCAGACATGATGTCGAATTCGATAACACAGACTTGAACTTGATGGAAACATGTAAAAAGAAATCGAGCGAGAGGGGGATTCGAGGGCGGGCGTGGGAGCGGTGGTCGGACGGCGACGGTGGGCGGTTTCTGGCCTGGTATGGGTGGTGATGTATTAGTGGACGGGCTGGTACAAGACGCCTGGAGAGCCTGCTGGGAATTTGAAAGAGGGAGAGTTGAGCAGCGGGCCTCAGAGGCGGTTTTCGCGCATGTTAGGGGACCTGGAGGGGGCCAATCAGGGGGGACTCGGAGGCCCGGGGTATCGCCACGACCCTGCCTTGCAGCGTCCGCGCCTGCGCCTGTGCCTGCGTTGCTTGTACTTGGGAGCTGGCTGGCTGGCAGCTGGGGTCCCGTGAACAGTCGATAGCTGACAGACCCAGGCAGCGTCCCGACGACAGCGCTTTTTGGCACCGGGCCGCCAATCCTTGGAAAGGGAAAGTCTTGGGTCCAGATCCTGAGTCTTGGGGGCCCGGGTCTTGGACTTGCACGGGTGGATTTGATTATGCACACCTCCTGCTTGGTGGTTTCAGATACGTACCTAACGTTGCTGTGGTTTCTTCTTCTTCTTCGTCTTACTTGATGTATTTTCTTTTTTCTTTTTCTTTCTCCGGCCGTCTCTTGCAGTTTCTGTATCGGGATGTGCGCGCACGTGTGTATGGATGGATGCGCGTGTGCTCTTGTGTATGTATAGGTTTTGAAATCCAGAATGTGGGATTGATGGATGAATGGATGAATGGGTAGACGGGATGTGGACGTGGATGTGGGTGTGAATGGAGATGGGGATAGGATGTGGAATGGCGCGAGTATGTACTCAGTACGGTTGGCAGTTTGGGACGACTAATAACAGGCACCGCTGAGGAGTGGCGACCCTGGTCTGGCTCAGTCGAGTTTGGCTTGTTGGTGAGATGGGGTGTGGGTTGGGTTGGCCACTCATCAACTGTCGAGGGTGGCCGGCTGTTCCTGTAACCCTCTTTCTCTCTCGCCTGAGCGGCTTGACGAGGGAACTTTAACCGGGCCCAGGAGTGAAACTCGCGAAAGGGTTAAAAAAAAAAAAAAGAGGAGTCCCTGTGAGGACAAGAGGGTGGAAGACAAGTGGAATGGGGAAAGATTCGGGAGTGGGAAAGTAAAAAGAGGAGTCGAAAAGACAGGTCTCGGCTTCCAAAGAAGAGAGAGAGAAAAAGAGAAGAAGAAGAAAAAAAAAGCCCGCTCTTTTGCGATAGACGAAGAAAAATAGAGAAGGAGCCCTGTGATCCTCCAGTCAATACCTCGGATCGGTAAGGAGGCAGACTAGCTGTGAGTAAGAAGAGTCACCCAACAGATGATTGCACCCAAGGGACCCTCCCGTTCTCACCAAGCCCACAACAAGGTTGACAGGGGGGGACGCGCGTGTGCAGAGGAGTATGGAGGAGGAGGGATATAGATACAATGGCTGACGATGACCACGACGGTAATTGGGGAGGGAAATAAGAGTGGTAATAAAGATGGGAAGTTCAACGACCCAAAGGCAAGTTAAGGAATGAGAGAGAGTCCCGGTGTGGATGGGTGGATAGTTGATCGGGTAGGTAGACAGGCTGACAAGCAAGGTATGCTAGTTGGGTGGATGGCGGATCTCTGTGTGAGTCGCTGGTGGTTGGAGCATCTGTGACTGTGACGGTGCTGTTGTTCCGTGTGCCGTGCCTGTTTTTTCCTTTTTCTCTTCCTCACGCTCCTGTTTCCGCTTTTGCGGGGACTGGGGGGGTAGGCCGTTAATGAGACGAGGGGAGGGTTGAATGGGGGAATGATTGAATGAATTGGGGCGAGGGCGCAAGCGACTGAGCGAGCGAGAGAGCAAGAGAGGACGGGAATGCGGCCGCCTCGTGGATGGGGAAGCCAGGAAACTCACACGTGTGACGATGCTGGGTCACCCATGGATATGTGCAGAGTATTGCGCTGGCGAGTAATGATGCGTCTGGACTGGACGGGTTGGAGTTAGAACTAGAGACATCTGACACCCGCGTTTTGTTAATTTCTTTGCGGGCAGGAACCGCCCGCTCTTTTTTTAAGTCCTATAGTTGTTCTGTCCCCAGCTTAGATCATAAGCGGGTTGTCCTTCAGTAAAAGAAAAACAAGGGAGAGGCCTCTTCGTCTTCCCGGAAGAAGAGGCTGACATGGCCCCGGCCGGTACAAAGCATCTAAACCAGAGCGTTTCTTTTTCGCTCTTTTTTTTCTGGTGGCATGGCATGGGGGAGCGGGGGGCGCAGCTGAGCGGGTTTAGTGGGCGGGCACCACCACTATCACCATTTCTGGCATCTTGGACGCCGCTCAGAGACTCGGACTGCTGCACCGCCCAAGTTGGCTATGGCTAAGCACGAGCCCATAGTCCATGGGCCAGGGTCGCCGCACCTCTGCTTTGCTAGAGCCACGGGAACTCAAAATCCAGATCTAGCATTGCGATTCGCCTTGGTGGCTTCCCTGATCCCCCCGTTTGGCATCTGGTTATTTGGCCGTGGAGCATTGGAAAACAAATGAAAAAAAAAACAAGACTTCTGCTTTGCTGCTTGGTGCGGGATGGATCCGCGGTCATTTCCCCCGTACCTTAGGTGGTGCTAGAAGCCTAAGAGTTGCCGGCCGCACAGCACCGTGACCGCGTGATGGCTTCTCGCCTTGGCCTCTGCTCCCCGGGGGACTGCTTGTTGTCTTCCCGAGCCCCAGAGTCCCAGACCGTCCATTCCTTCGCCCTGCCATGGCCCGAACTAGCACCAAACGTAGTCTCATATTCACACCGACAACTTTGCCTTAATCAAGTCGCGCACGCCGCGCGGTATCAATGATAGCTTCTGATCTGCTAAACTACACACGAGGTCTCCCCCTCCTCTTAGGGACTCGACTTGGTCTTGTTTCTGACAGTGACCTCTTTTTTCGTCCTTTTTCGTCCGCCTGTTCTGCGAACCCTCTTTGCTGCACCTAGGCATGACAGATTCATGCACATCATCGCTCCTCCCTCGCCTCGTTCCGTGAATCACTGCATCCACGTGTGGCCCCCCCTGCGCAGGTCTCGTGTCTTGCCCCTTCTTCTACTTGCTAGCACCATCGAGTCTTGATATCATGTCACATTTGGGGCCATGGGTTGGCGCCCGACTCTGCCAGGCACAGGGCTGCGGATTCGGGAAACTTGCTCCTCTCATGCAACGACGTGGCTGCCTCAGGCCCTATTGTGTCATGTTGGCCAACTGACGATGGAGGCAAGCAAGGAAGTAAAAAAGAAAAGGCGCACAGGCGTGAGCTGGATCTGGCCTGGTGTGTTTACATTTTCCATTGTTTATTTGGGGTGGTTGGCTCGTGGCGGGCGAGACGCCGATGATGTGTTGTTCGACGAGACGCCCACGCTTACACCCCACTACACTATGCTGGAGAGGGAGAGATGCATCATCGTGCTTGACCCACTGGACAGACTGACTACTTCATTTTCGGCTCTGACCTGTCATTGTGTCTCTGGACGAAACAGCACCATGTCATCTCACCGCATCACATTTGCGAGAGCACACTTCTCTTCTTCGACCAACATGGGACTTTTATTCTCCTCATCTACCGTGCTTTCTCAGTGCTCGCCCAGCTAGAGTCAGCATCGTCGAACATCGCCAACGCTTGGGCTGTTATGGGCCCCGGAGAACTGCCACCAAACTGAGTCGCCCGAAACTTGGCTCGACATAAACCTTCACTTGATTCACTCGCTTGTAAGAGTGGCATGGTGGTTGGTCCATATATCACGATGGGGCCGTAGCCGAAACACATTCGCATTTTTTCTGGTTGAAGGGTCCGAGACCATGCAATTTTTTTTTCATTGCTAATCGACCGGCCTCTATGACCGAAGATCGGGTGCTGACGCCCAGTTCGTCAACTCGTAGTGTAGGCACGAAATCCATTTCCCCCCGTACACCTGACCGAAAAGCAAAGCCGTAACATCCTTCCGCTAAAGTCCACTTCTTAAACCTCAGCAATCTCTCGGAGACGTCGCAGAGTCGATCGCATAGCGGCGGCAGCGGGGGTGCTAATTCATTATTAGTACAACGATATTGAAGTTGGCCAGGCCAGAGTTCTTGGTAGACGCACGAGACGGTGTAAGCACCACCAGCAACGGTGCGCTTGCAAGACTTGCAGTCCCAGATACCGGTGGCGTTTCGTCGGACGGTAACCTTGCCGCAGAAGGTGCAGGTGTACTTGGCGTGCTGGGTGATTTCCATCTTCTTCACCTGCTTTCGCAGGGAAGCACCGTAGCTGGAGATATTTGTTAGTTGTGCGCTGTGTTGGGAATTTGTGCCAAGCTCTCTCGTGGGCGTCTGTGCTTGGTCCATCGTGAATCCGCCACGACCATGATCCTGGTGCGAGCATCTCTTCTCTCGGTCGATGATGTCCTCCCCCTTGAATAATATCAGGCGGTGATGCAGGTCGTGGCAGGATCCGGGATGCATAGCACAAGTCGATCTCGAGAGGCGTGGCGATGGGCTTCGCGAACTCACCGGGTACCGTATTTACCGCTGTCGACGATGTTAGCAATTTTCCTGGACACTGAATCCAATTGATGAGAGGGAATACGCACGTAACGCCGACCTTCTTCGTTCGCTTGGTCATCTTGTCTGGTTATGTGTGGGACGTCTTGGGGAGGGTGAAGACGAAAAAGATGGACAAGCGGAGGTGTAGTTGCTCTTGGAGGCGACGGCACCAAAAATGTCGGAAAGTTGCAGTTGTGATTTTCTTTAGGGCAAGCACGTGAGGAGAAGCGAATTGACCCACTTCTCTCGATTTGGTTCTTCAACTGAAATTTTTGTGAAAAGGGAAAAACCTCGGCAAAGCCTCTGAGGCGCCCAGGCGAGCCACCACCTGCATGGGTGGCTGAAAAGGGCACCCCAAGATCCATCAATAGAGAAGTTCAGAGGGAGGAGAAAACAATTCAGAAAATATGTAATTCAAATAAAAAAAAACACTAAAATTAATAAACAAGGCCACAGAGTAATATTTTACTTTGTTTGCATGTGTTACTTATATGTGCCGCGCATACGTTTCTTATGGTTGGCTTAAACGAAAATCTGTGTTATGTGCATCTCATCCTTCACAGCTTACATCTAATAAATCTTGTCTAAGAAACAGTCAAGTACATGCTACCTCTGTCGGCTGAGGCTCTGGGTTTTATGTGAACCACCGGAGCTGCTGAACTTAACGACAAAAACCCAAATTTTGAAATACTTGGTATCCCGCGTGCTATTGCTATCTGGACGTCATAGATTCGTCGTAGAATGTCATTGGATGACGTCGATCGTGCACTTGCTAGGCATATTCAGACATAAAAAATGCTGGCTGAGGCTTGCGTACAGGTGTGATGATATCCCGAACCTGTCTTCTTACGGTTAATTTTGATCCAGCTGAATCGCAAACCTGGCGTTGCCCAAACACACCCCAGCCCGCGTGGCAGGACTCGAGTGTCTCAGTGGGCCGTTGTGCTAGCTAGCACAGCAGCCAACCACTTTCGCCAGGCCAGTTTTCAGCAGCCGAGAATCACGTCAAAGCTGTGACGATATCAAACTTTCTGTCCTCTTCCTCCCTCGTCGTAGAGAAACCTACCATCCTTGCCTGTGAATTTTTAAAAAGACGTAGGGATCTGCCCGCCCAGCCTTGTTAGAATGGCTATCAAGGAACACGGCCGTCAGTATGACATTGTCGTTTTTGGAGCTACCGGTGAATATGAGTGCTAAAATGGCGAATTGAGCAATTATGCTAACAATGGCGCCAGGATACACGGGGAAACTGACAGCAGAATACATTACTACCAATCTCCCCACCGATTTGAAATGGGCTGTTGCAGGCCGCTCAGAGTCCAAGCTGCAGGATGTGGTAGATGAGTGCAAGAAGCTGAATTCTGACCGGGCCCCTCCAGGTACACCGCCCCAGCTATACATGCGTTGACTCGAGTTGCGTTATTGCGAGGGGTTACTGACAGATGGCTGAACAATAAACCACAGCGATTGAAATTGCCAATCTCAACGATGATGACCTCGCTGCACTCGCAAAGAAGACGTGCGTGCTTCTCACAGCTGTCGGGCCCTATGCATTATACGGAGAACACGCATTCAAGGCGTGTGCGGAAAATGGTACACACTACGTCGATGTCACGGGCGAAGCACCTTGGGTATACAAGATGATTAAGAAGTATGAAAAATCCGCCAAGGAGACCGGAGCAAACCTCTTCCCTCAGTGCGGCGTTGAGTCTGCACCCTCCGATCTCACCACTTGGGCCCTGGCCAAGGCTATCCGCACCGAGCTTGGTGTCCCAACTGGGGAGGTCAAAATTTCCCTCCATCATATCAGGTACATATATCGCAGTAATTTTGAGACGCAGGCTTACAATATGCAGCTCGACTCCCTCTGGAGGTACCCACCTCTCGGGCATGACTCTGTTTGATGTCTTCACACGCGAGGAGGTTAAGGAGGCCCTGAACCCATTTGCGCTGTCACCGATTCCCCATACCGGACCCCCGGCTCATCAAGATAGTATTGTCGAGAAGCTATTTGGTGTACGCACCATCCCCAACTTGGGCACCTTGACTACGTCACCTGTTGGAAGGGTTGACGGTGCCATTGCCGAGCGGACTTGGGGACTCCTCTCCGAGACGCCGTCTAGGGAGGATGAGTTTTATGGACCAAATTTCAACTGGGTTCAGTATCTAAAGACCCGTAACGTCCTCACCGGTGTCTTTATTCATTGGCTACTTATAGTCGGCATTGCGCTTATTGTGTATGTCCAGCCCCTTCGTGCACTCATCAAGAATCTCGTTTTCCAACCCGGAGAGGGAGCCAAGAGGGAAGACACGATGAATGACGAGATTGAGTATCGAGGTGTGGCATATCCGGACTCAAAGAAGCAACTTAGCAAGGTTGCCTTCTGCAGAACTTACCACCGAGGTCCCATGTACCACTGTGAGTTCAAATGACAACCCAAAAAAAAAACACGAATGTGTATGCTTGCTAACATTGGACAGTTACGGGAAAGCTGATGGCTCAAGCTGCTTTGACAATCCTTGAAGACGACATTCAGTTGGATGGAGGAGTGTTCACCCCCGCCTGCCTTGGTCAAGGTTTCATTGACCGGCTCGACAAGGCTGGCTTCAAGATCGAGGCCAAAGTTATTGACGCCTAGGCGAGTTTACGAGTTGAACCATTCGCGATTGGACCACGTGAACCGAGCCCGATATCCGACGTGAAGGGACCAATTGACGTGAAGAGACTTTGCATGGCAGGTACAGTGCAGCATGATGATTATGTGATCACCTGTAAGAAGCTGGGGGTTTTGAATTGGGCATTGATTGTCACCATGGGTACAGAGGCACGAGGAATGCTGGGCGGTTGTAGCATTTGCGTTATCTTACAGATGCATACAAGATAAGACAGAGTCAGATTTAGCCGCTGGAACCCAGTGTCTCTGCGACAGGAATGGGTTTGGCCAGGTCTCTCCTATCTGCAGAGCTGAATGTTATCCAAAACTTCCCCGGAGAAAGAAAAAGCTTCATCGAAAACCCGGTGAACTCAACATGCGCCGTCAGACAATGTTGGCATGTGAAAGTGAACGTCAAGTTGGCAGCATGGAAGCTCGTGTGGGACTGATACGACAGAGTTGGTGGATTCCAGCGGCTGCCCACCCCCGACACCCTCGCCCCAGCAGTTGGGATTGGGCATGCTGGGCCGTCGGAACCATGTGTGCTGCAGATGTTGCCTTAGTGGCTTGGTGCCCCCCTGTAAACGCCCCCGCAGTAGCTCTGGCTAGTGGGCCGGTGTGCTCTCCCACGGGCCCATTGGGCCTCGAAATTGGAGAAGGTTGTTGGAGCAGAACGTCATCATTCGTCCCACTCCAAAAAGGCTCTTCATCTCAGACGCTGCTGTTTCCGTCAACGCCAACCTGGACCGAATATCGCCAAACGCCTGCCGGCCGCTGACATCTTCATCCGCCCTCAGGGTCAGGGGCATGCGAAACCGGATTTAATACTGCATGTGGCTGGCTGGCCTCGGCACATCCTATTTATTTGTTTGTTTTTATTGTCGACATCCGCCGATCCAACCTGAACCATGGCCGAGTCTCACACCACATCCAGTGCGCCAGACGCGACGTCGACTGAGGCCACGCCTCTGCTGCCCTCACCTACCACACGTCCCAAGGGGGCTCGAACCGTGACGTTTAGCGAAAACCCCGTCACCCGCACCATTGAACCCATTCGGCAACAATTGAACGCCCGAATCCCTCACCATGGCTCCAATTCGGCCCCGTCCCATGGCGCAGGCGGCCCTCCCATGCTTGCGGCCTTGAACAACAAGCTCCGCCGACGAAACAGCCAAGGAACCGTCCCTGCAGTCGCTCACCTGGGCGTCGGCCCGAAGATTGGCCCTCAGCGAAGCACCAAGAAGACGGAGAAACTCAAGCTCCTGCCCAACCCGGACATCGACAACGAGGAGGTGGACGAGGAGAGCGGACGAGACGTATACTCTCAGTATACCCGAATCAAGGACCCAACAGCGCGTAGAGATGCAGCACGTTTGGGGAAGGCAGACCGCGACCGACTGCCACGTGTCACAGCGTACTGTACCGCGAATCGATATGAGATGGACGGGCTGATGCGATTTCTCAAGGGAAGGGGCAAGTCGAAGGGCGCAAACCCCAAGCTGATCGACGAGTGCATATACACGCCGTACTGCTATTCCAAGGCCATCCGCGGCCGCTCAGACCCCATCCAGAATTATGAGCGACGGCATTCCACTGGCGGCGAAGACGTCGAGGGCAACCTGCAGCGAAGGGCAGATTTGATAGACGCCCACGGCGATGGCTCAGAGCCTCAAAACGGGTTCTCGGGTCACAATGGTCATGTCGATAGAGAGGGCGCTCACATATCCAACGAAGACCTCCTGGGGCCCGTTTTGGATGATCAGAGCCCCATTGTAGACAACCCCGACTTTGATACCCAGATCCACACCCCCGAGGTTTTCCTATTCGACTATGGAGTTGTTGTTATTTGGGGCATGACGGAATCTCAAGAGGCCAAATTCCTCAAGGAGATTGCTAAATTCGAAACCGAGAAGCTCGCGCCAGACGACGTTGAGGTTGAACTGTTCAACTTCTATTATACGCGAGAGTACCAAGCTCGCATCTACAACGACTTCATCACACTACGTGACAAGAATAATTACATGACCAAGCTGGCAATTTCCCATGCCCTGGCACAGAGTGTAAAGGTGGGCGAATTTCCTGTCTTGCATCCCCTATGTGCCAGCCAATGCTAACATACATCAACAGACTTCACTTTTTGAGGAGTTGATCGCTTCGACGGTTGAAACCTGCAAAGACATTCCCACGCAAATCGCACTGACTGGCAAGATCAACCTGCACCGCTCGCAAATCAACATGCAGATTGGTGAGCTCTTCATCCTCCGCATCAACATTCACCTTAACGGCTCGGTGCTTGATACGCCGGAGTTGTTCTGGGTTGAGCCCCAACTGGAACCTGTGTACCAGGCCGTCAGAAGCTACCTCGAGATGGACCAGCGTGTCGGTTTACTGACTGAGCGACTGGATGTCATCGCCGATCTGCTGGCTGTGCTCAAGGGCGAGCTGAGTCATGGGCACGATGAAAAGCTGGAGTGGATTGGTAAGTCAACCGCTGGGCCCTGGTTCGCCAACCCACCCCGAATAGCAAGCAGCTAACAGCACATGCAGTAATTGTTCTCATCGCGGCTGAAATCCTCGTCGCCGCAATCAATATCGTGGTGGATCTGTATATAGGGGAGTAAATTCTCAACAAGGTGTATTCCTAGCCCAAGCCATCTTTCATGGTTTCCTCTTTTTTTTCCTTTTCCTTTTTTTTTTTTTTTTTGAGTTTTGGTTGATTGGGCGTGTTTCAATGGGAGGCGTTGGACGAACCAAGTTTAATTTTGCTCTCTTTTTCGCACTTCAAACGGGCGAGGATGCGCGCGTACGCACACGGGTAGTCAGGAAATGTCGCATGTGAATGTAAAACAGCATTAGACAATAAGGCTTCGCAGCATATTCTCCGCATGGTGCATGGCAAGGGCATCCCTTTCTTTTCTCTCTCTCTCTCCCTGTCTCTGAATACTCATCTGCTTTCTATCGTGCTGGCCCAAGGTGAAGAACAAAAACCAATTTCCTATGTAAAAGTCTCCACGACTCCATGGCCAGGCTATTAATGTGACATATGAACCATGAACCCACCCAAAAACGCCTCCCTATAAGCCTTTTCTTCGGCTCGAGTTTACTCATCAGCCTTGTCTGCTTGAGTGTCTTGATCCTCAGTATCGTAGTTCCCCATCTCGACATCCTCGTCCTGGGTTTGAGGCTTGTCAGAATCCTCAGGCTTATCAGCTTTGTCGCCCTTGTCGTCCTTGTCGTCCTTGCTTTCTTCATCGTCCTTGTCTTCCTTCTCCTGCTTCTTCGAAGCTTTGGCCTCTTCCTCTTCTGCTTCCTTCTTCTTCTTCTCTTCCGCCTCTGCCTTGGCCTTTTCAAACTTGGCCTCGAACTCCTCCTTTTCAGCTTCTGGAAGTTCTTTCCAGAGGCGAGCCAGTTCGTCCTCAATGTTTACGTCGCCATCGTCATCCTTCTTCTTGGCCTCGAGGGCGTCTCGGCTTTCGTCGCAGAAGACTTCAAAAGCATCCGCGGGTACCTTGGTCTTGACGCCATTGGCACGAGCAGACTCGGATGTCGGCGATAGCGGAGCGTTGCTATTGAACGAGGCACCGGCGGCCTTGGATTCGATGTCGACGGCCATGGACTTGCGATGGCCTCGCTTGGTGCGCAGTGGCTTGTCCTTGGGCTTCCGGGGGTTAACCATCAACTCAGCTAAACCGTCGAGGTTCTATTCCAAAAGGACACTCAAGTATCAACATTGTAATGGGGTAAGGAGATGTGCAAGTGCTCTGGCAAAGCGTCCCCCGAGTCGAGAATGGGAAAGGGAGCGGCGCAGTGACGAGGAAAAGAAAAAGAAAAAGAAAAAGAAAAAGGGTCTTCATACCGTGGGAGGCGGGCTGGGGCTGCCATCCGAGTCTTCGACATTGGTGCTAGTGCGCTTCGAGAGCTGCTCGAGCAAGAAGGCGCGTTCTATCCGGAGCTTCTCAACCTGGCGCTTGATACGGGCAAGGCGAAGGCGGGCGGCATCGTTGGCGTCTTCCACTTCGTTGGTGCGGTTTTTGAGCTGGATGCACTTTCGGCGGTAGGCCTCCTCGACGGATGGAGGAAGGGTAGAGGGGATGGCTGATGAAGGACGAGGAGCAATGTCAGCTTCGGGGGCTTTCCGCTTCAGAGTAACGGGCATGGTGAAGGAGTGAGGCGAGGTGGTGCTAGGCTGGCAAAGGGGCGATGCGATGCGACGCGATATGGGAGCGACGGATAGATGATGGGCGAACAAAAGTTTGCAAGGGATGAGCAGGCCCGGTTTGCGTCTGCGGATGTGGGTTCGAATCCAACCCTGCCTAGGATCGCAGAGTCCAGCAAGTTGATGCCGGACGCATTCGCAAGCGGGTGACGATGATGATGCGAATAAGGAAGACGTGGGCACGGAGAATCACAGGGCAAGGCAAAGGCAGGGAAGGATGGAATAATCAAACAGGCCAGGGCTTACCAGGCATGATGGGCGGTACGCGGTGGTGTGTATGTGTGCGTGTGCGGTCGGCTTGCGCTGGGCTGCGCGGCGCTGTAACAATGACTCCAGGCCCTGATTTCAATAACCCGCGGCAGCGTGATGCAGGAGCAATTGGGGTTTGTCAACGGCAGTGTTGGTTATTGCCGGGCGTGAGTCAATGTCCGAGTGCAAGCTGTAGGCGAAACCAGGACACGGAGATGGCGGAGGCAAAGGAAAGGGCGATGGTTTCGGCGGGCTGCGTGCAAGGGCGATGGGCGATGGGCGCGCGTGTTGAAAAAGGTCCCCATTCGCGGGTCATCACCAGCTGCCGCGCTCCGGGGGGGCTACGGGGGAACAGGCCACCACCAGGAACTGCGTGCGTTGGGACGGTGTTTTCCAACTAATCGGCATCAAGCAGAGCTTCACCGCCACAGGCACAGGGTGGAGGCAGCAAGTGCAGGAAGGAGTCGAGGCTGAAGAGCCCGGGGCATGTGTGGCGCCGATGGGGCCTCGCTGTCATCGCAGCGGAGGGTACGATGCGGGACCTGATTGGACGCTCTCACAAGGCTGCCGTTCAGCGATCAGAGGTGTCCAGGTGCCCAGGTACCCAGGTACCCAGGTACCTGATGGTCCCCTACCCACCCACAGGCTCCAGGGCAGCCAAGCAAGCACCTGTAGCCTGTAGGCGGCTGCTGAGAGGTAGCCACCCCACTAATAAATCCCACCTTCGAAGAAGGCCTTGGACGGCCCAAGATTTTTCTGAGACCCATGTGGAGGGGAGTCTTGACTGAAGCTAACCATCCAAAAACCTCCATAACCAACCTTCCCCTGAGCACCAGCATCCTGCCACGACAAAGACTCGCTCACTGCGTGCCGTGGCTGCCAGCATGTCGCTCAACATCCCCAACGCCCCCAACGCGGGCCTTTTCAAACAGGGCTACAACAAGTGAGTTTTCTGGTCTGTGTTTGCTTTACCGCCTGCTTTCTGTGTGTGGTGGGAAGAAGGAGAAGCTCCCCGCCATTCCCCTCCATGATGCCCTCAAAAAAGATATAAAACCCCATAACCGCCACTCAGACAGTCACACACACCGCAGAACTCCCGGCTAACGACATCTCTTTTTTTCTTCCCCCGTTTATAGCTACGATTCCGAAGATGGCGCTGTCCTCCGCAACATCGATGCCTGCCGGGCCATTGCCTCGACCGTCCAGACTTCCCTGGGTCCCTACGGCCGCAACAAGGTCGTTATCAACCACCTCCAGAAGATGATCCTCACCTCTGATGCCGCCACCATCCTCCGTGAACTCGATGTCATCCACCCCGCCGCCAAACTGCTTGTCATGGCCTCCCAGCAGCAGGAGGCCGAGATGGGTGATGCAACCAACCTCGTCATCGTCCTGGCCGGTGAGCTGCTACGAAAAGCTGAGGATCTCCTGCGTATGGGCCTCAAGACCTCCGACATCGTTATCGGTTACGAGAAGGCTCAGAAGTTTGCTCTCGAAGCTCTCGAGCAGCTCTCCGTCGACAATGTGAAGGATATGACGAACCAGGAGGAGCTCAGCAAGGCCATCAGCACCGTCATTGCCAGCAAACAGAACGGTAACGAGGATTTCCTTGCCAGTCTCGTCTCCGAGGCTGTCCTTGCCGTCCTCCCCAAGAACCCTGCCAATTTCAATGTCGACAACATCCGCGTCGTCAAGATCATGGGCGGAAGCCTCGACCAGAGCAGAGTCGTCAAGGGCATGGTCTTCCCCAAGGAGCCCCATGGATCCGTCAAGAAGGCCAACCGCGCCAAGGTTGGTGTCTACACCTGCCCCATAGATATCAGCCAGACCGAGACCAAGGGAACTGTTCTCCTGAAGAACGCCAAGGAGATGATGGACTTCACAAAGGGCGAGGAGACTCAGCTCGAGACCGCCATTAAGGAGCTTCATGACTCTGGCCTGCGCGTCGTTGTCTGCGGTGACCGAGTCGGCGACCTGGCTCTGCATTACCTTAACCGCTATGGCATTTTGTGCATCCGCATTCTCAGCAAGTTCGAGCTTCGAAGAGTCTGCCGGGTTGTCGGTGCCACTCCCCTTGCCCGTCTGGGTGCTCCCATGCCCGATGAGATGGGTAACATTGACGTTGTCGAGACTCTTGAGATTGGTGGTGACCGAGTGACAGTCTTCCGACAGGAGGATGAGATTACCAGGACGGCTACCTTGGTGCTGCGTGGTGCTACCCAGAACCATCTCGATGATATTGAGCGAGCTGTTGACGACGGTGTCAACGTTGTCAAGGCCATCACCCGGGATGCCCGACTTGTTCCCGGTGCCGGCGCCACAGAGGTTGAACTGGCTCAGAGGATACAAGCCCACGGTGAGACCACCCCAGGCCTAAGCCAATACGCCATCAAGAAGTACGGCGAGGCCTTTGAGGTCGTGCCCCGTATTCTCGCCGAGAGCGCTGGCCTGGATGCCACTGAGGTCCTGAGCCAGCTGTACGCTGCTCACCACAACGCCGACAACTGGGACACTGGTGTCGATATCGACGTGAGTATCATGATGCAGAGCAAAGTTGAGACCCTCAGTACTAATTCGCGATCAGAATGACGACAACACCGGCACCCTTGATGCCAAGGACGAGGGCATCCTCGACCTGCTCGTTTCCAAGCAGTGGGCCATTAAGCTTGCCACCGAGGCTGCCCGAACAGTCCTTTCGGTCGATCAGATTATCGTAGCACGACAGGCTGGTGGCCCCAAGCCCCCAGCCCCTAACCCCGTAAGTTTCTAGTCGTGGCCCCGGCCTAATCGCAGCTGCTAACCAAACCTGCTCAGAACTGGGACGAGGACTAAAGGAATTCAATATATCAAAAGGGGGCTGAGCGAGGGAACGGTTCAATGTAAAAACTCCCCAGGGCACGAATTGGTTAGATATCCCTATCAAGGCGGTTTATGCTTGTGCAAGACGGACAGGTGTTGGTGGAGAAAAGAGAGGAATTAGATACTACGCAAGAGAGTTGCTACGCCACTTGCACGGAGTACCAACCTCACCCGAGAATTTCGTAATGAAGTGTAACTTGGGACGCCCAATAATGCTACCTATCGATACAAAACATCGCCACGGTCGAGACGTGAGTTGCGCCAACTATGCAGAGACACATATTTCTTCATGATTTACATAGACTTCACCAAAAGGGCTTCCAGCAAGAGGCATTATTAACTTGAATGCATAAATTTACACCGTTGCACGCATCTACCTAGCTAGCTAAAGAGGCCGTACACATCAACACATGCATGTATGAATACGTCAGCTAAGACTGCCCGACATATATTAGTTATGCACGGCGCAGGATATAAAAGGAATCAAACAACCGAAGAATAAAACAAGCCTCGGTGGTATATGCCAAGAAGCGCAAGAAAAGATGAACATGAAACTGAGTCCCCCACTCGACTCCATGGGCAAAGTCTGGTTCTTCTCGTACACGCGAGCCTACTATAGAGGCGCCAAAAGAAGCCATCACCGATCTTCCTATCCATAAGCAGGCGGACAACCAAACAGGTCCGGCAGGAATAAGAATAAAGAGTGAGAGACCAGAAATGCAATTGAGTGGGGGATGGGGTATTGTTCAACTCCCCCCTTTTCTCCGGGGGTGTTGCAATGGGGTATGTGGTATCAATATCCAAACAAGCAAAACAAGCGCGTGCATTCCCATGTGGCATAAAATGCAGGTAGGTATAAGAATGAGGACATGACATACGTCCATGAATGTATGAGGTCGTTAGGGGTCATAAACCAAGCCAGAAAACCAGACGCCAACCATTGCCGTGCTGAGAAACGATACTGGAGAGAAACCAGAATCAAGAAAGGGAAATGAAACTGATTAGGCCTCCTCCATGATGCCGCCTTCGCCACTGCCATCATCACGCCACTCGCGGCTCTTTTCAGTGAGACGCTTGACACCACCGACGCGAGCAGCCCAGAGTCCTTCAATGGGGGTGCGGAATGTGAAAGCTCTCTGGGAGCTGATAACACCGATAGCCTGCAACACGGCCTTGCGGCTGTCGCGACTGAAGACAGCTGGGTGATTGATCCACTCCAAGCTGCTCTCCAGCTCAGCGTCCAGCGCGAGGACGGTACTCGCGTCAATACCAGTGCCCAGGCTTAGGCCATCGGTCGACCGGCTGCGGCCAATCTGCGGTGGGGGCTGGAACCCGTTGGCACCAGAGATTGCCGATACGGGTGGCGAAGGGCTGTGCTTGCGATCAGGGGTGGCAGACAAGCCAGGCGATCCCTCGGTTGTGGGATGAGGCGTCGAGGGGGTGGACCTGTTGTTCATGGGAGGAATAGGCGGGAGACCACCCTTCCCAAGACCCTTCAGAATCGAGCGAGTCTCGTTCAGGAGAGTGTGGGCACGGTCATGCTGGCCACGGCTCACCAAAGTCAGAGCGCGAGTAAGCATGTCCGAAGTGAGCAGTTCCATACGGCGCTGGACAATGCTAGGGTGAGGTGGGATGGGTGGCGAGTTTTGCCACGGCTTCTTGGAGCTAGTAGTCGCCGGCAACATCGTAATTGCAAGCAGAGATGGGCGAGGCATGTTGGTAACTGTGCCGTCACGCAGGATATCTCCCCAGTTAAGGTCTGCTTGGATCAGAGGAACCTCCTCCACCGAAAGTGCTCGCTCACCATCGGTATCCACCGATCCGCCCAGGGCCTCCAGGCCCGAGACAATGTTATCCCAAGGGTCTTGAGGTAGTTGCTCCTGGGATGCGTTATCAGGAAGGATAACCAGCTGAACCAGGATATCGCGCTTATCACCAAATCTAAGGTCGCCAAGAGAAGCTTCCGCGTCCCGCCCAGTAGCTCGCTTGGTAATCTGCAGAGCGCCACTGATCTTGTGGAACTTTGCAGGGGAACCTTCGGGAAGCTTAAGCTTAAGCTTAACGTTCTGGTGAGAAAGAGTCTGCATGCTTCCCAGACAGCCTGCAAGGCACTCTCGAAGCATCATCCAGTCCTTGACGTAAGTATACGACGCCTTGGTTCGCGTGGACAGCTCAATCATCGTATCAGGCTTGTGCGTCATGCCCAATCCGAAGGAATGAATGGCGATCTTGGCGGCTTCGGCCCTGGATACAACAAAATCGACACTATCGGCATCGGAGGTAGACGCATCGCTGATAAGCATGATAGAGGCAATTGGGTTGTTGTGTTTTCGCTGCATTAGCAAGTCCATCGCCACGTTGGCACCTTCAACCACATCAGCGCGGTGGCTCTTTTGGCCGACGGGCCTGATAGAGGATAGGATGTTGCTCCAGCCGGGCCAAGCCTTGGTGGTCATTCCCACAATTGGGACACCACCACCACCAGATCCGAAGGTGACAAGTCCCATGCGATCGCGGTCACCCAGTGTGTTGACCATGAACTTGAGCGCGTCACGGACGAGATTAATTTTAACACCCTGCATAGAGGAGGAGATGGGAACCACGATGACAACATCGATAGGGACATGAATAGATGTGAGCATCGGGCTCTTGGGGAAGTTGGTGTACTCGGTGGGAGCGGTGGTCGCAGTTCGGGCACCACCCCAGGAAGAAGCGACCGAAGAAACCCTTTGTGGTCGCGATCGTTGCCATTCAGCCTCCTCGTCCGTCTCTGACACGTCTCCACGATCGAACTCGGGGCTCCGAACGGGAGAGGTCTCGATGGCATTAAGGTCCGCCAATGCCTGTTGCCATAGTTTGAGTTGGTTGCGGTTCTCAAATCGAAGGTGGAACTGGGGTAGCTCAGCAACCGAGAGGCTGAGTGTGAGAACATTCTCATCAATCGATCCTGTCTCGGCCACCTCGTTGAGGTGCTTCTTGATCAGGATGGATCCCTTCAGGGTGCAACGTGTTGTCTTGCGGGGGGCACCATTCTCATCCCACTGCTGTGCCATCTGGGGCGGGATCTTCTTCTCCTTCACACAAATCAGCATCTCGGCGAAGAGGAAGCATTCCAATTCCTGCCAAGACACCTTGTCCTTGCCAACTCGAAGAGTGCCGTAGAGTCTCAATTTGCCAAACCTAAGCAAGAGTTAGCCACCCATAAATCATTATTTAGGACGTTAAATAAACAAAAGCAACTATTTCAACGCACCTGCTAAAGTCCAGGCCATGCCAATTATCGACGCGGCTGCGAAGGGCCTCGGTCATTTCCTCTAACACTTCGGCCGACTCATAGGGGAAGAAACGTGGCGCACTACGAGCAGGGGATGGCGGTCGACCACCAAAACTTTCCTCGGCCCGACTGCTCACAGGGGTAGGCTGAGGGACTGGCACACCCAAATCCTCAGGGTCAGGTTTCCATTTGTTACTGGGCACCTCGACAGTAACCAAGCAGGTGAGCGTTTGCTGTTGGCGCGAACGGCTCATGGTGGGGAACTCAGAGCGAACGGTGACGATCGGGGCGGGGATGGGGTTGCGAGTCATCGGCCGGGGGCTGGTGGGTGTTGTTTCCATCGCCTGGACGTCGTAGTCGTGGCGTCGATGAGGCCCGCTCTGGGTTGTCTCGGGGTATCCTCCTGATGACGCCACTCCACCAGTTGCCTCACTGTCGCTACGGGTATGACGCGATGGGCCGTAGCGCTCTGAAGGCGCCTCTCGGCTGTCCCGAGGGCCTCGACTAGCAGTATCACGAATGCTGCCAGACTGCTGCATTTGTCGTCTCTGGGAGCTCTCAAGACTTGGAGGGCGTACTGTCTGGTTATCCCAGGGGACCGCTGTGGGAGTAGGCGAGAGAACCGAGCGAGACTCGTTGTTCGCAGAACGCACGATGTTGCTAATTTTCTCTACGGCCTTGTTAGGAGAGCCCTCGGGGTGGAATTGATTGGAGCGCGTACCAATATCAATAACATTGCCTCCTCGACTAGTGTCCAAATGCAATGGCGCGTCACAACTTGGGCAGTATTGTGATTCGAATTCACGGATGAACTCGTAGAAGCATGCCTCATGAGAAACATGAGAGCAGGAGAATTGGAGAATTCGCTCTCCGCGAAGCGTGTGCTCGAGGGGCTCCTCGCAAACAGCACACTCGCTGCCTACAAAGGTTCGCTCTCGTCGAGAACGACTTCTCTCTGAGTTTGACGCCATTATGTTATTATCAAGACCACCTACTCGGCGCGAAGCGGTGCTGTATCCTGATCTTATGGAGGCAGCGGATGAGCTCGAATCTGGGCCGTGATAGGTCCGAATAGATCCGGGTCCTGGCTTGGTCAATCGAGCTGGAGGATGGATTAGTGACCGTTCGGTGGTAGTTGGCATGAAGGGGGGCGTTTTGCACATACATCTTTCAGAGATTGAATATGCATCAGAATTTGGCTGTTTAGATCCAGAGGCAACTTCGGGGCGGTGGCCGCTGGGTTTGAAGGAACGAGAGCTGATCAGGCCAAACTCACGCAAATTTGAACTGAAACTTTTGTTGTCGTCGTCGTCGGAGAATTTGCTTGACAGAGAAGGCGCGCCGTAACCCTGATTTTTGTGATGCCGACGAAACATTTACGTAGAAATGATTACCGACAGATTGAATTAAGGAGGAGGGCTGTCTAGCAAGATGGCAATGTGCTAAATGAATAATAATGGCATGTCAGGTTTGATAATTTGCTTTGGCGCGAGGGATAGGGCAAGTCGAGAAATCGGGATAGGGGTCGGCTCCAGGTGTCGCAAGTAGAAGACTAGTTGCGTGGATTGGGGCAAATGCGGGATCGTGTTTCGAGTGGTGGCGCGAAGAGCGATGATCAGAGGGGGAGCAGCGGGGACGGCCTGTGCATAACGGGGTGGTCCAGTGAATCCTCTCAAAAACAAAAAAAAAAAAAACAGGCCGAGATGGCTTGTGCAGCGCAAACACGTGAATGGCAAAAAGTCGTTCAAAGCAAATGCTGGTGGTGGTTGTGGTGGTGGCAGGTGACGGTGCGGTAGTGTTGACGGCAGTGAAAGGCAGATGGCGGGGGTTGCGACGCGGAATGCAGATAAATGCAAGGCGATGCGATGCGACTCTACACACCTTCCTTGTTGGATTACTTGGCTGGCTGGTTCAGTAGCGAAGTCCGAAATGCGAGTAGTCGGCACAGCCGTCAGGACTCTTTCAAATAATTCCCGGGGAGGAACAAGACGTGGAAGGGAGGGAGGAGGCTCGGAGGATTATCAACCGCAAATCGAAATCGGGCGGCTCCAGGGACACGGTCGGCCTCGTTTCGCAAGACGTTGGGTTGCAGTGCGTTTTTGCGCAGAATTCCGATGGCTTTGCTTTTTTAGCACAATGCAAAAGTCGTCCTGATCCTGGGTCGTCACTCACTCTGGAGGTGACACCCGAAGTATCTGCTCCACTAACGGCAGAAGCAGCCACAATCGTCGCACCACGGCAGTCGTCAGGCGATAGTCTTTGCTTTTTGGGGGTCGCGGGCTCGTCCGATGAAGAATTGGTAACGGGCAAAGCGTGGGGATCGTCTCTTCGTGTAAGGCGCACAACCTATCGTTTGTCGCTTTTGCTTTTCGGTCGTCGGTGTGAGGAGTGGGAGATGTGTGGGCTGCGTTGAGACTTTGCAACGGCGCTTGGTCTGGGTAAGGGGGGGATTGGAAAGGAGGGCGGGGAGGGGGGGAGAAGGGGAAGGGAGAGGGAGGATAGGTATAGGAATAGAGAGCACGGCCAGGACGCAAAACTGGAGGAAGCAGCGGGTGGAGCGGGCCCAGGCTTCTTTTAATTGTTCATTGACTTCATTTGCACCGTACGACCGGGCCTTGTTCATTACTATGGTCCGGGAGCTAGGCGCAAGCCATGGTTGTTGGTGCTGGGCCTGGTGCTTGGGAGGTGGTGGGAGCGTTGTGCTACTCCCGACGGATTCTGCCTCTGACTCGGTGCTCCGCATGTACACCCCTTGGTACTTGGTACAGTGTACCAGGCGGGGCCTAGCACACTGCACGGTACGTATCGACCTTATCCTCTCCCACGGGCAGGGGGGTCGCCCATAACCTCCCAGTCGCCGGGGCGGGCCCCCCTGCCGGCAGCGTTGGCCAGGGTTGCCCTGCACGCGCCCCAGAGTCGTCCTTCTCGGCTTGGTGCTGCGTCTTGGGCGCGCTCCCAGCCCGGATCTCGAGGTGCGCCACACAGTCCGTCCCAATTGCCTTTCAGAGAAGGTGAGCCAGCCTCCGGGCCAACCATTGAATCCAGCAGATCGGATGCCCGTACCTCGCAACGGGAGCTGTGCCTAGCTGGAATGGGCAATCATGAGGACTTACTAGCTTGGCTCGGGATGGCGTCTTAGTCCCTCCCAGTCCAGCCACGCAAGGGACCTAGATTACAAGCGACCACCGTCTATGCCCCAGGGCCGCAGCCAAGAGTCGGCCAGTTCCAGGTCCCAGGGGAATCACCAGCCAGCCTTGGGCCCGATGCGCCCTACGCATAGCACACCGCAGCGCAGCGCAGTACGCTCCCTCATCTCATGGACGCTCAGCAGCAGGTAGGTAGGGGGACGCCCAGAGCAGAGAGCGCCTGCGTTTTCGCCCCAGTACCTCTCTGCGGTCAGTGCGGCCTGACCAGACATCGGTCCTGTGGGGCACATCCCGGAATTATTACTGCATCCTGGCCCAGCTAACTGGCTGGGGTTGTTTAGGGGCCTTGCCGGGGTCCAGGGGCATTCTCAGGGACCCGATGCCTTTGAAGTGAATTTTCTTTTGACCCGCCAGAACGGCCAAGCAGCTCGGCCGGGACGGGATATTTTCACGTGGCTACAACGGGAAGGGACCATCAGTGATCGCCTCCCTTGCAGTCTCCATCAAGCCCCCCGTCCAGCAAACTGCTCCTAGCCCCAGGCGCTTCAGCGGATGGATGGCCTCTGAACTTTTCCGCGTCCGTTTTCCCCATTCACTGCGCCGCCCTCTGCAGGCCACCCGGGAACAGTGGGCCGCCGTGAACTCGCCGCGTTAAGGCATGCGTTTAGGCAAGGCAGAGGCAGAGAAGAGACTGACTGGCTGTCTCACCTGGAGAACTGAAGACGCTGGCTCGACCCGTCGTGAGACGCCACGCCGCCATCTGCCGCCATGGACTCAACTTCACGGCGCGGAGTTTTGAATATCTCTCACTCGAGCGGTACGTGCGACAGAGGTTGCAGATGCTGCAGCCAACGACGACGCGCTACTTGCTACGCAGGTATTTTCCTGTGATGCATCCTGCACTTTTCTCCACTGTGCGCGCTGCACTGCGAGAATCAGGACATTCGGGCAGAACAGAACGTTAGCGGCCCTGGGGAGAATGTCGAATGGAAGAATGGAAGGTGTCAGAGAATTTACACTTTCGGGCACCACAGAGCCCTCGCAATCATCTGCCTCTTCGTCCCAGTTCAGCCCCCATCCAACATTAATCATTTGACCGCTTCATAAACCTTTTTTCGCATAGGCTCGCACACTGTAAGAGTGAGGCTCGGAGTAAACTCTCAACGTAGGCAAAACGTGGCGGCACAGGCGCAGGATCTACAACGGCTTGCCATGGAAGCGCCTCAAGCTTTGGGCTATGAAGCAGGGTTCGGAAACTGACTGCAGTAGCCCAACCCTCCACCCCGTCCTTCATTTCACACCTGCCGCAACGAGGACATCCCTGACGATGCCCCCGCGTCTAGACACAAGAAGAGAATGCCATTACTGAGCACCCGGATCCCAATCCCACCGAGAACCTTGCTTGGAACGGGTCGTTGACAAGCCGGCAAGTGGAAAGTGGAAAGTGGTTGCAGGAAACGACTGGATGTAACACGACAGCTGGGTGGCTAACATATGCCCTGTGAGACGCAAGATGAAACTTGAGCCTACGTAAAACTGAGCAAGCCAAAGACACACCATAGCTGATCGTGTCTGTCTGTAGAGCATCTCAACAATATGCGAAATCACGCCGAGAGGATCAAAATCTCGGGTGGGCCGATTTGTCTGAAAATATTAATAGGTTCTCGCTAACAATTCCTCCATTCCCTTCCTCTGACTCCGAACCAATTGACGCAAGTTGGCCACAAAAGATGCAGACCCCTCAGGTTCGTCGCAACCCCTGCGGAATCGAGCAGTCCTACTGAGGCGGACTGGGCCAGAGAGTGGTCATCGCGGGCAGTGACAGCATCCGGGATGGGATCGCATAGCGAGGTCCATACCGTGTGCCTCGTGGAAGCCCACCATGTTCCAGCGATGGGCTTTGGAGACGGAATAAGAAATGAAAAGTGAGACAAGTTCACCCCCAGTGCCAAGGGGGGGTGGGTAGTACGGAACTCCAATCCGGAGCCGCTCTGAAACAAAGATGTCTCCAAACGGCCACTGGCGTGGGGAATCAGTCACTGGGCTGTTGGTGATTCATTCCACTATACCCAACGTTAAGCCTCTCGGTGTGCCGCCTGTGGGTACCTCGCATCACCAACATACTTTCCGGGCGCAGCACGTCAGAAGGATGTGAGGTGGGTTTGAAACAAAGATACTGCATGTTTTGTTGGAAACACATACATTCGCTTAATCCACATGAGTACATAGCTCCACGCCATGTTGTACAGTGAAGTCTGCAACGACGCTCGCGAAGCCCACCACCGTCCTAGGCATTAGTCCCGAAAAACCGGCACATTCGCTGGTGATTGCCGAATATGCTCGTGATGCCCTGCGCAATGCGGCGGCATCAACACACACACTCACCAGATGGATGGTGAGTACCGATAGCGCTCCGTGCCCTGAGGAGAATCGCGGATCGCAAACACCAGAGATGGCCAGGCCGCCTGACAGGGAGCGCAACGGATGAGCGGATACGATGCCGGCATGCAACCCATCCGTCTGGGAACGGGGATAATGGCTGTCGTGATGCACACAACCCACTGAGTCTTGGTTCTCACTTCGTCTCACAAAGATGCTGCATAGCCCTGCGCCCCCATGACCACGACCACGACCCCGACCACGGCTTGGCTCCCACGCCCACATCCATCCTCAGCAACTCATGCGCTGCATAAGTGAAGGCAAGTCAGTGAAGCGCTGTCCATCCGGTATTGGCCACCCGGCACTCGTTGAGATCAGCATCGCCAACCGTGCGCGGTGGCGTGCAACAAACAGATGCCCTGAAAGCGAAACTATTGCCATCGAGCCCGCCTGAGACGAGCCGGTCAAAGTTTACCTGCAATCGCACTGTACTGTAGGCAATTTGGAAAGGGCAGGAAAGCACGTAGGTAGATGGCCGCTCAACCCCTTGCTTGTTAGGGCGAATCTGGCTATGGGTCAGTGCGCCAGTGCGCGTGGCGAGCGGTGACGGTGGGCGGGGCAGGCAGGGGTCAAGGCAGGGGCTCCCGTGTGCAGTGACATTGAAAAGGGACAACGGCAGTGGAGTGCTAGACCAAAATGGTGGCTAGCGGGGGTCGGAAGCCCACTTCCCCCAGCGCACCCCTGCTCCTGAGTCGCTGCTCTTCATCCGACCTACCAGAGCGACTTGGGCCCCAAGCTGTGAGTCCAAATCGGAAATGAAGTCGCCAGTGTTTTCGGCGGGCTGATTTCTTGTTGCGGGATAGATGAGCGGTGCTGTCATTTGAGTTGCCATAAGGGAAAACTTATAGCAAGACAAGATATAGCTCCGTTTAGGTTAGCCTTTTGAAGCGGTTTCCGTTGTCTGTCAGTCTGTCGGTCACCCTGCCACCGTCGTTGTCTTGGGAACCCAAACAACATCGTCATACGTCAACGTCCAGTCGATGAGTCGGCGGCATGCCACGGAGATGTTGCCCTCTGATACATGCACAGTCTGGCCTGCAACGTCAATCAAGCATCTGCTGGTTGCGATTCGAGCGACCTCGGCCTGGCCGGCATTTGTGAGCCAATCCCAGTCTCGGATCCGGCCGCAGTCTGCCCGCGATTCATCACGTCTCTCTCTGTCATCTCACCGAGTCTGTAGCCACCACGAAGCTACTTCACCGGATGGAAACGGCCCAGACGAGACTCGCCGCGGCAAGCAGGGGGCCGTCAGAGACGTTCGATGGCGACACTTTCCGGGCCTAAACGGCCGGGCTTTTTTCTCCTCCGCCGGGACATTAATGCGAACGCCAACTAGACGACGATGTTGAAAACGGTTGACGCCAGGTGACCTCTCACATCACCATGTTGCGTGCACAAAATCTTAATCGAGGGCGATCTTGCAGCCTCGCGCATCTAGCCGGCATTGCTTAAATAAAATGCCCCAATTCCGGCTCGCCACAGTGCCCTTTCCCGCGCACTATTATTCCACGCCGTCCGTCACAATCCTGTTTGGGGACTGGGGTGTGCCAGGCTGCTTGTTGATGGGGTGCACAACGTCCGAGCGCTGGCAGAAGTGTTACCGGGTTGTCCCATGTCCGCAAAGCCCTCCCGCTGAGCATGAATAACCTTCCTCACGGTCCCCATTCTGGTGGCCTTGTGCGCACACACGCTCGCGCACACACCTGTAATGTACCATCTAGACAGCATCAAACTGCCACAGACATCATCGGCCATACCAGCCTGGCTGCGCTTTACTGCGTCCGCCCGCCCGATGTGAATCCCAGCCTATCCCAGCCCCCTCCCATTTTCATCCCAACTTCCTGCGACTCGACTCGCGCACTCGTTGGGTCTTTCGAGAAGAATTCCAGGATCCATCGACGTTCCCCGCTCGGCACAATTCGAACGCCACGGCTCTCTGCGTGGCGACCAACATGGCCAACCAAAGGTCAGCTATCAGCCCGAGCACGGACCTTGACCTGCAGAAGTCTTGGGGCCTTCAGCGCGCCGTCGTAGTGTAGCTTAGAGGGAAGTCCAGAGTACCGCGGAGGCACATGGCTAAGCAAGTTAGCCCTCTCATGCGGGACTGGTCTCGGCCGGGGATGATATCGGTGGCGCCCCGTCGCCGCTGGCTGTGAACAACTTAGGCAAATCAGCTCATCCAACGCTGGACTACTGGCTCATCATTGAGTCTTACTGCACTCAAACCTAGGACGCAGATCGTGACTTTTTCTCTGATGGGTAATGTGCACGCGGAGTTGATTTTGCTTTTTTTTTCTCCGCCCCATATCACTCACGACTTCATGTCAGCAAACTTGCGAGGTTGGGCTGTGAGTCGGTCTCCCCGCAGAAAGTACTCTGATGGCGTTATTGCCAAGAGTCATGAACCGTTGTTGCTTTTTACCGCGTCGTTTCTTTTTGGCCAACCTCTGGTTTATTTGCAAACGGCCAGAACGGACGAGGCGCTGTCACTGAGCATTACGCCCTTCGCACTTGGGATGACAGTGATGGAATACGAGCCGAACCAACACCAAGTCGGAGGAGCTGTGGTGCCATTGGACGTGCACCCCCGGACTCTGATGCCGTGCATCCTTTGACATTGCAAGTCGACATGATGATTTGCCAGGCGCACGTCTTCGGGGCGCTGGTATGAGCTGTCGCGCACGCTTAGGCCTGTCTTGCAGGCGTCTTGGCCATTCTCCTTGGTGCTGGGCATGCTGTATTCGCCCATCACGTTGCTACCACGTGGCGAGCGTCTTCGTTGCGTCGAGATACCCATCGGCCATTCCAAAAAAGGAACAGTCTAGTTAACGCACCGAGACATTTGTCGGTGGCTAAGTTCCCCCTCTCTCGCGATAATCACCAATGGTGGCTGAGGGGCCTAGTCTTTCCGCGACCCCACGAGTCAGGCCGTGTAATTGCGTGCGTCGATCTCCCGTGCTGAGCATGGCCGCAGCAAGTGATTGCGACTGGCCAGCGGTGACAGTTGTGTCTCACCACGCCAGCACACGAGCCCCAATCACCAACGCAACTCAATGTCCAACTCCAATAGATGAAGCAACGACAGTGCTTTGATTGCCAACTCATCTCAACCATGCAACATGTTAAATCCTTGGCCCATGATCTGGGACAAAGGTGCCGAGCCAGCGGGGCCCACTAATCAAATGCCCAGCTGCCCCACGCTTGTGCTCGTCCAGTCCTGATCAAGGTCAAACTGTTATGCTGTGCAATCCGGCTCAAGGCCCAGCTACCCCTGGTGCCTGCACGTCAAGGCATCCCTAATTGTCCTTATTTCCTTGTTTCGAGGCCGCTGGTACAGGCACTGGATATTTGACTTTGGGGTATATGTCGGTTGCTATATTCCCCAGGATGCTGCAGCCATTGCATTTTAACCCCGTCACTGCTAACATTTCTCTTCACCCGGAAGTCGCGACTTTTCCCCAACCAGGTAACCAACCAACCAGTTTTGGACAGCCAACCCCGAAGAAGGAGCTGTTCCATCGCTCACAGTGCCATGACGCCGCCGTTCTCGTACCCGCCTGGACAGGATTGGCAGGTTGCTAATGTATGTTTTCGGGCTACCGCAAGAAAGCAGCACTCACGTCCTGTGTCGGCCAAGCGTTTCATTCTTGTCCCCTGGCAGGGGGCGTTCCAACACCTACATGTACATACCGGCTACGCTTGGTTGTCATCGAGTGTCGTGAGCAGGGAAGAACCCTGTTGCAAATGTCTCGGGGCGTGTATCGTCTCGGCTTCGACGCGGGGAATTGCAGCAGTGTTGTAAGGCCATCATCTCGCCCCACCCTTGAAGCCCGCAGTCTCTGCAGGTGCAAATTATCTGCGTGACTAGCCCTGTACTCCGGTTCGTCAAGAGCCGTCGTGGTGTTTATTACTCTTCCCTCCTCGCCCCAGTCCTGATGACGCATCTGCATGAGGCGATTCTCCCGCAGCGTAACCGACATTGACAAGCTCCCACCACTTGGGTGGTGGTGACCCACCAGATCTTGGCCACATTCTGGCCTTGTCACCAGACGTTAGGGCAAAAAAAAATTGCATTGCCCAAGTAGAGGCCCTATAGGGGCATCTGCTGCGAGGGCTTAATTATGCCTTGTACTCACATGACCTGATCCCGTGTTTTTCATCTCGGGCCCATTGCAGATCTGCCAACGGTGGTCCTGCCAAGGTTGAAGTCAACTCAACCGCAGCCCCGGCATCGTGGTGGATTATTCCCTCGCCACGGACCCGGGTTGGTACAACCTAGCAACAGGGCTCGGAAACATTCACCGTGGGTCTTGAGAGGCAAACATCTTACTCAAATGAGTGCGTGTTCGCATGTTAAGCGAGATGGCCTGTGGAGAGTCACGAACCAGACGACAAGCCAACACGCTGCAGGGTAACATTCGGCATCGCCTGACGCGTCGATAAATGAAAAGAAATAATAGGCTTATTGGAGGATTAGTTCGTCCAATGTATAAGCGAACTCCAAAAGCCGGCGTCCAATTTTTTAATTTTTCCTAGGCCCATGTTCCCGTAAACTCCAGATGACAGTTGTATGTAGCGACTTCAATTCGAAAGTTGTCCTGATTCTTGGTCCATGCCCATATTCAACGCGGCAACTCGAGGACCACTCCCTAGATCCCCAGCCTTTCCTTCCCCTAGCAGTCATCATCTGATCTACCTTTTCATCCTGACACGAGCTGGCACACCTGACGCAGCCCAACACGGCCGCATATCGGGTCGTCCCAAGTAAACGATCATAATACTCCGACCTGCATGCAACCAACAGCGCATGTTTGTTTGTTTGTTGGCAAGATGTGGAATTAGCCGGCATAACAAAACAAAACCCCCTGAAAAAAAAGATGTGACGTAGGAACCCAGCATTCCACCGTAACCAATTAAAAAAAAAAAAAAGATCGAAACCCTTTACTTCCTTCGACGGGCGGGAACCGCGGCTCGGTTCCTCTTCATGAGCAAGTCCTTGGTTGTCTTGGTGTTCTTGCTCAGCTTGGGAGCCATGCGCTCGTCCACCTTCTTCGCCACGCGGTACACCGTGGACCCGACCTGTTCATCCCGGGGCCCGCGAGACTCGCGGGCCAGGCTCTTCTCGACGGTGGCAATCTTCCTCTTCTTGGAGCGCGACGCGGAGGCGGCGGCCCTCAGCCTCTCGTCCTCGTCCTCGTCCTCGCTCGACGAGTCCGTGAGGAACTCGGCGGGCAGGAGATTCGGGACCTCGACCTTACCAGCCCGTCGCTTCTTGGTCAGAGCGTCTGTTGGCACCGCCGGGTCGGCCTCCTCATCATCTTCGGCCTTCTTACGCTCTTCAGCCTGCTGCTTGAAGAGGGTGTCCCTTTGCTGACGCTTGCGTTTCTGAGCCGCCGCTTGTCTGGAAAGTGTAAGTCAGGGAAAAACTCACGAGCGTGTTTGTAATGCCGGAAACTTTTGAAAATGGCAAAAGGACTTACTCTTGGGCCGCTTTCTGGGCTGCCTGTGCCGACTTCTTGATATCCGACGCTACCTTGGTAGTTGAAACGGCCTCGGGCGCCTCGTCATCGCTGTCCTCCTCCTCATCCTCCTCGTGCTCAGGGACGGCCTTCTTTGCCGACGCTACGGGTGCCGGCGCCGTAGTTTCAGCGCCGTCATCATCTCCGAACACCACAAGGTTGGTCTTTGCAGATGCTGAGGCAGCTTCCGTAGGAGTTGCGGACTCGCCATCCTTGGCCCTCACCGGCAGCTGCTGCGGACGCACTGAGTCATCAGAGGCCGGTGCTTCAGCCGGGACGTCCTCGTCGTACTTTTTGCTTCGTGTTCTAGGTGCCATTGTGGATGTATGTTGTGAGATGTGATGAGATGTGATGTGAGTTGCCGTTCAGGGTCCGGGTCTGGCACGGAGGCCGAGACGAGTAAATAAAAGAATTTCAAGTGGCTCGTGGGATTCTACTATTGAAACAAAAGTCTCACAGCACTGCTCATGTAGGATTGAGAGTTGGCTCTGCTTGGACGTTGATTTTGACAAGAGTCTGTTCTTGATGAACCTTGAAAAAAAAAATTATGCTTGAGGTCGTTTTTCGGTGAACACCCTTCACCGTCGGGATTTGCTGCATCTGATTGGCCAGATGTGCTGTGGCTGGCCTAGGCGTGTGGCTGGTGCCCCGTTCAACCTCACGCTATTCACGACAACTCATCGCATCTTTACCCGGACTTACAGATGCTCTGCCAATCGGCAAGGTAGGCCAATTCGAGGTATAATCTTCGTCCAGGTAACTCAGATACTCTATTCATGCCTAATTAGCGACAATGTATCGCCACCGGGGATCGCGGCAGATATGCGGCCGGCTGCTGGGCGCTAGTCCAGCATCGGCATCTTCAGCGATGACTACACTGCCGGCTTCACATGCTGCACGCTCGGGGCAGCCGCCTGCCGATCGAGCATCTCAGTTGCGAACTTTCGCTACGCCCCGAGCACCGAGGCCTGCCCCGCGCGCGCCAAAGCAAGGGCCGCCGTCCACGGAGCTTTACAACCTCGAGGGCCTCACTGTCGAAAAGTTTGACCATGTGATGAACATGAAGGGGACCTTCAAGAGCCTGTCTGCGGCAGGGTACTACGAGGTCGCCCAGAGATTTGCAGATGCGATCAAGAATGGGGCACATCCGTACGGCGTCAGGCTGACTGAGGGTGAGCCGCCCTGACTGTGTGAAATTGGGTGTCAATAAGTTGCTGATAGTATCAATTTTAGAGAATCCCGCCTCATCGCTTGTCTTGTATGAGATTGGATGTATCATTCGCCATACGAGACCATCTCAGAGCTCAATGGCACTTTCCGTAGCCCTGTGGACGTCCGCATCGGAAATGGGCAACCAGCTCGCAACCATTTCAAATGCAAGAGAGATGATTCGATCCGGTGTCTGGGGCACAAAGAGGTCGTTCCCAAAGGGTGAGACTCGCTTCAGACAGATTGTAGCTGAAGGGAAGAACCCCAACGCTCTTACTGTCCAGGGCGAGTTGCTATTCAAGCTCGCCAAATATGCCGAGGCAACAAGGACGCTGCAGAAGGCGCTTGACTTGGGAAACGGCGAATTCGAATGGAAAATCGATTGCCAATTGTGCTTAGCCAAATCATATGTGAAGCTTGACAAGGTCTCCGAAGCAAAGGCCATTCTAGAAAAAATCTCGGCCTCGGGGTCTCCAGATGTGAGCGCCGAGTTGGGCAGGTTGCTGTTGTCCGACGATTCGGACAAGGCAGAGCAGCTTTTATATACGGCAGCCATCAATGGAAAACTAGATAATTTTGCCCAGCTCTCAGAAATTGCCGCTGAGAACCAGGCCAAGGCTGCAACTCCACAGGAACAGGATGAGCATCGCCGCTGGGCCATGGAATGGTCACGTTTGGCGGATCCGAAGACGCCATTCTAAGCCATTTTGTATAATATATATTCTAAAGTTGTACTGTATGATCGACGATATCCTCACTTCCGCCGTATGTTTGTCTCGAATAATGTCTTCTGCTTTTTTGACGTGTTTCCTGGTTTGGGTTTCACAAGCCCACGCTTGCTTGTACCACTGTCGTTGTCTTCCGGTTTACTATCGGCCCCCTTTTGCTTGGCCTTGTTATTTGCATGCTCTGTGTCGTTTCTCTCAGCCTTTTCTTGAACTTTATTGCCGGCAAGCTCTGGAAACTTATCACGCCAATTTCCCTCGATGACTGATTTGTCGTTTCCATAAAGTCCGGTCTGGTATGCAACTCTCATGGCACCAAGGCAATAGTCCCTCCTCTCCGGGAAGTCAAATATCGGCTTTGGATATGTTCCCTCTTCGGTTTCCGTTAATCCATCGCCTTTAATGCGAACACCCGCTCTTCTTTGATCTGGTAAAGGCGCTTTCCATGGCTCATAGATGTACTTTTCGTCCATGTTCTTCAACTCAGGAACCCATCGCCGAATAAAATTTCCATGTTTGTCCCATTTCTGGCCGAAGGAGATGGGGCTGTAGCACCGAAAGTACTGCGAAAAGAAGGCGGTACAGGACAACCATTGCCAATTCCCGGCGTTACAAGCCGGTTCGTGATCCAATAGCCATTCTTCAAACACTTCGGCCCCGCGTTCCCAATCAATGTAGCATCCGCCCCTAGTCAAAAAGCAGGCAACGCTGTGTCTCCCGAGATGGTGTATCCAACCTTCATGTCTCAGTTGCCGCATGAGAGCATCGATCCATGGGAACCCCGTGACCCCCCACTTCCATCTCTTGAACCAGGTTTCTGCTTCTTCCGAGTCGATGTGATACTCACCTGTGGTGATGCCCGTTTTCGGGTCATACTTGGACGGCAGATGCCAAGGGATAAATCGGCAATGTGGGTTACCCACAGTCTGAGAAAATGAATGGCCCAGTGCTGCTTGCGCGGCAAAGTACATGTCTCTGAAAAGTAGTTGCCCTGTTAAACTCTCTGGTGGCGTTGAGGCACCCTTCCCAAATGCCTTGACAACGTCCAGGACACGCCAATAGAACTCTCTCACGGAGAGTGCGCCAAAGTGCAAGAACGGCGAGAGGAGCGTAGTGGACTGTGGTTCAAACTGGGCAGGACTTGTTCTTGGCTTCTCAAAGGTGGCCGTGTATCTCTGGTCTGCAATTATCTTATCGAGCATCTCCAAAGCAATCGTCTCCCCTCCCCGATGAGGAGTCGTCGCCAATGGAAAGCCAAGTTCCTCCATCGTCTCAATAGCAAAATCGCCATTTGGCCCGGAAATTGCGGCGTAACCCGTATCGGTCTTTGTTCTATTCTCTGAGTTGATGTCGGGTTTCTTCTGTGGCTGGTCTTGCTCAAAGTTCACAGGCATGTCTCCGGGATCGGGAAGACTGCTTGGTGCCGGAATTGGCCTGCGTATCTCTCCCACTTTCTTCCCTGTCTCTCGGATCTGAGCCATAGACATTGTAGGTTTCCCCCCATGCTTCTCAACGATCTGATCGCTGTCCCAAAGAGTTCTGCCAGACCGGAGGATAACTTTTACGCCGGCGTCCTTGGCCGCTTGCGCAACGGCAGCATCTCGCTCGCGAGCATAGGCATCTGTGTCTTTTTCGAACACGAGGTGCGTTACTTTCCAGGCTTTAAAGAGCTTGGGGAACAGAGTCTGGGGTGCCTCTCTCAACACAAACAATTTCGATTTGGGGTTCAGCTTGGCAATAGACTGAGACAGGTCATTCTGGCAGTCCAGGCTAACAATGGCTTAGGATTAGGAACTCTGTGCAGCTCATTGGAATTAGATACTCACAGAAACTGCCACCGATTCAGTCCACCCCTTGCTCGATAGACATAGTAGGGATCCCAGGTGAAGACGGGCCAGAGCACAGCAGGGTTGAGATCTAGGGCCGCCTTCAGCGCGGGAGAGTCGTGGAGCCGCAGATCAGTACGGAACCAATAGATCACTCTGGGTTCTGTCATCCTTTGGACTTTGTGGTGGGTGAGTGGTTGTGCGCAGGTGCGCAGGTTGTTGCTGGGTGTGAAAACGGTGAAAGTGGCTGAGACGTCTAAAATCAAGTCATGATGTCAACGCGCAGCCACAAACAGCACTTGTATGAGAGACATGACTGCAGAGAACAAACAAATTGCCCAGCACCAGCATATACGGTGCGTTTTTATCAATTAATGGTAATCTCTTCCAAAAACTCAATTATTATTATTATTTATTTTGTACACAATAATACTAATAATAATGATTATCGCTATTCTTCTCTCTTTCTTTGCTTTTTTTCTGTGTCGAGGTTGACCAGCAACAGGGTGACAACACATATGATACCCAACATTATCCATTGATAGAGAGACCAACGGACCATGTGTCTACGGAGTCAGAATCAAATAATACGATATCAATCTGTCTTGGTTATTTCTTTATTCAAAAAAAAAAAAAATGAAAGTCTATCCCCCCGAACAAACCCAGCAGTACATGTTCAACCCAAAATTGCATGCCCATTTGCGCATTGGTATCGCTACCCGTACCATACCATCAACTTTCTTCGTCATCACGTACGAGATAACCTTAAGATAGTCCCCTGAAAACTTTAATATAAAATCATTTATTTTGGCATAGACTTCTTATTATAGGGCCATTGAGGACACTCGTATTGCATATTGCGGGTTCACCCTGGATATCCATTGCTGCATTTCATCACCGGTTCATGGAACGTCCCCCAGGGGACAATATTCGCAACTATGCCTTTGAGCTGGGAACCAATCTAGAAGGGGCAAGAGTTCGGCGATGGACGCTCAGACGGGTTCGGGGGATCACAACGCGAAACATGCCGCGAAGGACAAACAGGGCCACCCGATCTTGCCACACTCTGCTTGGGTGTTTCAACCACGGAAGTAACCTATCACCTTGTGATGTTTGGATCGCCATTGCATCCGAGAGGGTCCTACGGCACGAACGGTTTTTTTTTCTTATTCTTTTCATTTGCAAGTCCAGGAACCCTGCGCGAGCGACACAGGGAGGCCGTCATCAGCGCGGCCGCGTCAAGGAAACAATGGCTTCCAAAAAGCATGTCTTTTCGACGCAGGGGAAGCTGAGTTGTATGGTTGTCCCAGTCAGGAGGTGTCTCACCGAGTTGCTTTTTTTTTCTTATTACTTTACGCAGGCATAGCCACGACGTCAACACCGAGCTAGCCCGTCCACGTGTCCCGGGGAGGAGAGAAGTTCTCGCCGCCCGCTATCTTCAGATCGCGCAGCCAGCTGTGAGATCCGACGGTCGAGACCGCCTGGTCCCCTATGCGAGGGGCGCACAATCAGAGACATTGACTCATGCGAATGGCGGCGTCCAGGGGTCCTCGCGGCATGAATGGGCACTGAGGGGTTGGCGCGGGGGGACAAGGTGGCTGAGGGGGGCAGGAAGAGGGGGAAATGTTTAAAAAAAAGCAGAAATCCCATTATGCTCCTGGCGACTCGCAGATGGCTATGTGCTGTTCTGGCGGGTGGACGAATCATTTCGGTATCCTAAAGTACATGTCTCAAGTTGAGCTCGATGATAGCAATGCCGCTCCCAAATTTAGTGCTCGGGATCACGTCCGACTTGTCCACCCATCTGGAAATAGCTCTCGTTATAATGCGAGCTTCGGCCAATCATGTCGCGCTAGCCCAGGAAAGGGTCCTGGCTGGCTAGCTGGCTGCCTCTGCTCTCAGCATCAGACGGGGAGACATGGCAACATTGTTTCGTTTGTGCTCTCTTCCCGCCGCCCGACCGCATCATTTCTGTGAGGTAGATGTCGCGACACTGGAGGGCGATCGATGCCGTGCGCTCACTGGCCAAGGTCTCGGCCGGATCTCCATTGCATACACTCACGGGCCTGTCCTCACCCTCTTCTCCCCCCGTGCAAGGCCCATGGCGGGAAAATCCTCTTGGTAGGGGGGGGCGCAATATAGTCATAGGGGGGGCGTGCATATCGTGTCTCATTTGTCGGCCTTCTTTTCCCCCTCTTCACTGCATGCGCTGTGTGAACCAACATTTGGGCGCACAGGCGCGCATGAACTGAATGAGGTGGCTGTCGTATTCAGCGAGGCCATCCTCACCACCGCTGGCACCTGCACAAGCGAAATTTCCACAATGCCTTTGCTTACATTGGTCCGAGCGCAGTTACGGCTGCTCGAGCTACCCTGTAGCAGTATCACCGAGTCAAGAAAATATTGCCTCTAACGCGTTACTCACCTGCTGTAATGTGATAAGACCTCGTTGAAATCGGTTGGTAGAGTTTGGGGCTTCTGTTTTGCGCCATGACATTGCAATTCAGTCAGTTGTCCTGCTGGCGGATATAATATTTCCGCAGCATCGCTATTTTAATCTACAACGATTAGAACTACTTGGGTACTCCTTGTTGAGCTACAATGTACTGACTCAAATGTGCTGTGGCCCGTGGGGTTGGTTTATCCACAGGCCATGAAGTCGACCGGGAACTCATCAACAATATTCAATGCATGGGTGTGTGTTTCGATGACGGTGACGTATGCGCTCACTGCTCATACTGGATAGAGCTTCAACGCATAGGAATACCTAAACCGTTGTCGAGCAACGGGAACCGCTTGTATAGCTTCGCACAAGCAACCGAATTTACCAGGCCCATGCGAGCACCCGGCTCACGCAATTGAAGGATCCTAAAGCCTATTTTCTGCACACATCTAAATGAGATAGTTGGCATGCCCGAAACAGAAGAACTGAGCACGGCTAGAAATACTAAACCGACAGCAGTTTGGAGCGCGAATCTAATTACGGACAGATGGGAGTGGGGATCGCACCACATTCTTACTTTGCCGATTGAGTTGTGCTGTGATGTACTAACACTGTCGTGACTTGTGGGGAAAAAGAAAAAGAAAATAAATAGATAAAACTGGATGAATTGTTTATTGACCTGCAGCAGATACCCCAGGATTGACATGGAATGGCAAATATGAATGAAACAGTCGACCTGTAAGTTATGCTTTTTTGGATACCCACATAGATGGGATGGTGGCATACGACAAAACATGAGTGGAAGCGTTTAATAAAGAGGCAAAACGGCCCTGAGCCGCACTAAACATTTCAGCCCTCGTGGCGTTTCTACCGAGTAGGGTCGAGCTGAGCAAAAGAAGCACGCGATGCCCCAAGCCGAAGCTCGAGACGAGATCATGGACGGCCAGAGAAACAATTAATTTCGGCCCGAGAAGCGCATTGTCTCACCTCACGTCACAACTCTTGGTAGGAGCGAGCCCACGGTTGACTTCCCAGTGCGCACATGCACTGGAGTTCGTATCAGGAAATCGGCGGAAGACATGGGAACCTCGTGAAGGATTGGGTCGTTGAAAGGGCGTCCTGGTGACGGTGCGGGGCCTGCGAATGATTCAAGAGCTGGGTGGCATCGGTTGAGAGGATGTCACCAGCAGAGCATTGGCCACTGAGATCAACCCAATCGATGGACACGCATCGACAACAGGCCATTGTTGGGGTACCATCGCCATTATTGCTTGCATCCGTTGCTACACTGCTCTGCACATGACGTGAGATGGGTACGACATCATTTATCGCCGGCAGTCAAAGAAAACGAGCGGCACTATTATTAGGCCGGGGAATAAAACCGAAAAAGAAAAGAAAATAAAAACTGCCCGATGCGGAGAGAACAGGATTTCTAATCAGCTGAGGCAGTAAGCTGGGCGGGTAGCTTAGCTTCGACAAAAGGCCTACATATCCGGCCAACAGGGAGGGTGAATGAGTGGATGGCGATGTTTTGTCAGCGGCCGTGACCAAGACAAAAAGCCCCAGGAAAGGTATCACTGCATTTGAAGGCGTCAATTGGACGGACAAATTATTGGGCTGTTGCAACGATTAACCTGTCCAAGTAGATGACAGGACGGCACAAGCAAAAACCTTATTGTTAACTGATAGCAGTGGCACACAGTCGCCGTGAGGCGGCTGGACCACAGGACCATAGGACCATGGCTTCAACAGAGGTCGCCCTCGATGACAGTCAGCGGGTCAGTGGTGCCAATCGGGATCCGCCATCGGGTCCTGCAAAGATCTCCCCGGAAATACCGCGACAGGGAGAGCCCTACCTGGAACGGAGCGAAGTGGGACAAAGTTTGGCGATCAAAAAGGAGATGTCTTTGGGGGAGTGAGGGGTTAGGCCAGGTAGGGAGGGCCTTACAAAGACGGGTGCTCATACAGTAGGAACTGGCTGGGGGGTGTCTCGTTTCGACAAGTGTCTCTCTCTCTCAGCTTTGACGTCCCCACAAGTGGGTTGGTAGAAAAGACGAGACGAACAACTCCAACAACACGGGTCCGGAGAGGCCGTGGAACGGAATAGAAGGCTTCTAGTGTGGGCTTGGCCAGTGACGGCCATGTCAGTTCTCAGGCTTCAAGAGCAGCGATGCGGCGCAGTTGGGCAGTCGGCGACTGCGACAGCTCGGCCGGGCATTTCAGGGTGGGTAGTCGGGAGGGCTAACAGCCTCCAAGTGCTTCGCAAGGCACTGACCAAGTGAAGCCACCACCACTGGGATTAATAGCGACTGTCCGAGCTCGCAGAGACATATCCGGCTGCCAATCGAGGGGGCGGACGGCAGCCTGGGGGCGTGGTGGTTTTGCGGTGTGCTGCGCCGTACAAACGGAGTCGAGTACGTACGTGGGTTGAAGCCGCAAAAAAGTCGCGTTGGGAAGTGTGCAGTAGGAGCGACATCAAGGGTGTATCGGTACCTGGAGCTAGGGCAGGTTTGGGAAAGGTGCCGGGATGCTTGAAACCTGGCCTCCCGCACTGCCACATGCCGAGTGAGATGAGAGTAGAACAGCCCGAGTTTAGTTGGCCTGGATAGGACGAACATGAGGCAAGACTACGAAGAATCACCAGATGCCTAAAGGGACCAAAGTCTCAAAGGAGCCAATCCCGTGGTCATGGCACAGAAGCAGGCCGGCCGTGGCTGCGGGCCAGGGTTCATCTGTTGGAGATGGCAAGGAGACGGCCTGGGGCTCAATGAAACCGCAACGCCCAGACCTGCCTGTGCCTCTTGGCTGAGGAGGAGCTGAGGGCGAAATGGCATCATAATTCTTTTCTTTTTGCTCCTGTCTTGCCCGCTGCCATTCATAATTTGTACCCGCATTGGTAGTGCACCGCGCTGCTGCGTTCTCCATCATGGTGGCTGTATTGAATGGTGGAGCTTCGCTTCATTTCATTTTTTCGTCCGTCTCTCATTTCAGTGCTGACGGCATTGACGGGCTGGGTTGGCGCGGCTGAACCAACGCAAACATCTCGTCACTAGTTAGCCCCCCCTCTCCCAATAGCCCTCGTAGACAATTGCCTTGTTGGGCCATTGTTAGTTTGTTTCTATTCACTCCCTCGAAGGTCCTCGGCGGTGGCCCATTCGCAGGGTCTTGTTTCCCGCTCCACGTTGCGACACCGGTGCATCAAGTCGTGAGGGTGCCATGGCCTGTGTGCGTCGAGACGGAGACGGACGGGAGCGGGGATGGGGGCAAATCAGCAGACTTGCTTAGGGGTGGGCTACCTGTCATATCTACGCCTCCCTCAAGAGAAAATGCAGGAAGAAAAAATTGCCAAAAAAAAAAAAGAACGACAGAGTCTGCCCCAAAAATGAAACATGCAGAGCAGGCATGTGCCTGGAATAGATATGAGACAATAGGCTGGGATCCCCTGTCTCATACCCCACTATGACCCAGGTCTCCGTCAGCGGCACCTCAAAATCTCAGTACCTAGGTGACTTTCGTCTGTGAGTTTTGCCAAACACAAACGAACCCGCAGCTGCCAATTAACATTCGTCCCGCGGGCATGGGTACGGGGTCCGAAGCAAGGCAAAACAGGACTGGACAGGGCAGAGCCCAGGGAGGTCGAGCGGGCGACAGGAAACGCTCGAGACTCGGCCGCAGCCATGGCAGGGAAAATCCTTTGCTGCGTCGTGTGCAGGTCCCCACAAACGAGGCTTTCTACAATCCTTTTAGTTGGCTGGTAGTCTGACGCAGGAGTCTTTTCGTATGTATGTGTCTCTAGTTACTCAGCATTCTGCGACCCTGCTGCTGGTCGGCAAGTAAACTCGCTTAGGACCTATTCTCCGATTACATCGGATCGGCTGGAGATCCATAGGCCTACAACATAAAATTTTTTTGACCCCTCCCCTGGGCACCTGCCATGGAGGGTGACATCGCGCACGCATCGGGACTGGGGTCCTGCTTAGGTTTCTGACTCTTGGATACTACCCGGAGAATGTGTGCGCGGAAACGTGTGTGTGGTGTGTGTGTGTGGTGCCTGGGCTAGTCTAGGCGGCGCGGATATCTCCCCGGGCTGCCACTGTCTTTATTTACTTCGAACCGATGCGACGCGTTTGATGCGACATCAATGTCAACAAAACAACCGACCGCAGAACGTCGTGGTAGCAACCCGATAGACGCCGTCGCCTCCGCTGCGCGCGCCGTCTCGTCTGGCTATGGACCCTCGCTACCGAACACGGCTAGCACGCCGTCTAGCAGCCTCTGGTTTCTGGTGCTTGAGAGGGAAAACCCAAAACCGCTATGCCGTCAGCATCAACCTTGGAGATGACAAAGGGTGTGGCCGGACCGCTCGGTGCCAGAGCTCCGAGGCAGAGACCAGTTTACCAAGCCAATTGGGGCTCTAGCCCTGGCGAGTGTGGACGACGAGTCCAACGGCTTGATCCTTGAGCGAGCCTACTCTCCGAGATAATACCTTCTGCACAGGCAGGATTGTTAACCCATCGCGCGGATGGCTGCGCTACCCAGCAACATCTGTTGGTGACTGCTGGTGACTGTTAGTGACTGTTGGGGTGGTAGGGACATGGCCAGGCATATCGTGATCAAACCCCCCCCAAACTGTAACCTTGAGCCCAGCTGCCGCATGACGCATGCGACGGCAGCAGCAGGGCTGGGTCTGGCGTCCATCGACTTCGGTCTTCACATTGCTTTTGGAACTGACAGATAACCTCCCTTGTCCCCTTGGCTATACGCTGCCAACTGACAAAGAAGGCCGTCCTGGCTCCCACAGCTCTCAGCTTCGTCCACACACACCCAACTTATTTGACACGAGCGAACCAACGGCGCCTGGCCACTCAGACAGAGCCGCTTGTAAGTGCGATTAAGCCACGCACGCCCCTAAGCTCCACCGGCCATTTTATGAAGTCCATTTAGAACAAAAAGAAACGACCACCTCTCATCACTTGCAGCACAGCGCAGCCACCTCATTCGGAGATCGGACGGAGGAGGGACCCCTGTCGAGGGCACCACCCCAGAGACACCAGGAACCAGGGGCAGAGCGGGGGCGGTCCAGCTTGGAAACAAGAGGCGAGCCAGGGTTTTTGAGCTGTCCACACCTGCTGGCCGGGTTCGATGAGAGAGAAGAAGCCCCGGATCAGACCGAGCCCAGCCCTGCGCCGGCGTCCTGTCCACGCGCACAACGCTTTGCTGCGCTGCGCTGCGCACGCCCAGCCCGCATCATCCTGGAACCCGGCCCGCGGGGATCCTACCGCATGCTTTTTTCACTCGAAGGGGGGAGGGGGCACGGCACGCCGTTGGGCTTTGGCCGGAGGGCGATGGGGGTGGTTGCGCTTGTGCTCTGTTCCCATTGACACTGACTGACATGGACATGGACGCCTCTTTTTTTTTCTTGCTCGTGCTCGTGCTTGTGCTCCATCAGCTCCAGCTCCACGTTCCACACCCACGCCCACACACCTTCTGTCGCTTCTTCTTTTTATTAGTCCTGGCCTCTGCCACTTCCCTCGCTCTTCTGATCTCTCGTTGTTTCTTCCCCTCCATCGTCATCCTCGTTTCGGTTCTAGCTTCCATACGCCCTCGTTTTGACTTCATCCCAACTCTTTGTCCTTCGCTTAACTATCTGGCTCCACGTCTCTCTTTCTTACGCGAGCAACCGCTATCCGTGTCATTCTTCTTGTTTACTCCCTGGGGCATCTGACACTCGCTTCTTCAACTCATACCGGCGACGAAAACGCAACATCCGGTCCAAGTTACGGCTCACACCCCCCTTTTGGGTCTATCGGATATCACCATCAAGTCGCACGGTTTCGAACACGAACAACAAGACGATCGCTCTTCACTTCACAGCACACCGATTCGTGTTGATACGCCTCCTTCGACGCTTATTCAGTCCACCGTATTTCCGTCATCGCTCTCGACATCTCAGTCCAAAGGAGAGCACTGAGACCTAGCCTGCTATGTTATGATTCTCCAACCTACCGCCATTGAACAGCAACCAGCTCAAGCTTGATTATACCTTTGGACAAGAGCAGGTATCCATTCACAGGCGGTTGTTCCCTGGCAGCCCTTTGCTGGCAATCCTTGCCTAGGTTCACAACTTTTGATTTCACACTCAAACAATGGCAGTCCGCCGTGCTATTCCATTGGCACTGGGCTCTGTGGCTCTGCTGGCTACAGTCGCCGCACTCGCCATATTTGCCGTTCTTTCTATTCACATTTCCCAGGCCAGTGGCCGGGTGGCATCGCAGGTTACTTTGGCTGTTGAGGTCATCGTCTTCTGTTGTGTTGGATGGCTGGTAGCAACTTATCCTTTCACGCCTGTTCGCTACTGGTCAGCGAAGGCTCTTGGTGTTGACCAAGGCTTCAGTTTCTTGGCTAGCATCTGCGCAACTGTCGCGGGAGTAGCCACTCTTGTTCAATTGAGTAAGGCTCACAGTGGCCATGAGGACAAAGTCGTCGGCCCCAACAAGCAAGGCTTCCTCACTGGCTCTGCAATTGCTCTTGGATTCTCCTTCCTATTCCAATCCCTTTTTCTTTTCACCCATTTCCTTTACTTGAGGTCATCTGAGATGGCCCAGTCCCTTCATTCCTACGAGGATGAGCGCAAGTCGCCCGTCAACAGGGTCAAGACTATTCGGTACAGCGAGACCTGTCCCACCCCCGAGCCAGTGACCCGACTGAGCTCGTTGAAGTCGCAAGCCCCATCCTCGGTTGGTGGACGATCTCGGGCTGGCACTATGTCTTCCATGAGGTCGACCATCTCGCAGGCTATCCGTCCAATTTCATCCAAAACTCAGCTCCTCTCTAAGGACGGGCGACGACCGGCCTCAACTGACTGTGCTCGCCGGAGGAGCGGAGAAGACACCTTTGAGTCCTGGGATACTTCAAACGTCGACGATCAAAACCGCCAGGTGGTGATGGAGCTATCGACCCCTCCGCAGATCCAGGGCCGATTCCTCGAAACCATTCCCGGCAGCCCTACAGCAACCCGAACTCCAAGCCCCAACACAAGTGCCATGGCTTTGGAAGGACCCCGTACCCGGCCCCGAAGCCGCAGCTACAGTCCGGCCCCACGAGGCCGAGGCCGGGCTAGCCCCGCGCTGCAGTCGCCGCCTTCGATGGCCGAATTGCACATTCACCCACTGTTTCGGTCCGACTCTCCCGATCCTCCCCCCGTCACGACACCGGGCACCATAGTGACGGCGTCACCCAACGCTGGGCAGGTCATTTCCCACCGACAGAGCGTCCGATCACTGAACCAAACACGGGTATCAAGCAACCCGATTTTCTCAAGCCCGCTCTGCAACCAGGACGAGCCGGGTGACGATGGCATTCAGGAAGAGGAAGAGGAGGAGGAATATGTCGAGATGGACCCGACACCTTCTCCATCGATTCGCGCGGTGACACCGCCAATCCCGGAGTGGGTTCTGGGTGCGGGTAACCGATCAAGCTGGGCGGACTACAATGGCCGAAAGGTTCGGTCAGATAGTCAGGGAAGCCAGCACGGTGTGGCACAGTAAAACAACTAAAACTAAGACACTTACGACTTATTGATGGACTGGATCAATGTATATCCAGCAGGCAGGATCACGACGAGGCTTTGGTCTGGTGGCAAAATGCCAATGACCCAACTGTTTACCCAACTTCTTTTCTGTTCATTTCGAGAGCGGTTGTATCCGATCTCGGAGTTATTTTCTTGGGATTGACGGGCTCTGTCCACGTCATGGCTTTTTTTCTCTTTTTTTATGGAGTGTTTGGCGGGAGATACCAGGGGGAATTTTCAGCGAGGCGTTTTATGACTAGATACAATCTCCACGCCTAGAAGCGGGAGAGATGAACTGATGGATATGAATATCCGGTGGGCAAAATAGGTATATTATAGAATTAGGAACTAAAACAAATCAAATCAAGAAATGCCACAAAATGGAAGAAAAGAAGCTCTTGGTCTTTTTGGAATACATGTGAATTTGCTTGTCGCGTAAGCGATCTTGATTGGTGGTGTGTTGGCAAGTGGGTTGTACCATTCTGGGGTAAAAGTACAGCAAGGCAGCTCACCAGGCAGCTCACCAGGCAGCCGGGTTTGCTCTGTGTACGTACAACGAATTGCCTTGCTCGCCCTGGTGGGCAAAGCTTAGGTGAACCGAAGCGAAAAGAACCATGGCTGTGGACAGTGTGTGGGCACAGTACCACAGTACGGCAGAGCATCCTTGCCTTCCTTCAGTATGAGCAATATGCATCCAATGGTCCACTGGTCCAATGGTCTCCAATGGCCCAATGACCCAACGATCCAATGATCCAATGTTCCCACTTGGGTTGATGTGAATGGCAAGGCGACAGCAGGCAGCGAGAGCATACGTGCCGCACCGCCACGCCACGTTGGGAGCCTTGGGCGTGGCTGAACCAATGGCATCGACAACGGGCGAACCCCAGGCGGGTTTGGCTTGGTAATTAGCTTCCTCTGAGCGACAGAGGGCGCTGTAGTTTGCTCGATTTCGGGCCCCCGCCCCGCCCTGCCCGGCTCTTCCTGGCACCGTTGCCCGTTTGGTTGCTGTGGCTCGTGGCTCGTGGCTCTGGGCTCTCGACTCAACCCCGACGTCAAAAGCGGCATCACCTACAGCCGACTATTTTCTCTCCGTCACTGCCTCCCCCCCAGCCAGTCACCTTGGTCACGTCCGTCTTCCGCATCCTCCTCCTCGTCTTCCTCATCGACGACTCTATCGACTCGAACCTCCTCCCCCAGCCGCCGCCGTCATCATCCACCCGGCTCGCTGTGACCCTGCCAGCCTGCTCACTCGTCATCTCCCCGCTTCGCAAACTATTTTTCGCCCATCATGAAGGTCACTTTCAAGGTGCGTCACCACAACCCGCGCCCTGCCCAACCCGCCATTTCCCTCCTCCTGCGTGCCCATCACATTCTGCCTGCATTATCTCGTTACTAATTTTTTTTCTTCTTGTCGAGCACATGAACTAACTCTTTTCCCAGGATCTTAAGCAGCAAAAGTTTACGCTCGACGTCGAGCCCTCGGAGCTGGTTTGTTCACCCCGCGCCATCTTCCCCCGCCACCTCGCGACCTCCCCCCGACTGACGATTGCCTCCGACAGATCTCTGGCGTCAAGGAAAAGATTGCCGGCGAGAAGGGCTGGGATCCCAAGCTGCAGAAGCTTATCTACTCTGGTATTTACCCATTCGCCACCCACCGACAAGCGTCCAACCCGTTAACCCCAATGCCAGGCAAGATCTTGAAGGATGATGAGACCGTCGGCTCCTACAACATTGAAGAGAAGGGCTTCGTCGTGTGCATGGTGAACAAGGTATGCATTTGAGAATTCCTACCTCTCTTCTGCATCTGACATGGTTTTGTAGCCCAAGGGAAAGCCTGCTGCTCCCGCCGAGTCTGCTGCTCCCCCCGCGACGCCCGCCCAACCTGTGACAAGCACGCCTGCTGTCCCCGCCGCTCCTTCTCAGTCATCTTCCCAGCCGCCTGCTGTTCCCGCGACCCCGACACCCCAACGCACTGCTGATGCCACGCCCAGTAGCAATGACAACGCGGGCCTCGCCATGGGCTCTGCGCGTACCGAGGCTATCGCAAACATGGAGGCCATGGGCTTCGAGAGACACGACATCGAAGCCGCTATGCGCGCCGCCTTCAACAACCCCGACCGCGCCGTGGAGTATCTTTTGAGCGTTCGTTGCCAATTATTCGCCCTCGACGCTTGGATAATGTAGTTACTAACAAACTATTCATAGGGTATCCCCGACAACATTCAACAAGAACAGCAGCAGCAACAGCAGCAACGCCAAGCAGCAGCTCCCGCCGCCGGCGCCCAGCACCAGTCCCAGGGTGGAGATGACTCCGTCAACCTTTTCGACCTCGCCGCTCAGCAGGGTAACCCTCGGTCAGGAAGCGGTGGTCAGGATGCCGCTGCAGCTGCAGCTGCCGCCGCCGCCGCAGGCCAAGGTGCTGACCTTGGCAACTTGGACTTCCTGAGACATAACGCTCAGTTTCAGCAGTTGCGCCAAGTTGTTCAGCAACAGCCCCAGATGCTCGAGCCCATCCTCCAACAGCTCGGTGCCGGAAACCCCCAGCTTGCCCAGCTGATCGCTTCAAACCCCGATCAGTTCCTCCAACTCCTTGGAGAGGACGCTGGCGATGACGATGTCCCCCTACCCCCTGGAGCCCAGGCCATCGCCGTCACCGAGGAGGAGCGCGACGCCATTGAGCGAGTAAGAACACTTCAACCCCCTAAATATGACTCGGGCACAAAACTGACATGACTCAGCTATGCCGACTAGGCTTCGACCGCGACCAGGCCATCCAGGCGTACTTCGCTTGCGACAAGAACGAAGAACTTGCCGCCAACTTCCTTTTCGATCAACCCGAGGAAGACGAGCACGGCCAAGGAAACTAAAGTGTTGCTGGGAATTGTTAAGCCAAGTAGTGCTTGTTACGATTATGACAGGAGAGAATTGGACGTATCCAGGCCCTACCAAAGTAATATTCGCCAGACAACATATCTGTATGTCAGGCTTGAGGATAGTGCGGTCATGTTGTCACTAGGGAGCGCCTTGCATGTCGTGGTGCTATGACGAGACGCGCCACCCCTATCATGGAGAGGATCTGCATGCCTTGAAGTTTACAAAGGGCAAGGTAGTATGATCGACGAGATTGACGAATATCAAGAAGGGAAAAAAACCAGACACAAAGAACACAAATCATGTCTCGTCACGTCTTAACGGGTATATAATTCCTTCTCTCGTATTTTCTAAGGACGGATGATATCAATGACACGGTTATTCCTATTCCGTACAAAACAAGACCCAGCGGGTATCATGCCAGTTTCCCTATGCGCCGTTCTATTTAAATCTCAATGCCCCTCGGGGCCCTCCCAATACCTAAGCCTCCTTTAATCCTCCATGTATTTTTTTTTGTCCTTCAAGACTCAGTGGCAATGGGCTCGCCATTGAGGCCGTAGTGAACCTTTTGCTTGCCCTTCCTTCTCTTCTTCTTGGACGCCTCGTCCTCGTCGTCTGCGAAGAGCTCCTCGCGCTTCTTGCGCATGATCTCGGCCTGCTCGTCGGCGGCCCGTTTCTGCTCAGCTTCAAAGTCCTCCTGCATCTTGCGCTGCTCGGCCTCGATGGACTCGACTGACTCAAACTCGGCACCGGTGAAGGCCTTGTACTCGTCAATATTAAGCTTGACGGTCTTCTCGCCGATGAGGGCGCTGTCGATGAGGCGCGGGCAGTGGCGCTCCTCGCGGTTGTACTTGAGCTTGACGTGGCGGCGCTGCTTGCCGGGGAACATCTTGGAGATCATCTCAAAGTCGGTGCCAAACATGCGTAGGCCACGGTAGAAGAGCTCCGTCTCCGCATCAGTCCAGATATTGGGTCCCTTGAGTTTTGATGTGTTCATGAAAGAATTGCTAGTGATAAGGCGCGTGAAATCGTTCTCTTCCACGGTTTCCATATCCCCAAGTGCAGCAGCGGCTCGGGCGTGTCGATCCACGGTCAATGAGCTTTGGTCGACCACAATCTGTCCATCAACAATGCGAAACTGGGGGCCCGTTGCAGGAGCAGCAGTGGGCGGGGCCACAGGAGAAGCAGCCGCGGGGCTTCCCGTCTTCGTGCCTGGTTCGGGTGTTGCGGAACTATCCCGCGAGCCATCTTCACCTAGTTTTGACTTGAGGCGGGCTCGTCGTTCTCGCTCCCTAAGCTCGTCATGCCGACTAAACTTCTTGCCAATGTGCAAATCCCTCGTGAGATCAGACATCTTGAGTTGTTGCAAATCTACCATCTGGGCTTCGGAATCTTCTGGCGTGACAGATCGGGCTCGGCGCTTCTTCAGTTGGCTTTCGCCATTTGCCTGGGCAGGGGTTTTACGCTTCCTGGGCTGTTTTGGCGCTGTGTCTGCCCCATTCTGTGACGCTTTTCGCTGACGTTTCTTTGGTCTCGCGCCTTCATCTTCCTCTCCAGTCTCTTCTTCACCACTCTTGGCCGTTTGTTTCTTAGCCCGTGTCCTGGGTGCCGGTTTTTTGGTTGGTTCGGTCGAGGCCTGCGGTGCGGGCTCGCTTGAGTCCTCAGGGACAATGGAGGATGTGGCGGGGCTTTCCGTTACTCCGGTTTTTTGTGTCTCTCCAGGGGTGTGAGTCAGAGCCTCTGATGATGGAGTATTCTCTGTTTGTGATTCATCGGTAGGCGTATCAGTCACATTCGACACCTCGATTCGAGTTGGCCCAGCCTGTGCAGGTTCAGTGGTGGGCGCCGACTCGGGAGTTGCCGATTCCGTCCCAGCCTGTGGTGTACCAACGATCGATTCTTGTCGAATATCCGGTTTCGCAGTCGCGTTCTCTGGGGGGTGAGGCTTATCGCTTGGTGTTTGATTCACGGTGGTGATGCCATCGGATTTCGCAGATTCTGGGACTCGCTCTGGTGGGGTCGATGTTGAAGAATTCTGGTGGGGTGGTTGCGACGATTCTTGCGACGCAGAATTGCCGGCATCTGCGGCGTGCGCCACTGGAGAGGCCGGTTTTTCAGATGTTTGCGACACAGATTCCGACTGTATATCAACAGGTGCCTGAGTCTGAGGAGGTTTCACCGGCTGCGAGGAGGGCGCTGGTGTTGGTGCCGCGGGGCGGGCTCGAGCCGAAGGAATCTTGGGCTTGAAGGCAGGCCCGCCCTTTTTCTTGAACATTGAACTCATGGTGGTAGTCAGTGGTAGTCCATTAAGGTTATACGGTTCAAGTTTTGGTCAAACTCGTCACATCCCGTTGTTCAAATCGGCTCTCTTTTTTTTTTGGAGAGAGAGAGGGTGGGAAAAATTGTATGCAAGAGTCTGATAAAATGCGGGATGGTGGAGTGGAAGCCTAGTCTCGCGAGGTTTAACCGGCATGCAAATCGATAAGGGAGCGCTCAAACAGGCTAGCGCACCACTAAGCCCCTTTGAGGTGGAGACCGCGCTTCTCGATGTGCGACTCAACTTCGAAATTTCAACTCCTGGCCCGAGGGAACGTCCCATCAGCACGTAACGACTTCTTCGCGCCGCCACTTGATGAAGGCCCGTGTTCCCTGTGTCGGGACGGGACCTGTCTCTATTGCGCTCCCTCGACAGAACCCTCGCTCTCTTTTCCTCTCGCGCCTCATTTGCACCCCTCAGCCACGCGACTACTGATGCCTCTCACAACGACCCCCTCTGCCTCGCCTCGTCCATCCACGCTCGTCAAGATGGAGGACAGGAAGAGGCCTGCCATCAGCAGCGCCGATGACTTGGCTCCTCCTAGCAAGAGAGTCGCCGTCAATGGATCCAAGGCAAAGGATGACGCCCTCGAAATGAAGGAGGAGAGTTGGATTGAGGTAAGTGTCAAGACGACACCGTTTCCTATTGCGAATGCTCGCGGCGTGCCCAACTATTTCCCCCATCAACCCCTTTCTCTTCTCATCTGAGGGCCCGCGAACCCGGACCGCCGCATCTTCTTGTCAGAGTCCGATGCTGGGCCAGTTAGCTCACCAAGCCAGCGATGATGCTCGTTCGCCTCGGCGGCAGCAATCCCCGGCTTTGAAGATGCGTTCCGAGTGCACTCGATTACCAACGCTTTCGCTCACATCACCGTCACCTTGCACACGTTATTCGGCGCGTTGGGACGAAAATGCCGCTGACCTCGGTTAATCAGGCCTACACCAAAGGAGCCATCTATCGACAGATGCAAGAATACAGTCGCAAGGCTGCGACAGCTGAATCACGCCTGGAAGAACTCCATAAACGATCAGTACACCATGACGACCACCTGAGAATCATCGATGCTTGGTGGCGACAGGTTGGTTTTGATGACGGATTTGTATATTGACCATTGCTGATGCCGGACAGGTTCTCGAGGAGGTAGAACTCCTGGCCGAGCCCAACGTATCGACTTCGTCACCCAGCTCCAGTATGTGTCTTTGTCTTCTCCTATTTCCTTTTTTGCGCACGTGCTGATGTGATGTCAGATCCACCATACCTTAGCGGCGTTTCCTTCAAAGACCTGCACGACTTCCAAAAGCACCTTCAAGACAAAGGGAAGACGATCAAATCGAAGGCAGAATCACTTCTCAATAAGCTAGCTGAGGGCCGTGGAGAAATCACGCCAGCCGTCGCCACTTTGGAGAACAAAATCACCAAGCTCTTGGCCGCCCAAAAAGAGTACTTGTTCAAATTAGATCGATTGAGCAGCGAGAAGGATCAGCTCTCGGAACAGCTCAATGCAGCTACTTTGCGATACTTCAAAGCCGAGAAGAAATTGGATCGCGCCAAGAGTTCTCAGGTTCAGAAGTTGGAACACCAAGCTTTTGCCAATGCGACGCGCCCATCCGCTTCCGGGGACAGTGGTTCGGAAGGAGCGGAAACCAACGGAAGCTCGGGGGAACTATTGCTCAAGTACGAAGAGGCAACAGCAGCCGCGACGAAGCAGAAGGAACAAATCGACACAATCTTGGCCGAGATTAAAACGTTGCATGATGAGAACTCGAGCCTCAAAGCACGCAGGGAAACGTTGACTGACGAAGACTTTATTCGAACTGATGTTTTCAAGCAATTTAAAACCCAGAACGAGGATCTGATCAAGCGAATCAATAATTTGGAAGCTACGAACAAGCAGTTACGAGAAGAGGCCGAGAAATTACAGGCAGAGCGGTCTGCATTCCGAACCCAGCTGGAGGCAGATGCAAACCAAGTCACTCAGGAGCTGGAGGCAGAGATTATGTCCCGCGATCAGGATCTCGCCCGAGTTCGCTCAGCAAGAGATGAGATTCTAGCCGAGAACATGCAGCGCAAGGCGAATATGGAGCAGGAACGAGCATCAGTGGAGCAGATCAAGGAACTCGTCAGCGCCAAGGATGATCGAATCTCAGCTCTTGAGTCGGAAATTACGCGTCTCAAGTCGAACCAGGACGAAGAGTCAACCACCTTGGACGAAGGAATTTCACACGACGAACTCCGAAAGAAGTACAAGAAGCTGGAACAAGACTTCCAGTCTATTAACCAGGAATTGCCATCGATAGAGAAGGCTTACAAGAAGATGAAGGATTTGGCCCAGAAGAAGGTGCTAGATTTTGCAGCTTTGGAGGAGCGAGTAACAATTCTCATTGCGGAGAAGAGCAAGGCCGACCAAAAGTATTTTGCCGCTCGCAAGGATGCGGACACGAGGAACAATGAGATTCGATCCCTTCGGCACCAAAACAGCAAGAGCTCGGAAATCATTGCCCAACTCAAGGACCTCGAGTCGCAGAACAGGACTTTGCTAGGCAATCTGGAGAAGCAGTTGGCCGATCTGAAGCAGTCCAACGCGACACTGGTGTCGGAGAACAAGAAGATGGAGGCGACGAGTCTAGAAGCGGTGCGACGGACAGAGTCTCTGAACAAGCAAGTGGGTGATCTGACCAACTTGGTTAAATCCAAGGACGCCTCATCGGCCGTCGTTCGGGAACGCAATACGATGCAGGAAACCGAGGTGGAGAAGTTAAAGGTCCGCATTGAGCACGTACAAAAGGACCGCGACAATTGGAGGAACAAGGCATTGAGCAATTCGTCGGAAGAAGAGGAAATGCTTCGAGTAAGTTTTGGCGTGATTCGGACAGACGTTTGGTTCCTGGCTAACCCTGTTGACAGACATTTGCTTTGTGCACCATTTGCCGCAATAACTTCAAAAACACGGCGCTCAAGACGTGCGGGCATCTATTTTGCAACCAGTGCGTGGACGACCGAATCAGTAACCGCATGCGCAAGTGCCCTACTTGCTCCCGAGCATTCGACAAGATGGACGTTATGCCCGTTCATCATTAAAAATTGATCGGGGCAGCTTCAGTTGCTATTCCTTGATCCAAGCCGCCTCCTTTTACAACCGTGTCACGATACCTCACAATTTTTTTACATATTTAATTACGTTTGTCGAGCAATGTACGATCTGTTGCTGCTTGTTTGTGGCGGCTTGGGTGTATTCATGATGGCCATATAGAAGAGGGATGGATGGCCAGGGGGTGGATGGGGTTGGGCTCGGCACGGAACGTTGACGCTTTTTTCTTCTTCTCTGGGCTAGATGGCTACCACATTTGGAAAGTTATCTGTGTACTTTTACTATTCGCCATCGGGGAGCATGAGATTTGCTCATCAGCGTGTATATACTCGTAGCCAGATGAAAGAAGGCATGAGGCGAATGTCTCTGGTGTGATGGAGCGATGACTCCGGGTTTGCTGGATAAATGGAAGGCGTCAATTAAGCTACTAGAGATGTCGTATTTAGTGATGTGAAACTATCTCGTTTGTAGGAGCCCCTCGCCCCTTGTCTAGTACAGTGCACTCCCACAATCTATCTTCGACTCGTAGCGCCAAAACCGGTGCTCTCGTGGCGGTTGCCAGACCCGGACGATGACGACCTGGAGGACCTGCCACCCCATGTACTTCCCCGGTCGAAACTACCATAGTGTCTGTTGTTGTTGTTGCTCCTGCTTCCAGCGTAGTATCCAGCCGCTCCACCTCCGGCCAGGCCCGACCAGAACCCCGGAGTCCAACCGCCCTGCTGCTGCTGAGGCTTCGAGCCGGGATACGGGGGAGGAGGATCATTAGGACCTCCGCCAGGGCCCCAGCCGCCGCCGCCCCATCCTCCTCCGCCCCCGGGACCGCCTCCTCCACCGTAGCCAGGGTAGCCGCGCTGACGTCGAGGACCACCGTTGCCGTTGGCGCTCACGCAGGCGGAATATACGATCCAACAGAAGATGCCGACAAAGAGAAAAGTGAAGAGGAGCGCACCCCAGTCGGTGCCCCCTCGGCCGTCACCGAACCAGTTTCCGTCGCCAGCGAGGTCCGGGTAGCGACGCTCGCCTTTCCTCGTGAGCCCAAGGCGGTACTCGACGCCGCAGGAGCCTTTGAGGACGTAGGGATCGTCCGGCGACGAGTAGCCCTCGCAGATGACGTCGGTGCTGCCCAGCTTGAGCTCCTCGGGCAGGCTCGCGGTGCAGCTCCACTGGATGTCCTCGTCGCCGTACGAGGAGCCCTGGTTGGTGCAGCGCATCACGTCGATGTCGTAGAGCTCGCAGAGGCGGCTGGACGATATGCAGCGGATCTGGGGTATGGCGGACACGCGGCGGTGGGCCGTCATGGCTCCGTTGCCGCGGAGGGTGAGCGACTCAACCTCGGAGAGGAGGATCGCATTCCTGGACGGTGCCCCCGCGGCGAGGGCCACCGCCGGGAGTGCGAGGGAGACAGCCAGCGCGGTGGGGATCATGGTTGCGGGCGGGCTGTCTGGTGTTTTGGGTAATATGCTGAGGTATGTGCGGGGAGATGAGCGACGATGGCAATAACGATGTGCACGGTGGCCGTTGTGTCGCTGGTGCTGTGTGCCCGCGGCCGCCGTTGGTGATGCTCAATGCGTCAAACTGGCCCTTGGGCAAAGGGGAAACGAATGGCTTGTCAAGGTGAAGAAGTCACCATGTTAGGTGCAAAGGAGGTGTTAGGGGCAGAGATGCGGCTGAAAGGACACGTGAGGTTGAAGTGGCGATGGTGTTAGGCTGCAACACCGTTGGTGGCCATAGTCGCAAAATAGACGGCGCGGAGAATCTGGTCGAACCAGCACTGAGAGAAGTTTGCAGGCAAGTGTACACGGTGGATTTAGCAGTCTCTAGCATGTGTGTATAGGGTAGGTTCGCCAAACCAACGCTTGGGCATGCATACATCGAGTATAATAATAGCTGCTCTTTGTTTTCTATGTGGTCGGGCCAACAATCCCGCTTTAATCGACACTTGGCCTTGGTTTCAGGCTATCGCGGTGTTATAACAGCCGTATTATTATACATATATTGGCCATCAAAGCTTCATTTCGTCAAGGCTAAAACATGTGCTCAGGAAATTGGCGCCACCCAACTTGCCCCTCACTTGCAGATACTCACAATTATTCGTCGATCCTCCTCACACATGACCGTCATGGAGCGGCAGATGAACATGCGGTGTAAACCCGCAAATGCACCAAAAGGATCCTGACAGTCTACTCCCTGTAGCAAAATTGGGCTGCTCGCGCATATCTCGGAGGACCAGGCGACGCAGGGTACCCGCCATGGGATGAGTCCTGATCAGGCAATCTGATCGCAAACGGAATTCAACGTCAAAAGTAACTCGCACATTCGGTGCAAATATAGGGCCGACCTGCACAAGTCCGGTACGTTGGAGGGGGACCACCTCGCACAACGGCCTAATCATCTGAGTTTGAACAAGAAAGAAGGTTGCGGATTAGGCAGGCAACGGAGGACGCCTATAGGGCTGATTGTGAGTGAGCTGCAAGGTGATTCGTACAGTGTGCAGTACCAGAGACTCTACGGTATCGTGAAAAGAGGGTGGGGGTGGCTTTAGGCACCTGCAGGTGGCTGCAGCTTGCATTTGGCGGTTGTCGCTGGCATCCTCATACCCCACACAGGCTTCAAGATTCCGGTCGCATATTGAGCTGGGAAAAAAAAACACACCAACCGGGGCAACACGACGGGAAGCCGGAGCTGAACGCCTGTGTGCGTGTGCGCAGCCCAAATTAATTAAAGAAGGAAGCCTCATCGCCTTGACACTGCGCACTATTGGGCCCAGCCAGGCGGCTCATTGGTCTTGTCGCCGGGAGCCAGAAATCTTAGTTGCCGGCCCAGGTGTGTGTGGTCGATCAATCAATCATGGTCGCCAATTTGGCCCTCTGGACAGTGAGACCGGCAATCGGCGCGAAAAAATGTCCGACTCCGACCCTCCCACTCCCACTGTTACATTTGATCGGGGTTGGTTCTCCCGGTAGTCCGGTAGCTCGTGGCTGTTAGTGCTGGGTTCGTTCGCTTGTTAGTGAGATGAAATTGACAGCATGTTAAAAGCGACGAAACCAACACAGGCGAGGGAAATTGCGAACATACGAGTACCCTGTTGCAGAGAGGGGCCGTTGATGTCTGGACACACGTGTGTACAAGGCCCAGCCAAGCTGTTCCCGGGAAATCCCTCCAGCGTCATTGGAGTAACTGAGACCTTTGCGAAACAGGATAAAGAAACAAAAGTACAACAAAAGCAAAAAGTATGAAACGGGGACTCGGTGCGATGTCATTATGCCGCATCATCTTGATGATCTATGATTGGAAGCGATGAGTCGGGCATTATGCTCCAATCCAACGACATGCGCGTCTAGACCCCTATTTTTCTTTCTTTTTCCTCTCGGGTCTGTCCATGGCAGACAATACGTCTGTAGGTAAGGTTTTCGGCCCCGGCAGCGTTGCTGATCAGATTGAGATGTTAGTGGTTATTTGGACCAAACCGATCTCAGGTTGTATGAAATTGATGGGTCCGGGGTTCGCAAGTTGCCCGGTTGCGACGCTGGAAATGCAGGCACTGCTGTGCAGCACGACGGGAATGATTAGGGTCAACCCCGTACTTTTTTTGAGTCCTGTCGCATTCAATTGTAGCGTGCCGGAAACCCGATCTATCATTGATGACGTCTCCCCACACGCCCCCCGGTTCGAGACTGCACACAAGTCTTGAGGCCCAGACTAGAAACGCGGAAGCGAAAGCGAAGTAACCGACGAAGCGAATGGCGGACGAGGATTGGGCCCGCCGCCCACCCATTCGTATGCTATCCGAAAACAGACACCGTTTCGAGGCGATAGCACTGCAGAGCGGCGTCCCCACCCCAGGGGCCCCCCTCATTTTCTCTTCGGCCGACAAGTGCCAAAAAAAAACAAAAAACCACCCCAAAGCCAAGTTGTGAGCGGCACGCTAGGGGGATGCTGCCAGATGAGATGACGGGTTCGGGCTCATACAAGACCCCGACGTACTCGACGTGCTGGTGGGCATGCTCGGTAGCGATAGGCAGAGATGCGCGTCCCGATGACTCAAGAGCCACCTTCATCCGTCACCGTCATGGCTTGAGCCGTCACTCCTCGCAGGGGAGCGGCCGTAATGCGTATTGGAGGGGGGACTATTGGCGGAGGCTGGCAAATGTCGGATTGAAGAGAAAACTCTCGCCCATGTGATAAAACCACGCTGCCCAAACAAAGTGGCTTTGCTGGGAGGTGATTGACCGTATCACAGGGATAGCCTTGAATACGATTGGGAAGGGAACGCAAGAGTTGGTCGATCAGCGCCGATGGCTAAAGCCAGTTCCATGACCTGGGGAGCCAGACAGGAAGAGCAGGTGCCAGCGGTTGCGCCCAGAGGCGACAGTGGGCTGTCCCGGTGCAATGCCAGCCGGGCCTGGGTTCCCCTAGGACCCTCTAAATCCGTACCCCCTGTGCTGCGAGAGGTCGTCGATGACTCTGCCCGGCGCTCGGTATCGTTTACGTTTCGGGTCGGGCAGTGGGGTGTGGGCAGATCTGTCGCCGCACGCTACACTGTACGATAGACCTCGGCGCATCGCCGTCGCGCAACCAGACGAAGGAGGGCGAGACGAACCATCGTCCACGCAGTCAATGGATGGCACATAGTGAGTGGTGGATGGCGGGCGAGGCCTGTAGAATCGGGTGGCACTGTGCAGGCCGAGACTTGGACGCCGTGTGCGTGTGTGCCGCATGGGCGTTGAAAGTGAAGGGGGGTGTGGCCCCAGTCCCCGGCCCGCTGGGTATGGGGACGGCGACATTTTATGGAGAATCTAGAGAGCAAGGGAAAGCACGCGCTCGGGACCCTTTTTGTGTTCCGCCCGAATCAACCCTGCCTGTTGCGATTCCGTATCGGTCGCATCTGGCTCCATTCCATTATTTATTCTTGTCGGGGGAGGGGAGGCTTTAATCGGATCTGTTTCCCACTTTTTGGTCACGTCGACTGTCTCGCTCTTCTCGACTTCGGTCGTGTCCACGTCTTCTCGGCTGTCCACGATATCATCCTACGATATCATCCCACGATATCGCCCTTCTGGATGCCGTGCTGAGTTCGACCTAACACATTGTGCACCCCCCCCAGGGCCTGCCCGCTACAGCTGTGACAACGATAATTGGTTTGCCCAATCCGCCTCCATAGCTCCCCGCGAAGGAAAGAAGAAAAAAAATACGAACAAAGAAGCTTAGTACAATACCCGCCGCCCCTTGGGACAGGACGTCCCCCGTTCCTTGCAGCCAGTCCTCACCATGGCTCGCAAGAGCCACTCGATTCGCTCAATGCCGTCGAGCCGTGGCAACTCAACAGAGGTGGACAACGCTCGACACCCCGCCGACATATACGCCGACAATGAGAAGCGCCTCAAGAAGCTCGACTCCAAGGTGGTTGCGCCCCCAAAAGAGCGATCACCAGAGGAATTGTACAACCACCTCCCAGCCCACCAGGCTGATGTCTTGCGCCGCCAGACAGCCACCCCCGAAGTAAAGCAAGGTGTCGCTGTCCTGTACCGTTATGCCTCCCGCACCGACCTCTTTATCATTTTCATCTCTGGCATCTGCTCCATTGCCGGCGGCGCTGCCCTCCCTCTCATGACTGTTGTGTTTGGTAATCTCCAGGGCGTTTTCCAGACCTACTTCACTGGCGATCAGACTTACAAGGAGTTCACCGATAAATTGGCCAGCTATGTCCTGTATTTCGTCTACCTGGGAATTGGCGAGTTCGTCGTCACATACATTTCTACCGTGGGTTTCATCTACACTGGTGAGCATATTAGCGCAAAGATCCGAGAGAACTACCTCGCAAGCTGCATGCGACAGAACATTGGCTTTTTCGATAAGCTTGGAGCTGGTGAGGTCACCACTCGCATCACGTCTGATACCAATCTCATCCAGGATGGAATTTCTGAAAAGGTTTCACTCACCATTGCCGCCATCGCTACCTTTATCTCGGCGTTCGTCATTGGCTTCATTAAGTACTGGAAGTTGACCCTGATTCTCTTCTCGACCGTCATTGCCCTGCTTCTCAACATGGGCGGCGGCTCTACTTTTATCCTGAAATACAACAAGCAGAATTTGGAGGCATATGCCGTTGGTGGTAGCTTGGCCGACGAGGTCATCAGCTCCATTCGAAATGCCATTGCCTTTGGCACACAGGAGCGTCTGGCCCGCCGATACGATGCCCATCTTGGCCAGGCCGAGTACTTCGGTTTCCGTGTCAAGGGTGCGCTCTCCGTCATGGTTGCCGGCATGATGCTGGTTCTCTATCTCAACTACGGTTTGGCTTTCTGGCAGGGAAGCAAATTCTTGGTTGAAGGCGACACGTCCCTCTCCAACATCCTGACCATTCTGATGTCCGTCATGATTGGTGCCTTCAACTTGGGTAACGTCGCCCCCAACATGCAGGCCTTTACCAACGCCGTTGCTGCTGCTGCCAAGATCTTTAACACGATCGACCGCGAATCCCCCCTGGACCCTACCAGTGATGCGGGCGACAAGCTCGAGCACCTCGAGGGCAACATCCGATTGGCCAACATTAAGCATATTTATCCTTCTCGCCCTGAGGTGGTGGTCATGAATGATGTCAGCCTCGAGATTCCTGCCGGTAAGACCACTGCTCTGGTTGGTGCCTCTGGTTCTGGAAAGAGCACAATTGTCGGCCTGGTAGAGCGTTTCTACGACCCCGTCGAGGGAAAGGTGTTTATCGATGGTCATGATATCAGTACGCTTAACCTTCGGTGGCTGCGCCAGCAGATGGCCCTTGTAAGCCAAGAGCCCACCCTTTTCGGCACTACCATTTTCAACAACATTCGCCACGGTCTTATCGGAACCAAGCACGAGCATGCGAGCGAAGAAGAGCAGCGTGCGCTTGTTTACGAAGCAGCCAAGAAGGCCAACGCCCATGATTTCGTGACTGCCCTCCCTGAAGGATATGAGACCAATGTGGGCGAGCGAGGATTTCTCCTCTCCGGTGGCCAAAAGCAGCGAATTGCCATTGCCCGTGCCGTCGTTTCTGACCCCAAGAGTATGTTTTGATATCAGTTTTCTCAGATTCTCGACTAACAGTTCACAGTTCTTCTCCTGGATGAAGCCACTTCGGCTCTCGACACCAAGTCTGAAGGTGTGGTCCAGGCTGCCCTCGAGGTTGCATCTGAGGGCCGCACCACGATCACTATTGCCCACCGATTGTCTACTATCCGAGATGCCCATAACATCGTTGTCATGACCGAAGGCCGCATTGTCGAGCAGGGGACCCACAACGATCTCCTTGAACGGAAGGGTGCCTACTTCAATCTCGTGTCCGCCCAGAACATTGCCGCCGCCGAGGAATTGACCGCCGAGGAGCAGGCCGAGCTTGATGCCGAGGAGGAGGCCGTTCTCCAGAAGCTGGAGAGCCGCAGCGCCGATCCCGATGACAATATCGCTCTGAAGCTTAAGCGCACTGGAACTACCAAATCCGTGTCGAGCATCGCCCTCCAGGTCCGCAAGGCCGAACTGGAAAAGAAGTATAGCCTGTGGACCTTGATTAAGCTGATTGCCTCTTTCAACGCACCCGAGTGGAAGCTCATGCTGGTGGGCTTGTTTTTCTCTGCCATTTGCGGTGGTGGAAACCCTACTCAAGCTGGTATGTACACTCCCCCCCCTTTAACAGATAAGCATCGCATTCCTGACCAAGGTTTGAAATAGTCTTCTTTGCTAAACAGATCGTCACCCTGTCCACCCCGATCACACCCCAGAACCGCAACAAGATCAAGGACGATTCCGACTTTTGGAGTTCCATGTATCTGATGCTGGCGCTGGTCCAGTTCATCTCTTTTGTGATCCAGGGTGTGTTCTTCGCCAAGTGTTCCGAGAGGCTGGTCCACCGAGTTCGAGACCGTGCCTTCCGAACCATGCTTCGACAGGACGTTGAATTCTTTGACCAAGATGAGAATACTGCCGGTGCCCTCACCTCGTTCCTATCTACCGAGACCACTCATGTTGCCGGTCTGAGTGGCGTGACCCTGGGTACCATTCTGATGGTTCTCACCACTCTGATCTCTGCTTGCGTCATGTCTTTGGCCATCGGATGGAAGCTTTCCCTAGTGTGCATTGCGACCATCCCTGTGCTACTCGGATGTGGTTTCTTCCGTTTCTGGCTACTCGCTCATTTCCAACGACGATCCAAGGCTGCGTACGACAACTCGGCCTCGTATGCTTCCGAGGCCATCTCCGCCATCAGGACCGTCGCTTCCCTCACCCGTGAACAAGATGTCTTGGCCCAGTACACCCACTCTCTGGACATCCAGCAGCGCATCAGTCTTATTTCCGTTGCCAAGTCGTCGGCCCTGTATGCCGCGTCCCAGTCCCTTCTTTTCGCCTGCTTCGCCCTTGGCTTCTGGTACGGCGGCACCCTCATCGCCAAGTTTGAATACAACATGTTCCAGTTCTTCCTTTGTTTCATGGCCGTCATCTTCGGCGCCCAGTCCGCGGGTACCATCTTCTCATTCGCCCCTGACATGGGCAAGGCCTACCAGGCCGCCGCCGAGCTGAAGAGGCTGTTTGACCGACAGCCCACGGTGGACACCTGGTCCGAGGGTGGTGAGCGACTGACTCAAGTCGACGGCACCCTCGAGTTCCGCAACGTCCACTTTAGATACCCTACCCGTCCCGAGCAGCCTGTGCTCCGCGGCCTTAACCTTACTGTCCGGCCGGGCCAGTACGTGGCCCTCGTCGGAGCGTCTGGCTGTGGAAAGAGTACCACAATCGCCCTCCTAGAGCGTTTCTATGACCCACTATCCGGTGGAATCTACGTCGATGGCCACGAGATCAGCCGTTTGAACGTCAACGACTACCGGTCTCACATTGCGCTCGTTAGCCAGGAGCCCACTCTCTACCAGGGCACCATCAGGGACAATATTCTGCTCGGAACCATCGCCGAGAACGTCCCGGATGAGGCCATTGAGTTCGCCTGCAGGGAGGCCAACATTTACGAATTTATCGTTTCCTTGCCCGAAGGCTTCAACACCATCGTCGGTAGCAAGGGAACACTACTGTCTGGTGGACAGAAGCAGCGTATCGCTATTGCCCGTGCGCTGATTCGTGACCCCAAGATCCTGCTCCTCGACGAAGCCACGTCCGCTTTGGATTCCGAGTCGGAGCACGTCGTCCAAGCAGCCCTAGACAAGGCGGCCAAGGGACGAACGACCATTGCCGTCGCCCACCGCCTGAGCACGATCCAGAAGGCTGATGTCATCTACGTCTTTGACCAGGGCCGTATCGTCGAGCAAGGCACTCACTCCGAGCTCATGAAGAAGAACGGCCGGTATGCGGAGCTCGTCAACCTCCAGAGCCTAGAGAAGCATTGATAAAGTACCTTGTGCGTCACTGTCGCAGTGTACGAGGAACACTGCGCACTAAAATATAATTGGGTGGGATTTTGGTGCTTTCCCGTTTACTATCACTATCTAAACCGTGGGAAAAGAAGCCCGAGAGTTGATTTTTTTTCTCTTTATTTTTTGGCACTGGCGTTGAGGGATGGGTGGGCTATAGATACCGGCGAAGCACACGCGCCGCGGCGAAGAGATGATACCGCCAATCTCTACACAGATGTAATGATTTTCTTGTATTTGATAATATCTCGACGCCGCTCGACCAAAAAAAATCAAGAATTATGATCCGACTGAAAATGTGCCGTTTTGTGATTGTGTTCAATGACCTGTCCCTGTTCATTAGGGTCCAATTTACATGCAGTGTGATGGGGACATATAGCACAAGGGTGACAGTCAACGGCGCCTAAAGGAATGATGGGCTCGGGGTGCTGGGTAACTACAAATCAAGGGAGCACAATGAGACGAGGTCTCAAGAAAAAGAAAAGGAGGCCAAAAATTGAAACTAGTTGGGAAAAAAAAAGCCATAGAGTAGATGACTTGGTGGACAATCACATGGCGTTGGTATGGCGTGGGGTTGTGGCGTGAAGGTTCCATCCAATATCGAAAACGAGCGCTGGACGAGAAGAAATGACGGCGGGGCGGTGAAGAGAGCTGAGAGGCATGCCAAAGTGATTTGCCGTGTTGTTGTAGTCTAGATGTCTGGTTGCAGGACCAGAGGGCAGCGCCACTGCATGCCGTGGAAATTGGCAGAAATCACGGTTGAGGTTGATTCGCGTGGCGCGGCGAGGAGACGAAAAAGAGACAGGTGGGGAATGCCTGGTTGCCCAAATGGGCTGTTAAAGGTGGGAAACATGCCCAATATAGAATACAAGGAAAGACAAAGTGGGATAGACTGGAAGGCGGGAGACCAGGGGAGGGCAAAATGTCTTGCTTCAGCAGTAATGGAATGGCGGCTGTGAAGCCTTTGGCGTGGAACTAGTCTGGTGTGGTTGCTCGATTGGCCTGCAGGGCGGGATGTCGAACGACGTCCAGCATGGTGTCAGCATGTGGACAAGGCTTTTTTCTCCCCCTCTCCTTCAACGAGGTAGAACGGACGAGGGAAAGGGAAGCAGCGAGAAGTGGATTGGATGTATGGCTTGGCAGGGGGAAATTTAGAGTCCATTGGCTGGCACCGGGCCCGTTCAGAAGGAGGCGCATGGATTTGCACTAGTATGTGGATATCGCGAACCAATGCTGCAAGGTACGTGAGATGGGAAGAAGGGTGAGGAAAATGCCCACGTTGAAGAGGCCACGCGGCTGGGCGGGCCTGACCTGAAGCTGACCACGGGTTAACGGTGAGAGGACGGCCACGACGTGGTGGATCGACGAGGATAAAAAAAGGGCTCGGTTGGGTGATCCATGTCGAGTGGAAAAAGGCTATCGTGAGCCATCGGCTTGCGCGATGCCGGGAGTGAGTCGGGACCAGGGAAACGCAAGTCAAATGTTTGCACAGTGGGAAACAGACCAGCATTGGATCAGGATCAGGCAGGGTTCCCCTTGCTGGCAGAACCGCAACGTTGGTGAGAGTCCTGGGTGGGTGGCTGATTTCCTCCGACTAAGCGAGATTTGACGTCTCCCTGTTTTGGTGCTTGGACGGCGCCTGGTTGGCAACCTTGGGCTCATCAGTCGGGTCGAGACTTGAAGATGTTTCTATGGCGCCCGTTTAAAAAACCATCCAGTCCGATGTCTTGAGTAGGCTTGGCGTCGTATGCGGGCGTACGAGCTGGTGATTATTCATTCATTTAAATTATTATCCCGTTTGTCGCGGCTGGCCATGTTGTCTGCGCCGTGGTGGATGCAATGCTTTCTTTGCTCATGTCTGTTCTCATCACAAAAGAGGAGTTGCTTCATGCAACATGGCATTTGCGGTATATCTGTTGTTTCGCTCAGGCCGAGATGGAGACGGACGGCCCGTGAGCGTGCGGAGGAGAGTACGGCAATTTTCTTCTTCTCCAATGCCATGACATGCCGTCTCCCATGTCACGTCACCCGCCAATTGGAACCGGAAACTATCAATATTGCGGCGGGATGGCAAGCCCTACGACATGGGCAACCTGCATACCCATGGCAATCTTAGAGAGGGTCTTGACTTTGACGTGGCCGTGGTGCGGGTAGACAGACACTCTCGCGACCTGATCTGCTGGCCAAGATGTGTGGATTTCTTAGTGCATGTAACGTTTGGGTGACCCAATCAGGTAGTGCTGCCGTTGAGTGTCTTTCATCTGTGCAATCCCGTTGAAGAATGAGTGCATATATGCACGCACACATGCACACGCATATGCCCGTGGATGCGGCAGGTTGGCGCCGCGGGAGCACAGTTGCTTTTGTCTGCCTCTGGCGTCTGGCGTCTGGTTCGTCCGTGACAACGGGAGCAGGTTTCCTGATTCTGGGCGGAGGGAGCCAATCCGATGCTGATAAGCCAATTTGGGCCTTTGGTAGGCTGTCGTGTGTGGCCCAGGTTGGATTGAAGCCATTGACTGGCCGTGATGGATGCATGCAAGTTCCATGCCCGTTCTATGCCGTTTCCTTCCTCGCACCGACAGAGTAGCATTATTCGAGCAGGCAGTCATCATCAATTTGTGGTGGTGGACGCAGGGTGCAGGTGAGCAACGGGTGGCTCCAATCGCGTAGCTCAACCCCTGATGGCCCAGTCAATAAAGCGCTGCGCTACTGCAAGCCGACAATGGAGCTTGCGCCACGTCTATCCTTGGTGCCGTTGGTACCTGGGCCGGACTGTGGGCGCACAACCGCTGGACTTGAGTTTTTTTCCTTCTTATTCTTTGAGGGGTTTGGTGGTTTTACTGCGCCTGCTTTACGGGCGTCCGGAAGAAAGACGGACGTTGCCATTCACACAACGAGGGCTGCAAGTGCGGCACTTGATGCCTTTCCCGGCTCGCGGCTTGGTGAATAATGTATACCATAGACACTTTTAGTCAGGTACCAGCGGGTGCTCCACCCCGACCGCATAAGCCATGTCCCTCTCCTGTGATCTTGTTCAGGTCCAGCCAGGCTTTGGTCAACATACCACAATCACCGCCTCAGCCAACGTGACCGCCAAACTAAGCTCCCTCTTCGTCATCGTCAACTCATTGGTGACATATGAAAGGCAGACAAGCCCATTTGGCATGGGGGAAGACGGCCGAGCACCTCCAGACATCCCCTGTCTATTCCCTGGGCCTGCCATTGGCCCTTCACCACACAATCTCATACCGCGTCCGCCACCATCCCAGCCTAGTTGCTGATGGAGAGCCTGCGCCGTTCCCCAGCCGGCTTGGTGTGGCATGGCCCAGCACCGATGCCGACCAACCAGCCGACCGGCCGCCATGGTACATTTCCATTTCCTGGTCTCGATTTCTTGCCCCTGGTTCACCATTTGAACATTCATTCCTTTCGGGGATAGCGGTGCAAATTCGAGGTTGCATGGCCCACCCGCACCCGATTTGCTTTCCCCATGGCCCCCCCTCATCCACGTCCCGCCGTACATCTCCTTAGCCGTGTTCTTATTCTCCGTCCGGGTCCTGGCTGAGTGATATCTCCTCCACACATCCGCCTGCTCGGCGCTCATCTTTGCTCCTTTCTCTCTCGCGCAACCGTTGCCCAGAGCCGCCGACGATCACTTCCTGGGTCCGCTGTGGTCTCGACCTCACCTTGACGACGATCTTTTTGTTAAGCTCCGTCGCCTTGCAAGCTACTCCATCGAGACGTTTGCTTCGCTCCTTTGCCTTGTTCACTGCGCTCCTTTGCCTTGACCTCGTCTGTTGGCCTCGGTGACCTCGAGCCCACATTCCCCGCCTGCACCAAAGCCCTGCCAACTTGCGTGCGAGCACCGTCGCCAATCATCCTCCTTGACCTCCACCCTTTCGTTACAATTCCCATTGTTAGCTTTGGCCTCGCCCGTCCATTCCTCCTGCGATTGACCTCTGGATTTCGAAACATCAAGACCGAGTCGCCTGGTCACGCGTTCATCGCTTATTCAATCGCATTCACCATCGCGGCCATCTGCGTGTCTGGTTTTGCTGCCAGATGCGAGTTTGACAATCCAAATTGGCATTGATTCTTTGCATAAAACACGGGAATTGACAGTTTTGTCCTGTCCACTTTCTTTTTCATCCCGCTCGTTGTCCGTGCTGCGATTGCCTGCTGAGCCAACCACGCCCGGCATTGAGTTGACTGGGCCCATCGTGGTGAAACACGCAGCAATCTCGCCGCTCGCCCTGTCCGTACAGCTGCTGTCGTCTCTTGCATTACGCAGACGAGTCAAAATCATTTCTGCCGATGCTGCAATTTTGAAGCTGCTGTTTCTGCCGCACATTCTCATCTAACCTTAGCTGGGCGACTTTTTCGTCTCGTCGCTCGTTACCATGGCTGCCTCGACCTCATCTCGAATCGCACACGTCCCCTCTCGGCTGCCTCGCGTCCCTCTTGCTTTTTGCCTACTGCTTCTTCTGTCATGTCTCGCTTCGGCAGCTGTAGCTCGGCAGGGCGAGACACGACATCCCCACATGCGCCGAGCAGATGGCCTCGCCGATACCGAATACTCGATCCCACGAGCGAGATACGCACATGTCGCTCCCGACAACGTACCAAGGAGGCGAGCGGACGACTCGAAAGATAGCGATGACAAGACGGAGACCACCTCGAAGCACGCGACAAAGACGGAGAGTGATGATTCCACAGCCACCAAAACCTCCCACCACACCAAAACTACGAGCGCAACCAAGGCCAAGGCGTCAGTCACCACCATGACATTCTCTGTATCTGAAGCGACCTCTACTGCGGATGCGACCTCATCGCCCCTTCCTGAAGCTTTTGACGGAAACATTGCTTCCGAACTCGACAGCGACTCTGGCAGCAACTGCCCTACTTTCCTTGAGGGCGTTCTCAGTGATCCCTCGTTCAAAACCTGCTACCCTCTCTCTATGATGCTTCAGGTATGGCACCGATTGTAGAAGATAAATATTCCTTGATGATGTACACCGTATGCTAACCTATCTATAGACTTCGTCGGGGTTTTTCAACGCCCAGAAACAGCTGCTCAGCGTTGTTCGTGTATTGGATGCAACATGCGCTGCCAATGTCACCTACTGCACTGAATTCTTTGATGGCGCTGCCAGCAACTTGACTGCTGCGGAGAACTGCAAGAGCGAGTGGGAGAACGGTGATAACACCGTTAAGCAATTTCTCCTTGGCCTCAAGGCATACGAGATGATGTACCAGGCTACTTGCCTTCAAGATCCCAGTTCCGACATGTACTGCTACGCCAGTGCAGTCACCAACCGCACGAGCGCCGCCAACGCTTATTTTTACTATCTCCCCTACAACCTTACACTTCCGGGAAGCACCGTTCCGGCTTGTAACTGGTGCAACCAAGAGACCATGGCCATTTTTCACACCGCCGCAGCTGATCGCTCTCAATATATTGCAAATACGTACGAGGCTGCCGCCCAGCAAGTCAATACAATCTGTGGCCTGGATTTCGTCAACAGCACCCTGCCCAAGGAGGAGTCATCCTCGAGCCTGTCAACGCCTTCCTGGACAGTCATCACGGCTTCTCTATTAGGAGCTGCCTTGGTCAACGTTTTGTTGTAAAATGCACTGTACTATGACAGCGTGATCTCACGTTGCTCAACTCATTCATCACCTCCTTTAATCACGCCAGTTCTAGATCCAAATCGATCTATACCTTTCTTTCTGAAATGAAGTTCTTTTTCTTTTCTCCTCTTTTTGGTATATATTCACGACTTTGATACCCTCACCGAGTTTCCTCTATATTTTTTTCTTTCTTTTCATGGTACCCCCATTGTCGTGGTACTTGTCTGATACGACAGCGAACCAATTTCAGTTCTTTTCATAGTTTTAATACCGGACCTGGAAGTGGTGACTTCCTCATTCATGTCCCGGAATTGTTGCACCAGTCATCAATAACAAACGCGCCTGGAGTTTGGATATGTCAAATTGGATTGACAAGGGCATGTTTTGCAAAATTACATGCTCAATGGAAGCAGGGACGGACAGGCGCAATTTGTGGGATAGCATCTAGGATGTAAAGGATAATCCAGATGGCAGATGACTCTGGGAACAAGCCAACGATAGTACATAATGTTTGTATATCAAATTTAGACGCAAACAGGCCTGCAAGAATTAGACGGCCTGGCCCAGGATCTACAAAATCAAACAAATTTAAATTTACTTGACCCGCTCTCTTGTTCCAATGAGGAGGCAATTTACTTTGTAAACAAGCTATGCGTTGCGCATGGCCCGGTATTGAACTGAGTCTAGTCATGGCCCTCTGTTTGAGTGAACTAAGCTGTACTTGGCGTGGGTTTGATGCGAGGAGTGAGATATAGGACCGAGTTTGCTTACCTTATGGCGTGCAAATATTAAATTCACTGTTTTCATCATATTGCCGGCTCCTATACTTCGTCTTTCTCTGTTCAGTTTGTCACAAAACAAAGGCATTGGTTCGACCAGGCGCTCCCAGTGGCGCGCCTGGGTCGGATGTAACCGGTGTCTGAACAACGTTGGTTTTCGGTCTCTTTTTTCACCCTGACGAACAGTCGAATGGAATGCCCTCTTCACTGGCAAGTTTGCTCTGCCTACCGATGCTATTTGGTTGCAGCCCACGAGTGTATCAAAACCAACATCTCGAGGGCGTAACTTGACGAACTGACTCTTGAGCTTCTTTCTTTCTTTCACCTCCCTTACATGTAATATCCATATTAAACCGAGACAACACACCCCGTCACTATGATGATTGGGGCCGGTTCAAAAGTCTTACTGGAGTCCGAATCAGCTCACACCATCTAGGACGTGAGAGTTCGGTGGGGCGTTTTTGTCATCGTACGGTCTGGGAAGAAGGTGGCATCGAAGGAAGGATGAGATGGCAATGCCGCTGTACTCGTGTTTCACTCTGATGCCTCGACCGAGGTAAAGAAAGCTTGGCAACTGATAAACATGGACATATTTACGAGATGTCCTCCCTCTTGGGTTGTTCGTCCGGACCTGGCGGTTGAAAAATGCTCCAACACCTCCTCCACATTGAGGGGTCGCGTTATCCGCGTTACCCGTGATAGGATTTGGCTATTTATTTGGCTATACCGCGCTACTGATATAATAAAATTACAGTTTTATCCAGACCCCGAGAGCTGGAAGATATAGTCGGACAGAGAGGGTTTGTTCCGTCCACGTGGGCGTTGCGTTCGGCTCTTTCACGTTTGGGCTAGCTTCGGCTGTAACTCAGGACAGCGATGATCAACTGCCATTTGTCATGATTATGCGACGGGGATTACATAGGCCAGTTATTTAGTGATTATTCCCAGACCGCGCCGCAGCCTTGCAACCATTTGTGATGGTGAGGTTCGGCCAAGGCTGGGATTGGGATGGCGGGGGGGGGGGAGGGGGGGGGGTCCAAGGGGTGGAATTTAAGAGGCCCATGCTATTTATTTGCGGCCGTGGTCCCTGTATTGTTCGGTAAATCCAACGCACTAAACCCTCCGGGGTACCTTAGCTTTGGCCAAAACAGGCAACAGGACTTAGGACTTAGTTGGAAGGCCGGGCGTTGGGGGACAGTGG